>JAJMSH010000009.1:0-321018 GCA_030558315.1 Kodamaea suecica | reverse complement strand
ACGAGTTGATGTCAATGGCTATTTTAGCAGCTAATCCAGTGCTAATTTGCACATTGAGACTCAACGGAATGAAAGATGAGTCGAACACGGTCTCAAAAGCGGCTTGTTTAGCGAGGATAGGCTCTATTACAGTTGGGTTAACTTCAAGAGTTTTAATGCCACAAGTTGCTTCAATAGATTCAACAATTGAAGGGTAAGCACCATCAATATCACAAGAAGACGACTTGCGAATAAACCTGGAGCACCAAGATCCGATTGATCTAGCAACCGATCTCTTGGAATCAGCTGAACAACAAGATGAGCTGGAGTCCATTGATTTATTGCCAGAAGATGTCTTGAAGCTTCCGGAAACATCATCTAACTTTTCTTTGACTTTCATTGATCCTGAATGGATAGAAGTCAAGCTGAACTTTCTTGCTGAATCTTTAGAACTGATACGAATACCACGGATCTTAGATTTTGGCTTCAGTGAAGGGTGTCCAATTTGTGGCTTATTGCCTTGAAGAGATTCAAAGAACTTAGCAGCTTCCAAAACGGAAGAACTTGGCTTGTTGTCAGACTTCATTGGTTTTGGGTTGGTGGTTGATTTAAAAGCCATTGACTTCCAGAAATGTTTCTTGGTTGGGTGTGTACCCATAAACTTGGTTGTTGTTTCACTCGTGGCAATCGAATTAGTTTCCATTGATCCAAGATCAGTTGCTTTGATGGAAGTTGCCGGAGTAGAACCTTCGTTAGTATCGATCAACGTAGTGTCAATTGGAATTGAGTCAATTCTATTTGAGCACACCTTTGAGGTAGCCTGAAAGATTGATTTGATGCCAGGTAACTTGGAGGTGGAACCTCTTGGTTTACGGGCAGTGGCCTCAGTGTCCATATTCTGAACAGGAGGCATTGTATTCGAATGTAAACAGCTGTAACTTTGAAATACGGGTGTTGTTTAATCTAAGATTGAGGAAGAGAAATAGAAAGGATTATTATAAAATCATCTTGATGGCGATTTGTTTAAATGTACTCTTTTTGCAACCATTCTGCGTAGGTATGGTTGCAAGTTTACAAATGGAGGAGGCAACCAAGATTACCAAAATCCTTCGAATTGAGGTAGGCTAATTGGGAGTATGTTTGTGGTTGAGCGGGATACTCATCAGCAGAAGTATCATGTGGAATAATGTGGCATCATGTAGTGTCATGCCATGTGATACCATTTGGAACTGATGATGACACGGGTTTGATGTCGAGAGAGAGGAGTTTTCTACTGTTAGACTTGATACTACAAGCAACGATAAGACCTATTGCAGCATGCCCTTGGCTTACACAATGCAAGTGTATTCTATGAGACGAATCTGTAAAGATGAAATTCGACGTTGTTTTAGCACATTTTGGTCTATTGTTTCTAAGTACCCCAGATTTGGTCAAAAGCATCTTCACTATTGGATCAAGCAGGTATAAGCAGGTATAAGCAGGTATAAGCAGTGTAGAGATCATCATTAATCTGCATAGTTTAGGTAAAGTACAAAGAGAAGCTTTGAGTTCGTCCAACACCCAGATACGACCCCCCAAAAGATTCGGTACTGCAAGTGGAGAGTAATCGAAGTGTCAACAGGATAATTTCGTGTAAGCAGGTTTGATATAACGAGACTTTGTGTTGTTGGTACGTGATTGTGAAATGATGAGGATATGAAAGGGGACAGCAAAGAGAGACAAGGCGAGGAGGTGAATACCAGGCATGAGGTGAAGCCTTAGCGAGAAGTGGAGACCAGGTGTAAAGTGGAGATGTGGCGAGAAGTGGAGACCAGGTGTAAAGTGGAGATGTGGCAGATGATAGGTGCGAGATGAAGGTAAAGAGTTCGAAGGAAGAGAAGGGATCCAAGGTGATCAAAGAAGATGTATGATAGTGTTCTTGATCTTTGTATACTGATCTCTGGAACTGCAGAAGGGATTAACTAGAAGTGTTGAAGTTGCAGGAGCAGAGTTGAATCTCTTATTGAAGTTGCGGTAGGAAGTTTGTACGTAATCGTAGATGCAAGACGTATTTACTTTATTGGATGCTCGAAGCATAGTGGGCTTGTCCAGAGTTGACTTTTAGGATATTCCAATACTATTATGAATTTCTAGTGGTGGGAGCTCTAGTCGAAGAGAATCTCCACTTCTTCGCCATTACCATGGTGGGTCTTTGGTCCCAGCCTTATTCTTCACATGCTTTGTGTCAGTACATAGCTACCCCAGAAAATAAGAGCATGGTGACCCTGACTTCAGAGATTGCAAGTTGATGGCACGTCTTTGGTGGTTAAGACAATCGATGAGATGGACTCTACGAGATGGACTCTACGAGATGGACTCTACGAGATGGACTCTACGAGATCTAGTGACGACATTACTTGAGTCAGTAGATGAGACAGTAGATGAGACACCTGGATATAATACCGGAATGGGTAATGTTTGGTGCATGGCTATAAGAGGATATACTTTTAGAGAGGGGATAGGCAAGTCAAATGTTTTTGGTGAGTCCCCGTACAACTTGATCGTATTACCAATCAGGGCTAGTATTGTAAGATTCTAGGCAACTCTCCTCCCACTCCACATGTATTTACGCCAAGTATCCCCCAGCAGATCTCCATCGGCTCCGAAGAACAACTTTAGACTGCCTTGACCTTTACTGATTGAAGAAAGCGTCCCTTTTAATGGCGAACTTTCTCCAGATCAGTTTTATCTTGCTTTTGAACATGACTGCTCTATGATTCCGCTTCATCTGTTCAATCATTGCCCAACATTACTCACCAGTCTAGCTCAAAGAGTAATACGCTACACTCACAACTATGCAATGGGTGCAAAAAATGCGGAAAACAGAAGCAGAAGCAGAATCAGCAAGGATAGGGGTCATGCAGAAGCTGCAATCATGCCAACAAGCTATGATACAAAGGGCGAGTCGACTCTGGTAAACTTTGGCAAGCTAGCGTACGGCGCAATGTTAGCGTGGATGGACGCAAGTGGTTGTGTAGTTGCCATAGTGAGTTATTTTTGGAGGAGATCTTTTTTGTGGGTGTTTCAAATCAGAAATGCTGAGTTTATAATTACGGAGGGTTTAGACAATCCGTGTTACGAGGTGCATTGGAATGCACGAGATGAAGTCAAGAATAGTGAACTCCGAAACCATACGAGACGGAGGATGAAGGAGAGAAGGGGA
The DNA here is from genome assembly GCA_030558315.1 of Kodamaea suecica. Classification (NCBI taxonomy): domain Eukaryota; kingdom Fungi; phylum Ascomycota; class Pichiomycetes; order Serinales; family Debaryomycetaceae; genus Kodamaea; species Kodamaea suecica. The sequence continues at coordinate 317,837 of JAJMSH010000009.1, read as the reverse complement.
GAAAAAAGAGAAGAGAATTAAGAGAGAATGGAAGAGTAAAAATGAAGTGAAGATGGTGAACGAAAAAGAGTAGAGGAAATAGCAACAAAGGAAGAGAGTGAAACATGACAAGGACGGAATCGTAAAAGCAACCGAGACAGAGATTCTAGAACAACAAGAAAGAAGATCCGACTGCTCTTCGCGTCAACACGGATTGCGGTCTCTCGTATATCCAGCCAGCTCAACCCGTCCGCATCTAACCCAGCGCAGCTTGGCGTTTTGAGGATGGCAAGCTGCTCTTCGAACACAAATCTCCAGAATGCACTCCATACACGCGATACTTGCGTTCTTAATAGATAACCACACCATAACCAGATGCACAATTACATCAAAGTCAAACCAGTTAAGTTGAAGTTGAAGTCAAAAAGAAGAAGCGAAGTAAAGGGAAGTCAAAGCCTGCTCGATGAGCTCAGCTCGACTCAGCTCGACTCAGCTCCATCCTGCTCAACGTGACATCACCAATACATTTCATCCGCCTGTACCACTCCACATTCTTGGCGAATTATGCTTCTTCCAGTATGCGGGGACTCCACTTCTGGTGTCGTGTTGAAACGAGTGCTTTGTATTTGGCCAATAAAGGCGTTGCAACACGCTTTGAGTCGATGGTGGTGTATACACAGATCCATCCGCTAATTCGAAAATTTCACCATATTCTTTGTGGCAGTTGGGTGTGGCCCATGCTGCCCATGGGGTGGGTCGTGGTGTGACTGGAAGAGCCTTATGTATATTTAGAATATGGGGACTGGGGAAGGAAGCTAATCGGTGTGATCCAGAAGCAAGCTCTAGTCTTACCACACCTGATGTCCGGGAAATGCCATAGTAGACGGGATGAACTGATCGCTGAGTCGACGGTGTTGCAATGCCGGAAAAGCGAAATTATAAGTGCATGTATTAGGGGAGATTTACCATGCCCCACTATGTGCTTTAAATAGAAAATGTTGGCATATTGGGCTGCTGGCCTATCGGGCTGTTGGCACTAGTTGACAGGGACTCTTCTTGCATAGGTGCTTGAGACGATGTTGCAAATTCGATTACAACTGAGGAACTAATCGTAGGCGAAGCAATGAATCGGATAGAATGATACGAACAAAGTACGAGGAGTCAGGATATCGAGGGCCTCGAGATCATTCTGCATCTTATCCTTGTCCTCATCCTCATCCTCATCCTCATCCTCATCCTCATCCTCGTCCCATCTTTCCTGATGCCACACCCACAGCCGATCTGGCAAAAGTCCGAACCTCGCCATAGCGATCGACGGCAAACCCATCTAAGTGCCAATCATCTCCGGACTCTGAACATTAAAATTGAAGGCTCAAAAAAAAAATGTCAATCCCGTTTTGCATGCATCTACCAAGTGCCTATTCCTCTGCCAAAGACACTTTGTTACCACTCTCCATCTCCGCTCACCCTCCCTCTCCTTTTGTTCGACCATGTAGCTAGAGTCACCTTTGCACCACCACCTCCACCATCACCACCACGATTAGCCAAACCTCAAAGACATAATCTAAGTGTGGACGCGTAATTTAACCCTTGCTTCTTTGTGTGTGAAAACTGAGGTTAGTAGCCCGAAACTTCTCTCCTCAAAGTCGTTGCTCTTGTGCTTGTGTTGGGGAACACTTTAGATAGAGATAAGCATCCAGTTGAAAAAGGGCAATATTACAACCATGGGCAGGTGCACCAGTGCGAGATTCGCTCATTTATATCTGGCTCTTATGCGTAGATGGCACCAACACTAAGGGGACGTGGTTAGCAGAATTACCCCTAATCGAAATAACCAGGTTATCAACGTTGCTCAGCTTCGAGCTTGCGCTTCATGCGTTTCTCTCCCCACTCTGTCCCCACCCCTTCCCCGTGCTTATCTCGTTAAGAAGCTTCTTCTCTCCAGGGTCAGTGCTTCGTACTCGTGGCCTGACTTCCGGACTTCCCAGCACTCGAGGAACTGCTAAACCTAACCATAAAGCTCTTTGTAACCCATTTGATCCTCCTCTGTCATTGACTCCCACAATCTGGTTGGACGAACGAGTATTGTGTGAGATATAAAATATGAACAAGAGGTTATCGTTTGATTCGATTGTTCTCGAGTCATCTGGAAGATGGGATAATGTGTGTTTGCGTCTTCAAAGGTTGAAGGGTGTGGACGTTGCCTGTCTTACTTGGCCTACTTATCATAAATGCTATCATCGTATATCAGTTATACTCATCTTCAAGGAAAATCAACAACGCACATAATGAGAAATCCCAACACTTTTCTTCCTTTCACGTCTTCGTTTCACGTCTGCCCATCTACTTCTTCCTTTCACGTCTTCGTTTCACGTCTGCCCATCTACTTCTTCCTTTCACGTCTTCTCATCCACGTCTTCCCATCCACGTCTTCCCATCAACTTTGTCTTTCCCATAACACTCCCTTTATCTCCCATCTCCCTTAACCTGTTCCCTGACCACTGAATACCATCCCACAACCTCCACAAAGCTGCCTCTGCCCATTTTCTCATTCTATTAGCCAACCTCCACTTTCCTTTTTCTCCTCTATATCCTTTGTGTCCAACCCTTGTTGTAGGTTTGTGCGAGCTCCCAATCCTTCACTAAGAATTTTTTTAGTTTCTTATTTTTTTTTTTTTTGGCTCCTTACAACATTAGTATACCCTCATATAAATACAAGGGCAAATCACTTCTTTTTGCGCCTCACTTTCTCCTTTCATAAATATATACATAAAACCATAGTTTCAATTGTGATTTGGTAGTGGGATTTTATTCGAGAGTTTGTCTGTTTCTCTCTGTATTGTCTTATCAGTTGTTGTGTGGTCCCAAAGATTCTAATACCTTCACAAGAAACGCTCCAAAAGAAGCTCCCTCCGCTCCGGATTACTTATAACATGGCTACCATGACTGTGCAAGCATATAACGAGGCCAAGGAAACCCCTCCTGACTTAATCCGCACTTCAACAACAGATGTAATAGAGTTATCAAACTCCTCTGCCGATATTTCATACGTAAGACCTCATTCTTTGGTTCGCAAAAAGTCCGGTGAATTACTTAAAAGTTCCTTAAAGTTGTCTTCCCTTGATGCCACTAGAAATAACCTTCCTCGAATCATGTCAACTCCTCAGCTCAAATCAGTTAGGTTTGCTGCTCGCTTGGCCAATATCAAAATGTTTGATGGCACGGAGTCTCCAAGCGCAGTCCTGACTAATGAGAATAGTCCTGTTCGCTCGCCTGAAGAGGACGAGTACGTTGGAAGACGTCACGGTCATCGCAGATCGTCTTCAAATGTCCCTAGAAGAGGTCCTTCGGATTATTTCCAAATGAACGATGATTTATCTTCGGATACTTCAGATGATGAACCAACTTATAAAAACCCTATCTTGCAATCAAATGTGAAATACCTGATTGCAAAGTCTGATGTTCCTCCCTATCAACCATTTGTCAGCCTTACAAATTCATTATACCTTCAATCTATGCGTCTTGAAGAATCACTGGTTGATGGTAAGTTCCTGCTCACTGGTCTTATTAACTGTGCCAATTTGGGTTTTGAAAAGCATTTAATGATCAAGCTCACTTCGGATGACTGGCGCTCAAATGTCACATTCTCAAATCAATCCACAACTATTAGATTTCATTCCCTGTTCCCTCATGTGGGTATCGACCAATTCCAATTCAAAATCCCTCTTAGTGATTTGCAAAACCACAGTCAAAGCAGAGTGGGCTCCGATTTGGATATTCAACTTTGCATTCTATATACCGTCAATAAGCAAGTCTTCTGGGATAATAATTGTGGAAAGAACTATCATGTCTTATTGAAGCCTCAAAATAGCATCAAGACATACACTTACAAGAAAGGAATTAACGATTATTCTCAATTCGACGCTTTAGTTACTAAGTTGATGACCGTTAAGAATGAATCGGAAGAAACTTTACTTGCTCCTGCCCAAATTTCTGGTGAAGATACCGAAGGAGAGAATGAAGAAAATGATAGTATTCACAATGGATCCCCTCGCAAATCAATGCATTCACGTTATAACTTTGGAGGGGATGATTCTTCCTCCTCATTTTCTAGACCACAATTAAGGCAATCATTCCTGGCCAGCGATATTTCTGTCCCAAAGACAAGATACTCACAATCATTCAGAAACAAAAATATTAACTCAACACCAAGCTCAGCTTCCGTGACTAGTTCTACTACGACTCCTTCAAATGGGATTCCAACTTCATTTACCACAAACAACATTAAACCAACTTCCTTTAATTCACAATCTTTGGCCTCCCTTTCATACACTGATTTATTGGCTAACTATTGTTTCTCTGGAGGTAACACACCTACATCTACAACTACATCAACAATTCCAAAAGCTATTCCAAGAAGTATTTCTACATCCAACATTCCACTTTCTTCCAAGACAAGTACAACAATCACAACCGTTCAAGCCAATCCATTCGGCGATGTATTCGGCACAACAAACTTCGGCAGATCTTGCTCCCCACCTTCCACTTTCCATTCATTCAGCGATTCCATTCACATTTAGCATCACACTACTTAAGCATCATCACCATCGACACATGCCACTACCACTACTTCACTTCTTCACAATAATCTATTGTATTCTTTTGTACTTTTAGCTTTGCATTTCAATTCTTCACATGTTCTGGTCTTTCGTTTTCCAAGGGTTCCTTATTTATTTAATATTATTTATTATTAGTATTTGAGTCTACTGTAGTTATACGAGGTTTTAGTTGATAAACAGCAGACAAATGAATGTTCCACTTGTGTGCTACCATCGGCAAACGAGGTCAATTTCAAGTCCAATTGTGCACTTCTATGCTAAACTTAATTTCAACTCCTATACCAAATATTAATTCAATCTAAAATCAGACTACTTTTGAGCAGATCCAATGAAGTCCACATAGCAGATATAATTGGGCTCTAGGCGACTTCAAGACTTGGAGAAACAATTCACAGAAGATTTGGCTCTGGGATCAGCAAGCCAACCTAATCTCAAGCTCAACAATTCTTCCGTTGTACAAGCGGATGAAATAGGCTTCATGCATATCATATTATATACACAGGGAGTTAGATTTTGGAGCACCCATATCATGTCGATGCCATGCGTGGAAGTATGTGTTGAAGTGGGCATGGTAAGGTGAAGTTTTTCATCATGGCCGTCCGTCTGCAAGCAATCACCAAGGTCATGCAGCAAAAGCTAACGAGGTGTGATAAGGTCAAAATCTTTGAAAAGCGATGACCCACACATGGGGATCTAGTGATCGTGAAGCTTTTTTGGTGACTTGCCTTATGGTGCATACGAGCTCCCAAATAGAAACTGAAGTATTCTATTAGAGGGAAACTCAGGAACAATAGAACAATAGATAAAAGTTGTGGGGATGAAAGCAGAAGTGCGACAATGGCAATAGTAGCAAGGAAGATAATCTTCATTATAAAATCACTTATTTGCTAAATAACGGCAGTGCTCTCGACAGCTACATCCCAATGCTGTCGATGCGCAAGATCTCAATAACTTCTGGTTACTTCAGAGATGTTAGTGTAAATATAATGTAAACCACTAAAAGTATCCATTTGCAGATAATCAATATTTGTGAGTAGCTGGTGCTGGAATATATGCATCAATTGTCTTACGATGACGGTGGGGAAATGAAATTATTCTGGATGGGTCCTTGCGATGAATTTTGTGAGATGAGTTTTTGGATAATGATTTTGGGATGGGTACTTGATAAGACTTGAGATGTTTTGTTATGTATTATCAATGCAGGCCCTTTGTATCTACTCACATATCCATGGTCTCGAAACCCACCATTCCTCATCGTTGATTATATCAACGTGTTGCTCCAGAATGACTGCTTTCTTGCGCATCTTGGCTTGCCTCTGCTTCTGCCTCTCCGACAATTCAAACTGTTCTTTTTTTGAATCGATGTGCTTCTGGCTTTCTTTCTCTTCGTACTCTCTAACAATGACAGTTCCCTTCTTAAATATCTGTGGCTCATTGTTATAATTGATACCGAACTGGGAGAATAAGATCTCATTCTTGTCGCTCGCAAGAGTTCCTATCAACTTGTTTTCAGCTTCTTTTGGAGTTAACCCTCCCTGTGAAACCAAAGTCCAGAATGTAGAGTTGTACAAGTTGTTAATATGACAATCAACTTGTCTCCAACTGAAATAATCTCGAACAACTTTGAAGTTTGGATAAACAACTGCTCTTGCGTCGAAATTGGGCATTCGACATAGTTCAATTGGCTTCTCAGGGAACTCTTCATTCCAGTAATGGAAGTAGCATGTAGACATCAACAGGGCAAACGTAGTGGTCAATTTCATTTCCCTTCTCTCGAATAACACACATTGCTTCCTCAAGAGAAACAGGTACTCATCAGAGTCTCCATAAGCCATCAGGATATCAGGATAAGTTTCAATCACCTTGCGAGCAGCTCGATTCATCACTTGTAATGCACGGAGGTCATTGGGCTTGTCAAACTTATAGTGCTCACTGAACTTGTGAAATCCTTTCCCATCGACACGAATGACAATGTAAGTATCTGGGAGAAGGTAGTTCTCTCGTTCGAACTGTTTGACGTACTCGAACCTACTCTTTGCCATCTTTGATAGTGGTTGGTGCATCAACTTTTTTTTACGTTGCGATTTTTATCACCAAAATCTGAAGCGGATTTTGGTCTCTATCTGGTGTCTTAAATTAATTTGCACCCAATGTGAAAAGGCTTCCTGAGGAGATAGTCGATATCATGAAGCGTATATGCCGAATGGGAAGTTCAGGGCTTCACGAAAATGATTGTAGCTTCCACGGGAGCATATTTATTGGGGAGACACAAGTTGGTGTAACCATCCTTCTGACTGTCTCGACATTAATGTTAATGAACTTCTTATGAAGATAGTTCTATATTATATTTGCCGATTTGAAAGTTAAAATGAACCAAAACCAAGTTGCCTTTTTGAATGCCATATCTTAATATAGCGAATTGTCTTCAGCTAGCCATCGATTTGCAGGCATTATCTTGAAGATATAAAGCACAGCATTCACCCTCAGATACTGAAAGCTAGATCGTTCTCGAACACATCATCTAATGACCCCTTACTTTCGGTACCCATTCGCCAACCATCTCCGTCAGTAACCTATCTGCTACTGTCTGTTACCCCCTCAAGGCTCCTCTAGCTACAATCAGGCTGCAAAATCACTACAAATAATGTGCTTACCTAATCACCATCTCATCTGAAAATTTTTAAATATAGGCTCTGCTCATTACAAAACAGAAAAATGTATCTGCAAGTACTCCTTTCACCAAGCAAAAGCCAATCAAAGATGGGAGCTCTGTTCAAGACACTTGAGCGTGAACAACGCTTTCAGAACCCCCCAAGAGACAAGAGTTCTTTCCCGCTATTAGCTGAAGCTGTTGCCCCACATGTGGGATCCTTTAATGCATTGACCGAAGGTCCAGGAGGCGGATTACTTAACTTGGGAGTGGCTGACATTGGAACCAAGACTGTTTTCGATTCAAATGACCAAGTTCGTTTAGGAAATAAGTTGGAAATTAGAGTCGATTCCGTGCTGTTGGCAAAACCAGCTGTTGCCCCTAATGACAAATTGTCTGTGAATAGAAAGACCTATCCTTCTGAATGTAGAGAAAGAATGTCAACTTACAGATCAAGATTGATGTTGACTGTCACCTGGAGAGTTAATGGTGGCGAAGAAAGAACCGAAGTTAGAGAAGCTGGTCAAGTACCGGTTATGGTCAAATCGAATAGATGTCATTTAGAAAAATTATCTCCAGCTGACTTAGTTGACCAGAAAGAAGAATCTGACGAGATGGGAGGATACTTCGTTGTCAATGGTATTGAAAAAATTATCCGTATGTTGATTGTCCAACGTCGTAACCACCCAATGGCACTTATCAGACCTTCGTTTGGTAATAGAGGTGCCTCATACACTCCTTTTGGTGTGCAAATCAGATGTGTTAGACCAGACCAAACCTCGCAGACAAACGTTTTACATTACTTGAACGACGGTAACGTTACTTTCCGTTTCTCATGGAGAAAGAACGAATTCTTGGTCCCAGTTGTGATGATCTTAAAGGCATTGATTGAGACTAATGATAGAGAAATCTTCGATGGTATTATTGGAGGCTCTTCAAGTAACTCTTTCTTAACTGATCGTTTGGAATTACTCTTAAGATCCTACAAACAATACTCATTGTCATCGAAACAAGAAACTTTGGCATACTTAGGTGATAAGTTTAGAATTGTCTTTGGTGCCACTCCAGATGTCTCTGACATCGACGTAGGTAAAGAAGTTTTACAAAGAATTGTTCTTGTACACTTACCCAAGAACGAAGACAAGTTCAGGATGTTACTTTTCATGATCAGAAAGTTGTATACTTTGGTCGCCGGTGATTGTTGTCCTGACAATCCAGATGCGACACAACATCAAGAAGTTTTGTTAGGTGGTTTCTTATATGGTATGATTATCAAGGAAAAAATTGAAGAGTACTTACAAAACATTAAAGCTCAAATCCAATCCGATATAAACCGAGGAGTTGCTGTAAAATTCGAAGACAGAAAGTATATGTCGAAAGTATTCATGAGAATCAATGAAAATATTGGCCAAAAATTACAATATTTCTTATCCACTGGTAACTTAGTATCCCAGTCTGGTTTAGATTTACAGCAAGTCTCCGGTTATACTGTCGTTGCTGAAAAGATCAACTTCCATCGTTTCATCTCACATTTCAGAATGGTCCATAGAGGGTCTTTCTTTGCAGAATTGAAAACTACCACTGTCAGAAAGTTATTACCAGAATCCTGGGGTTTCTTGTGTCCAGTACACACCCCGGATGGTTCCCCATGTGGTTTATTAAATCATTTGTCATATAAATGTAAAATTGCAACTGAAGCTTCTGATGTCTCGCAAGTACCTAAAGCATTGGCTGCATTGGGTGTTTCCCCAGCACATGCCTTTGCAGCTGGTCCGGACGTATGCTGTGTCCAATTGGATGGTAGAATTGTTGGATGGACCACCCACGAACAAGGTAAAATCGTTGCTGACACATTGAGATTCTGGAAGGTGGATGGATTGCATAGCTTACCGCTTGACTTGGAAGTTGGGTACGTTCCTCCTTCTTCAAAGGGTCAGTACCCGGGTTTATACCTTTTCGGTGGTCATTCGAGAATGATGAGGCCTGTCAAGTACTTGCCATTGAATAAGGAAGATATTTTGGGACCATTTGAACAAGTGTACATGAATGTGGCAGTCACTCCTGAAGAAATTCAAAATGATGTTCATTCACATGTTGAATTCTCGCCAACTAATATCTTGTCCATTTTGGCTAACTTAACACCTTTCTCCGACTTCAATCAGTCACCAAGAAATATGTATCAATGCCAAATGGGTAAGCAAACCATGGGTACTCCTGGTGTTGCATTAAACCACAGATCTGATAACAAAATGTACAGATTACAAACGGGACAAACTCCTATTGTTAAGGCTGCGTTATATGATGAGTACGGTATGGATAACTTCCCCAACGGTATGAATGCTGTAGTTGCTGTTATCTCATACACAGGATACGATATGGACGATGCCATGATCATTAATAAATCTGCAGATGAAAGAGGATTTGGTTATGGTACTGTTTACAAAGTAGAAAAGGTTGATTTGTCTCAACTGAGACGTAGAGGTGACCCAATTACACAACATTTTGGGTTTGGAGAAGATGAATGGCCTGAATCATGGAAGGAAAAGTTGGATGACGATGGGTTGCCATTGATTGGTGTTTTGGTTGAAGAAGGAGACCCAATTGCCGCTTACTTCGATGAGACCTTGGGTAAAACCAAGGTAAAGACATACCACAATTCAGAACCAGCTTATATTGAAGAAGTCAAGTTATTAGGTGACGATGCTTCCGATCACGAGGCACAGTACATTACCATCAAGTTCAGAATCCCAAGAGCTCCTCTCATTGGTGATAAGTTCTCGTCGAGACATGGACAAAAAGGTGTATGTTCACGTAAGTGGCCGCAAATTGACATGCCATTTTCCGAAACTGGGATCCAACCAGATGTTATCATTAACCCGCATGCTTTCCCATCTCGTATGACTATCGGTATGTTCGTCGAATCGCTAGCTGGTAAGTCAGGTGCTTTACATGGTATCGCACAGGACTCTACCCCTTGGAAATTTAGTGAATCAGACACTCCAGCTGATTTCTTCGGTGATCAGTTACGTAAGGCAGGATACAATTATCATGGTAACGAACCAATGTACTCTGGTGCCACTGGAGAAGAATTAAGATGCGATATATACATAGGGTGCGTTTACTACCAAAGATTGAGACATATGGTAAACGATAAGTTCCAGGTCAGATCTACAGGGCCAGTCAATTCATTAACCATGCAACCTGTGAAGGGTAGAAAGAGATCAGGTGGTATTCGTGTGGGTGAGATGGAAAGAGATGCTTTGATCGGTCATGGTACTGCATTCTTATTACAGGATAGACTATTGAATTGTTCTGATTATACCCAAACACCTGTGTGTCGCTCCTGTGGATCAATTTTAACCACACAAACTACAGTTCCACGTATCGGTACATTGGCAAGTATTAAATGCCGTAGATGCGCTGAAAGATTGGATAGCCATCTTGAGAAATTCGGATTTGCTGATGAGTCTGAGGTATGGGAAGACGGTCAAGGTAAAAGATTTGTTGGTGGAGATGATACCACCACTGTTGCTATTCCTTTCGTGTTGAAATACTTAGACTCTGAGTTATCGGCCATGGGTATCAAGATGAGATACAATGTGGGAACCCTCTCATAAACATTCATAAACAAACACAAATGATTGTAACCCCAATTAATGGTTGCAAATTATTCTCTTTCTCTGTACATTCTGCATAATTTGCCTTATTTGTAATTCTAATAGACGATAAAATATATTTAAGAATCATTGTAGAGTGCCAAGAGGTTGATTTAAGTTTTACCTTTTCAGCTAGAATTGGCGAGAAAGCTATTAATTACATCAACCTAGCAGCTCTAGAGAGGTAGAATTTTAACCAATAACAAAGATGATTTGGAAATGGGAAAAGAGTTGATCTTTTACCAATTCCTTATGGATTCCTTGCATATTTAGAGTCAGTAGTTATGCTTAAGGAAACTGCAATTTGTTTTAGCATTGCTTTAAATTAACTGTTTGCTGGCACCCTTCTGCTTGTTTAAAAGGCATCATATATGAGCCTCAACCAATACGAATACTGTTTTGGGGATATGAATTACGTTTGCTCTGTTGAAAGTAATGGGGTTTGTCTAAGAGCACATAGAAATACGCTTATTTTGTACTGGAATGAAGTCAAGTAAATGGATTTGAAATGGATACACAAAAACTTACCAATTTTGAAATTACCAATGGCAAAAAACTCACACATACAACAACCCTCTTTGGACTAAATCTTAACAAAAAATTGAGTTCAATTTACTTGAGTTAAAGATGTTACGCCAGGATTTTATTCCAGCGTAATTCTGGACGCTTTAAAAGTTACATAAGGGAACTTGTTTTCAGATTTTATGGCTGCAAATGCCTTTCGCTATAACGAAATTTACAAGTTGGAGCTTGTAATTTGATTGTATTTTTGACGCAATGCAATATCTCGTATACGAGCTTACACAATAATATAATTTCCACTTACATGGGGATGTAATTGAGTGTAATTGGGATAGTTATGTTTATGAAAATTGATCGAAGGAGCAAATAAGGTCCTCATGGAAATCTTGGTTGCGGGGTAGTGACTTGAGAAGGAACTCGATTGTCTTAGCAAAGGGTTCTTCCGAACATAGGTGCCATAGAAGCACTCTTGACAACAATAAAGACAAAAAAAACATAAAGACGATCAACAATAGCCACTTCTACACCTTTCCTTTTCTAACATCCTAGGTAGCAAAACATCCTTTATGTATGTGTATGGCTACTGAATATGAGACAATCAGAATAAGAAGGCTGTAACTGCAAACTACAAGATTTCTAGTTAGCCTGGAGTAGCGAAGGCTTGAGGAACGTATGTCTGAAGATTCATTTTACAAGCTCACTAATCTGGGAAGTGGGTGCGGAGTTCGGTGAAGATAGATGATGCCCAGTTTGCCCATGATTGAGGTGTATTCGGACTCTAGTCAAATTAGAAAATTCAATGGAATACAACACCAGCACAAGCACTTTGGTTGGAGACGCAGAGAAGCTGATAGTTTCGCCTAGTAACTTCTACATTGTATTGTGAACTGGTGATTGTAGTTCATTAGTTCAAGAATTCGATTGCAGGACACCATTGGCTCCATTCAATTTCATTACGTTAATCTGCTCAACCAGAGCACCTTTGCTTTCTTACGTTGGCTGTTCATATCTTAGTTCTAGCGATCTTATTTTCTATCAGCTGTCTCTTCTTGTTTGCTCTTCATGCCTAGGTTAATTGCTCAGCTGATGACTAGAGAGCTCATCATCACATATTGGCATACAAATATCCTCATTGATGTCAACTAATCCCTCTATGGTTCGTTCTAACTATTATTATGTGGTATTCTAAAGATTCTAATATTACTACTCTAATAGCAAATATGTTGCATTACACCCTCCCAGAAGTCACATCGTCACCTCTCACGTCTCGGTTGCTAAACTCTGTTTCTCTTAGTCAGTATTAATCACTACCAAACTAGGCTTTGAATGATCAATAATATACTGTGCATTAACAAGATCACTATTATCAACACGTTCAGCTGCTTCCAACATGTTACTGGAGATCCCAGCCTCTAAGTGTCTGTTAATTATTCTTCCACGGACAACGGAAAGTGGAGCAGCGCAAATCCAAGTTTCATCGACCATTTGCTCAATCTCATCCCAAGGAGAGTCACGTAATGCAACGTAGTTCCCTTCGATAATGACCACCTGTACACCTGGGCCAATTTCGATTTCATTTTCCATAGGATCCTTTAACTTATGATCGAACGATGGGGCCCATAAGGTCTTCTTGTTGTTATCACTTCTTAGTTCGAGTACAAACTTTACGAACTTCTCAGCGTTGAAGGTAAATGGGGCACCTCTTCTGAATATGGCTTCATCAGCATTTGGGAACTTTGCAAGTTCAGACCGATAATAATGAAACCCATCTTGAGGTACAACAACGGTTCTTATATTCTCTATTTGGGTAAGTCGCTGAGCAATGACAACTGAGAGAGTAGACTTACCAGACCCTGGAATACCACCTAGCGATATGAGTACACGTCCGTTGGTTCGATTCTTTAACTGGACAACTCTATCCACAAGTTCATCCACCTGGGATGCCTCGTATCCCACTGCCATCACAACAACTTGGCTGTTGATCGTTGTCTACTTTAAACAAAGATTGAGCTTCAAACGTAAAAGGTCCCTAAATTTTGCTCTTTAAAATGTCTCTGTGAGTAGCCAATGAGAATCGAACCTGCGAAAGGAAGTGAAGCTCAAATCGTTACTGTATGTACTAGATCTTGAACGTGGCCCTAAGGAAGAGTTTAACATAAGAAAACATTTATGAATCTGCAATTCATGGGAAATTCCTGAACAAGTGGTTCATTATTCGAAGTTTTAAGAGCTGAAAGTTCCAAAATTGACCACTTGCTATTGCTTGAAGCTCATGTTACATTGAAAGTAATTCCATTCCATACTCCAAATACCTTCCCTGGATTCAGAATTACCCTCAATTCAAATGGTAAACAGCTTAAACCCAATGGAATTACCCAATAAATGGTTCAGCATTGGCATTGATTCGCTAAGTCCTTCAGAAGCCATGTACGGTTTTACATATGATGAGGCAAACTCAGCCTATGGATTATACTTGACAAACTTTTCAAAAGTATGGAGTGAAGTCCTTGATAGCAACACCTTCACCAAGAAGGCCATTGATAATGGAATAGAAGATTTGAATACCCAAAAGACCGCAGAATTGTTTCGTTTACTAGATATGAGTCTTCAAGGTGCACTTGAAGTGAAGGTGGATCGTGCTCAACTCGTCGTAACTTCGAATAGTACCTTCCAATGGAAGTTTAACCTAAAAGAAAACTCCCCCGAAGATTCAGTTCGCTTTCTTGCTGACCTTAATATTAAGCAATTTGCAAACCACAGATACTTGCAGAAACAGTTAGATCATTTGAAACTGGTGGTATCGGTCAAAGATGCGTACATAAAGTTTCTCTATGAAAATTTCAAACTAAGCCATGGAGTTGAATTGATAAACAAATTTAAGGCAAACAACAGGATCAATGAGTTATACTTTTCTTCGTTTGATGAGAAGGCATGGGAAAAGGATTTTGAGAATCTGATTCAAAAGGATGCTCCTTGGGAGCTGATCCAAAAGTGTTTAATGGACCAAAAGACTTGGAAGAAGTCCTCTAGTTCTATTGGCGAGCTAGTTGACATTGAATCGGATGTTGAAAGTCATAGCAAGGTGCAATTTTTCACCTCTCCGATAAAGAACTTGTTCGAGTACCGCCAACTACTGTCTCCAGAACCACAAGATATATTGCTGTCACCATTGAAGAAATCAAGCAAGGACATAACGTCTCTTCTGCAAATAGATATTCCAATACTTAAGCCTCCTTCAAAAGACACACTATCACCTAAAGCTAATCCTTTTACCCATGATGAGTCAATTTCCCAAGTGACTTCGTCCCAAGACATACCTTATTCCCCAAACAAACAATACGGCAATAAGAGGAAAAGGAAGCTTGGGGCCTTACCTACAAAGAAGCCCAAATTACCGTGAAATAACATAAAAAGCTTTCATCCCAATAAACATTTCTAAAGACTGCTGATCATCTTCTCCCATCTCTGAACCAAAAACTTCAATGCCTCGTTCTGTGTCTTGTCCATCTCAGATGAATACAATACCTCCAATATATTACTCCAAAATGTAACAAACTCTATAAGTTCCAACTTGTTTTGCGGAACAGCAACGTACCTTGGCAGCTTTATAGATTGGTTCCCATGTCCAGTTTCTTCAAAGGGTAGATACGAAGTTCTGTCAAAGTATGATTTGAAAACAGTTCTCCAAAACCGAACGAATACTCGAGCGCTATCCTCCAATGTTACTATCAGATCTTTCTGATAATCTTGCAACAAATTCAAGTCATCTCCATATGCGCTAAACATACAATGATGCACTATGGCTAAAGTGACTTGTTGGATTTCTTCATGAACCCTCTCACCAACTACTGAAATCAGATTAGAATTTGTATTAACCTGTTGACTTTCTTTAATCCATTCGTCTGAAGGTCCCACGTTTTCTTTATTTTCATGAAATCTACACTGCTTGTGACTTTTACTGTGATTGCTACTGCTGCCAATCTTGTCACCGAACTTGGATACGTTCTCATTGTAGATAACCGACGCAATCAAGTCTGCATTCATGCTCTTTCTGAAACTAACAGTTAAGATATCGTTCGCCAATGCCTTCAAGCAGAAGTTCTTATCATTTGATAGTAGAACTATTAAGGCATCTGGATTATGCTTTTGGAAGTATAAACAACAGTCTAAAATAGAATCATCTTGCAGCGTATCTTTATCTAACCATTGACCCAACTTTTGACCTTTGACATTGTTGTTCGAGTCGGCAAGTGCTAGATATATCCAGTCATTTGCCCATCGTGCCAAATGACCCATCGATCGTCCGGACATTTCCTCACTAGACTTTGAATTGTCCTCCGTAATTAGTCTTTTAGATTTCTTGAGGCCATCCAACTCTTTCATCACAGTAATTGGAATAACGATTTTAAGACCATAATTCTTAGCCACTGTATTGAGTTCAACTACAATGTTCAAGTGAGAAAGTATAAAATTGGTATCCACTATCAAGTAAGATAAGTTGCCCTCCAATTCAAGGGTCTTTTCAACCTCCATTATATCATCTTGACTGGGTTCTTGTTGTTTATAGGTAAATTCACCTCTATCTCTGGTGTTTCGTACAAACTCTGAGATCACATTCACTTCTTGGTCATCATCCATGGCTATCATTTCAATGTCCCCACTAGCATGATTCAGCTTGTTTATTGCGGTATCTATCCTGTTTTCGATCACCTTCACAGTATAGTTTATTGGTGTTGAAACACTTCTTCCCAGTACGATTGTTCTGTGTTGATCTTTAGTGGATAGTCCACCAGGAGCGTGTTTCGAAGGCAAGGACATGATTTTTCCTCTTTCGCTGAAAAATATGACGATATTTGCATTCACCTCAATGCTTAACAGAGCTTGCTGTATATGTGGTGGAAGTCTATGGGGCTTAACCAAATGCATTTTGAATTTCACTTTATTTGTGCACTGAATAATTTTGCCTCTGGGTGGGTGGGTTGAACAAGACGTGTCTAGGGTCTGCATTGAGACAGAAAGCTCAAATGTGAAGGCAAGTTCACTAGTCTACAAGATGTTTCAATTATGGTGTTATTGCTATTAGTTGTTAATGAATAAAGAATGGTAGAATTGAAAAATGACTATGATCCATAGAACACTGAATGCTGTTATGGATTCGAAGTAGCTGAAGGATTCACAGTAAATATAATCACCTAGCAAGGTATGTGATAAAGTAGAGATACACCATGATATGGGTCGGTGTAGAGAGTTTCAAGTAGCGAGAAAGTAGCAGCAATGACATGATACCCAAACCAGAAAGGACTATATGTATTTACCTAACCAATGTATATCAGTCAACCTTGGCACTAAACATCAAAAAACCCTTCAGCTACAGCAATGCCTTATAAGTGTTCTTCATAAAGATAGCTAGAAGGAAAGCTTGCATGAATTGAAAGCTGGTTGGTAAAAAGTTACCTTTGCTTCCAAATTTGTAACCCAAACTCAAACAAACTCACTGATAAACTCATGAAAATAATGACTATAATCATCCATGTGATACGATTGGTATTCTTCTCATTGATACTATCACTGACGATATCCAGAAACTCAAGAAAAACTTTACATCTATCATTGAGCACCTGTACTCTTTGTTCGATTTCCAAGTATTCTCTCACAGCAGTGTACAAAGGATGCAATGCTGGTTCGAACGACCAGAAGTAGTCTGGTGTATCCAAAATGGAACTGGATAAATTAACATCCACTCTCAACTTGAACAATTTACCAGACTTACGAAGTAGCTGCGTTCTCTTTAGACCCAACAGTCCTGTCAAGGCCAATTTCTTTGGAAGCTTGGAGATCAGTTGCAAGATGTTGACCATTCGACTCTCAAAGAGACACAATTTTGTCAGTTGTGCAATAGCGTGTGACATAGTTAGCTTTATTAAATGATCACCAGATCGTAAAGTTATCATATCATTATAAATACGGGGCCTGTGGATCTGATTGTCGTACTCAAAGTGAAACTCTTCAGTTTCGATATCTTGCTCATTAATTGGATTAATCAAAAGGGGTACTGGCTCATCCAGTGCAAATGCTAAATCAGCTAAGATGTTCTTTTCGTGGATTTCGGAAAAGTTCCAAAATACTACAATACCATATGCAAAGACAAACATCTCAGCATGGTGCTTGGAGAAGTCTGCCTGGTATTTACCAGGACTTTTCCCATTTATAGAGGGGGATTCGGGCGATTCCGATTTGGTCGAGCCAATGCTGGACTTGGTTGGACTTTGGCCACTTTCGTTTATCAAATTCTCAAACACTTTTTCAGCTGTATTTTCTTTGTCTTGGTTTCCCTTTCCTTCAGCTTTCGTCAACTCCAAAGGAGGAGCAAAGAATTGTGGCTCTGATGGATCGAATGTTGTACTATTATTCATTGCCTCGAGTTCAGGATCCATGCTATAATTATTTGCATCTTCTGGTGTTTCTACACCAGAGTAATATTCATATAGATGATCTGTTTGTTCGCTTCTATTAATCAAACTCTCCATTAACTTTTTGTTGGGCAATAACTTGGCAGAGTTATTCGATTTGACACGGAACCCATCTGTTCCAGGCAAAAGTGGGAGAGAATATGGAACATACAAAGCTTCGTCATACATTCTAGGTTTAACTCCATGACTCTCCTTTAAGAATTTTGAAACGGCCATCAAATTGAACTGGTCACAGATGAAGTAGGCAGTCATCCTGCTGAATTCGTATGCTCTTTCTTCTTTGGGCATCAATTCAGCTCGAGATCTTTGGATCTGGTCCGCAGATACAGACGATTGTTGCACATGCTGATGATGGAGCAGCTGATGAGGTTGTGTATTCTGTAAAGGAGGTGAATTGTGTCTTTGATCTGGGATTAATACTAATCTCTGTGAAGTCTTTGATGTTCTCGAAGGTAAAGTTTGTGAAAGCTTGGGAATTCTTCGAATGTTCCGTTTTAAGCTAGATTTGTCAAGAGGTTGTTGAACTTGCTGACCGTTCAATGCATTGTACTGTTGAGTTTGAATGTTCTGGCTCTGGTTCTGGTTCTGGTTCTGTGGACTGAGATTGCCTTGCTGACTTTGCAGGTAATGCAGATTTTGTTGGTTCGCGCTGTGTTGCAGTTGCATCTGCAGCGATGGTGAATTGTTTCCTCTTCTATTGGTACTGGAGATGAACAGGGGCAATCTGCTCTGTCCAGAAGGGATATCACTTGAATTACTGAGTAACTTGTCAACCGAGATGTCTGTGTATTTGTTTCTGAAGGCCAATCTTTTTTGTAGGGCAGATTGATGTTGATGTTGGTCGAAGCTATGCAGATTCATCTGTTGTAGTTGCTGTTGTTGCTGCTGCTGTTGTTCTTGTTGTTGCTGTTGCTTCCTAAAGTTGTGGCCTGCGAATGGGGCTCTGGCTCCCTTTAGCGTATGCGTTCTAGCATCTGTCACTAAGATTGAAGGAGACCTTTTAGCAGTGGGCCGGTGGATGGGCACTATTCCTGGCGAACCAGACCTCTTTAGCGTGTCTGAAGACATTGAATGGGTTGGCAATGAAGACGTGTAATTAAAGAAATCGTTTTGCTAATTAAAGAGGGCCTTTTTCTTTGTATTGAAATTTACGACATTTAAGGCTAGGCCATCGCTTGTATACACCCGGTGAATAGTGTGGGGCCTGAATATGGGCCATAGCTCGTGTTGCTGCAAGTAAAGGTTTTGAGAGCAAATGGATGGGGGATTGGAGTTGTGGGTTTGCAGCAATTTCTTGCTGGGTGAAGATTGGAGGTGTACAACAGGGTCTTCTGCGTAGTGTTGAAGACCCAGCAACTGCGTAGCGAATAGTTTAATTACTAATGATCTTAAGAGATAGTGTGTGAATTAACTTACTTCAATACATAAAAGAGCATGAATGTCAAAAGCTTGCTGAGCAGTATTTTCTTCTGGATTCTCTGGATTCTCTGGATTCTCTCTGGCTGTTCTCTGGCTGTTCTCTGGATACTTGATTTGCTGGTGATAGTGTTGCAGATTTCACTAGCTGCAAAAAACGAAAACGAGATCGTTTTCATCAGAGTTTCAATGACTTTCAACTATTCATTGATTTTCGAAGCTCTAAGTCAAACCAAGAGGACTATCAGCTAGTTGAGGTTTTAGGTTGTCACTAGCACTGGCATTGGTTTAGAGAATGAAAGCAAACCAATTGTCTTATTTGATGAAGTGCTGCATTCCGATAAGCGTAATTCCGAGTGGGAGCATGATCATTGGCTCGTAATACCGGCCATGCTTGTTTCAACGTATCAGCAATGATATCACATAAACCCTAATTGAATTGAAAAGCAAGAATGCCCTTCAAACCAGACATACTTAACATCATCATCTTCCAAGCACATTGATCTACCTCTTTATACATCACACTGCATATAATATAGTGTTCAAAATAGTCAAGACTTGACGAGGGTCTTGTTGTAGGATGGAGAAGAAGTAGGTATCTTATAGAGACTAAGTGACAAAGGCAGCAAAACAGTACCAATCACTGGAAACACACAGGCGTTGAGTGATTGCAATATTTCTAAAGATAAGAATAACCAGCATTCCTAAGCGAAGTGTGCCTCAGTAGTATCAACAATTGAACCAGCCATGAGAAGGCTACTCAATTACATCTAAATAGTATCCAAACCCACATGAACCTGCCCCAAAACTCCTCAGTATCTAACAATTGAATGACTTGCCTTTCATGCCCACCTACCAATTCTTCATTTCTGCAGCTCCACCCGTCTACATTTTGGAACCACTCTTAGTACTTGGTGCAAAATCTCCATCACGTCACCGAATTTTTCATCCAAAAGTTTGAGAAGAAATTCTTACTCTTCTCTTGTTCTCTTCTTCTTCTATCTAAACATGTCGTTTGCCTTGACAATTGCAGCTAAGGCGCAACTTGTTGCTTATCCAGCCTTGATTGCCGTCGGGTTCATCAACGCTAGTGACGATAAAGTTTCCATTCCAATCGAATTCATCGATGAAAAGTCAACCTCAGCTGAAAAAGATGCTCTGATCAAGTTGGTTACTCCAGAAGGCGAGATCTTTGACCAAGCTGAAGCTTTAGCTTACCTTGGTGATAAATTCTCAGCTATTTTATCTGCTGCTGGCGCTGAATGGGTTCAATTTGCTTTGGATAAGTTGTATGTCAAGAACTTCAAGGAGTTGGCCATTAGTTTGGAAAAATTAGATGCCCACTTAAACTTCAGATCTTTTGTAGTCGGATACGCCTACTCCACTGCCGATGTTGCTGTATGGGGTGTCTTAAGAGCAAATGCTCTCATGGGCTCTGTTATCAAAAATGGTGTCTATACCAATATTTCAAGGTGGTACCTGTTATTGAATGAAGACAAGAGATTCGACTCTACTGCTGAACATATGATCAAAAGTGTCAGTGACTTGAGAAAGGCCGTCAAAACCGCAAATAATGGTGGTAAGAAAGAAACTCACAAGGCTTCGTTCGATATTGACTTACCTGGTGCTACTATGGGTAAGGTTGTCACTCGTTTCCCACCTGAACCTTCTGGATACTTACACATTGGACATGCCAAGGCCGCCATTTTGAACGAATACTTTGCTCACCAGTTCAAGGGTAAGTTGATTATTAGATTCGATGACACTAATCCAACGAAGGAAAAGGCCGAGTTTGAAGACTCGATCATTGAAGATTTAGCTTTATTGGGTGTCAAGGGAGATTTGGTTTCTTATTCCTCAGATTACTTCCAAAAAATGTATGACTTGGCTATTACATTAATCAAGGAAGGAAATGCTTACTGTGATGACACCCCAGTCGAGAAGATGAGAGAGGAAAGAATGGTTGGTGACAAATCTGCTCGCAGAGATACCACTGTCGAAGAGAACGTGCGTATTTTCTCTGAAGAAATGAAGAACGCTACCGAAATCGGTGCCAAGTACTGCTTAAGAGCTAAGATTGACTACACTGCCTTGAACAAGACCTTGAGAGATCCAGTAATTTACAGATGTAATGCTACTCCTCATCACAGAACAGGAACTGATTGGAAGATGTACCCTACGTACGATTTCTGTGCTCCTGTTGTTGATGCCCTTGAAGGTGTCACCCACGCCTTGAGAACCAACGAATACAGAGACAGAAATGCTCAGTACGATTGGATTTTGAAAGCTTTGAAGTTACGTCATGTTGACATTTGGGATTTCGGTAGAGTCAACTTTGTCCGTACTTTACTTTCAAAGAGAAAGTTGCAATGGTTTGTTGACAAACAACATGTTCCTAACTGGGATGATCCTAGATTCCCTACCGTCCGTGGTGTTAGAAGAAGAGGTATGACTGTAGAAGGTTTAAGAAACTTTGTCATTGCTCAAGGTCCTTCCAGAAACGTTATTAACTTAGATTGGTCCGTTATTTGGGCATTGAACAAGAAGGTCATCGATCCAGTTGCTCCAAGATTCACCGCAGTTGCCAAGAAGGACTTGGTTGTGGTTAAGTTGATCGATGGTCCAGCTGAACCAATTTCTGAAGACAAGCCAAAACACAAGAAGAACCCTGAAGTTGGAACCAAGAAGGTTATCTTCTCCAATGAAGCTTTATTAGAACAAGCTGATGCTGAAGGATTAGTTTCTGGCGAAGAGGTCACTTTCATGGATTGGGGTAATGTTATTATCACCAAGGTTGAACAGACTGATGCTGGTGTTGTGACTGCAGTTGAAGCTAAATTGCACTTGGATGGAGATTTCCGTAAGACCACCAAGAAGTTCACTTGGTTGGCCAACACTAAGGATAAGGTTTCCGTTGATTTGGTTGACTTTGACCATTTAATCACAAAGGATAAGTTAGAAGACGGTGACAACTTTGAAGACTTCCTTACTCCAGATACCGAATTCCACACTGGTGCTTATGCTGATTTGAATGTTGCACTCTTAAAAGCTGGCGATGTTATCCAATTCGAAAGAAAGGGTTATTACAGAGTTGACAAGGCTTATGAAGAAGGTAAGGACGTTGTTTTGTTCACTATTCCAGATGGAAAGCAAGTGCAAAGATACGGGGCAAAGAAATGATTACTGTTATAGTTATATAAGTTATGCTAGCATTAGCTAGTGATATTTAGATACGAATTGCATAGAATTTCATTCCAAATCCAGTAAAGATTCCCTTCATCGAAGATTTCACCCCAAATCACGTAGATGCACCCTTAGTGAGTAGCAATCTCTGCAGATAATCAAGTTCATGGACTATCTTGAGCCCAGTGCATAAGGCATGGATGGAAGGCAAGATCTTAGAAGGATGTTCCTGTTCCCCTCGCGCAATAGGAGCTACTTTTGCTATTAACCCCTCGTGCCTCCAGCATTGGCTTGCTTGCTCTAGCTAGGCCGTTACGCTATAGTTGCATGTCGGAGAGTTTCACCTTTTTGAGCCACAAAGGAAGGTGTAACCTGGTGGAGATCAAGAATCGCCTATCGTATGGAGCTCTTTCCCTAGTGGCATGGTTCAATCAGTTGTTGAAGTTCAAGACTACGAAGGTCAGCTTCATCGCAGTTCAATTGTAGTACAATATGTCCATCCATAATCACTTCCTAATAACCATTAGTACCTCTAGTACCTCCCCGAGCATGCTCCTTCCCCAATAACCACTCTTACCATTAATAGGCCCCCATGCCCAACACAAAACGCGGAGATCAGCTCCGATATAATACTAAAATCTGACAGAAAAAGGAAGGGACAATAGAGGAGCGATATAGATTTGAAATCAATTTCAAGTGTTCTTCAAGAACCAAGCAGACCATTAGAACAAGGATAGGGAATTCTTTCAGACGCCATTCAACACAAAGAATAACCATTCTTCACCTCCAGGCCGTCTCCGCAGACCAAGAAATCCAGCTGAAATCAAAGCACATCTGCTAAAGTTTCCTCGTACCACACCCAACCAAAGACTTTAAAACAGAGGAAGAATTTGAATCCTACTCAAAACAACAGCTAAGCTGCAATGGTTGTCTCGTTATTCGATAAGCTCCCTACCAAGTCGCATTTACCCACTCCAATCACCAAAACCACTCACATTGGAACAGTAACCACCAACAATATGCAAGCCAAACCAACTGAAACGGCCAAGCCAACTGAAAAATCAGTCAGAACAGAATTAAATGGCAAGAAGGCTATTCCAGAGAACCTAGAAGAAATCTCAGATGCTATTAAGGTGCTTGATATATCTGATATCATATCCAATGATAAGAATGAATTGGTTGAGGTCCATGACCTTTTGCCAGGAATCGATGTTTCACGAGATTACTATCGAGTCAGTAAACCATTGTTCGAAGGTGCCAATGGTATCATCGTTAAAGGGGTGCATAAGAAACGAAAGACTGAAGTTGTGATCATCAAATTGGTTCAAAACTCATTGAATTTGCCAAAGGAGACCTTCCTTCGACTGATTAGAAATGAATACAGTGTGATAAAGCAATGCAGCCACAAGAACGTCGTTACAGTTCTAGATATTGCACAATTGCAGGAGAAAGATGACCAAATAGCGAACACTGGAATGAGTTCGACTACTGTGGCTGGTATAACACACGAAGATCATTTGCATGGTTTAGCGATTGTGTTCCCATTCTATAAGAATGGAGATTTGCTTGGGTTCCTATGTTCTCTACGGAGATCTCATGCTGAAATCAACGCCAGTCTTAAAGATAGTATATTCAAGCAGATTCTCAAAGGTGTTGCTTATTTGCATAAACATGGCATTGTTCATCGAGACCTAAAGCCTGAAAACTGTCTTATTGATTCTGAAGGTGTTGTAAAGATAGCTGATTTCAGCTTCAGCATTGTGGTTTCTAGTGAAAAGGCAATGCTTGATTTAAATAACAACCCGGAAGAAGTTTATTTGGGTACTAACAGTTTTAAAGCACCTGAGTTATTTGCTTATGAAGATTATATATCGTTGGCCAAGAGTCAAGATTTAAGAGAAGTTATTGAGAATACTACCACTGCGAACGATGCTTCTATTAACGGATGTCTCAATGTTGTTACAGTCAAACACAAAGAAATAACGGCCAAACAATTATTCTGTCTCGATTATTGGCTGTTGGGTGTGGTATACCTCAATATTTGTGTAATGCAATCACCTTGGATTAATGCTAATCTGCATGATCTGTCTAATTACAAGTATATTAACTTCGAGAAGAATTATCCCAAGTCGGCCAGTGAATTATCTAAGATGGTGAACGATTTGAATAACAACAAAATAACTTCATTCAGGAACAATCCGGCATTGAACTTGTTCAAAAATATCCACTACGACTCCAGAAAGTACATAATAGGTCTCTTGAATCCACTGGCTACAGAGAGGTTGAAGGTGGATGATGTCTTAGGCTCTCCTTGGTTAACGCAAGTGTATGCTAACACGCGAGATTTAATTAACTTAAAGAGGTAATATCAAAATAGTACTAGCTTAAGGAGTATATGTTTTAAAATATACAAACAAAGCGACTTGAATCATCGATACTTCTTAGATTGAGAATCTAAAGTCAGAAAGATAGTACAAATCTGCCGAACTATTTGATTGGAGTCCAACAATGTCAACTTCTTCTACCTTCCTTTCGGTATAGGTAAGTGAAAGGTTACTAAATATGGAGGGCAATGCGCTGGAATTTGATTCCGTACTTAATTTGACCTCACTATTGAAATCTTCTTGCCCTGATGAGTGCATGCTTGTATTTGGTATCAGAGCACTTGAATTCAAAGTTGGGAAGTGTTTGGTTGACTGAAGTGTGGCATGCAGGGACTTATTCCAATCTGAATTAATGGTACTTGTAAGCGACCCAACCAGGTAATCTTGAGTCAGCCCGATGTAAGACCTTGACAGTGCAACTGAGGGGGGCCCCACTGCTTTCTTCCATCCCATTTCCTTAGACTTCTCCTTCTCAGATACTGATAGTTTCCCTTTTTTTGAAGCATTGGCACTCGCAGCATTCGCTGGTCCACTTGAGGAACCATTGAAGCCTCCATAACTACTTTTTCTGGAACGACTCATAGCTGTATAACAAATAAGTTTCTATTATATGAATTCGCTGAACAAATAGGTGAATTGTTCTTGAATTACAACCTCCTGGACTCAGTCGCCAGGGATGTATAATTTGAAGTTTCGTTTGGCCCTAGAATCAGTTGATGGTGTTTCAGATATCGCACTGCATATAAAATGAAACGACAACATGCTGGTGAACATGAACCAAGTGTGTCTATTCACCTTTACAAAATTTAAAGTAAAAACATAATTAAATACAGAAAGAAGAATGAGACAGCATCCACAGAACGCTTGTATACTAGTTATATGAAGGTACGATGGTACATGAGAGATAACAAGGGTGGGAATAGCATAATAGTAAATCGTTATAATAAAAATCGTTATGGTAAACTCGAAATGTAAAACCATAGAATAATCATTGTGATGAAGATAGTAATAATAACAAGAAATATAAGTAAACAAACATCAGTAGATTTAATGGAGAATAGCGTGTATATTGATACGACAACGTCAAAAAGAACAAAAAGGGACGAGCATCAACCAACACATGGGGATGATAACAAAAAGTCAATCAAACAAAGCGCAAGCATTAAAGATTGCGAGTTGAGTGAAGTCAATGGAGAGGGGTCAACAAGGAGCGCACAGCAGCAATCAGCAATAAAACAAACAGGAAATAAACGTAATGAATAAATAGACGTATGGTGGTACGTATAGTGGGATAGTGTATGGAATAGTGTATAGTGCAGTGATATGAGATACCAAATGTCTTGATTATTTTGTATGGTAGTTCAGATAACCATAATTGCCAACCCCACCGTTAGATGGAGTTGAGCCGATCGTGACAGAACCCGATGAAGTAGATCCAATCTCCCCATTTGGTCCAGCAGAAGTAGATGAGGCTGATACCTGTGCGCTAGATGTAGCAGTTGATGAGGATGACGAAGACCCTGAAATAGCAACTCCATTAGCACCAGGAATTTGGTTTGTGGAAGCTCTTCTAGGATTACCAGGTCCTCGAACACCTAATGGATTTTTGGAGAATGAAAGTCTTATTCCACCCTTGCCATTGCTGCCATTTGGTCGAGGTAAAGCACGACCATATAATTCGGCTAAAGCACGAGTGGCATGTCCAACGTCTTCGAATTCAACAAAACACATTGGCCCATGATTATGAGTAGTTGTAGCTCCATTGGCACCCGTACTTTGAGTTTGATTCTTGGTGCGGAAAGAGAGACGACGGAATCCACGTTGCGGCGAAAACAAGGAACGGAGTTCAGCTTCAGTGGCATCTGGTGGCAAGTTACCAACGTAAAGGGTATTACATGGAGGATTCTGGTCAGCAGGGTTGGCAGGTGGAGGAACGCGAGCAAGCAATGATAAATCAGGGGTTTCCTTTCTCCCTACTGAAGTACCAGTTGAAGCTGACGTAGAATTCACAGAAGTAGCAGCTGAATTAGAAATACCTGATGAAGAACTAACCGGGTTCGACAGGTGGGAACTAACACTGGCAGTACTGGTATTACCACTTGTGGGAACAATGCCTGCCTTTGATTGAATCTTAGAGCCAATTGCACCAGAAGTTGGTGTTTGTTGTTGCTGTTGTTGAGATGACGGAGGAGTAGCTCCTGGAGTTGTTGATAATGAGTGCAATGGGTTGTTGAAAAAGGCCGATGACGTCCTTCTACGATCATTGCTGCTGTTGTTCGAAGCTAGCGACGCACCATTAGAAGCACCGGCACTAGCAAGAGTTGATGGAACTTGTTGGGAGGAAGCAGAGGGAACAACAGTTGATGAAGATGTGGACGCACTATTTTGGGTCCAATCGAAATTATTAGCTGGATTAACTAAACCAGGGGTCTGTGGAGCAGAGCTTAATGGAGCTGCGGACTGATTGCCACTAACTTGACCGACCCAAGTTTGGTCTCTAACCAAGCTTTCATATTCTCTAGCCTCGTTGTGGGAATCCATTAGTAAAATCGATTTGCCCGTTAAATCAGAAAAGTCTATCACACCTGGAGTATTACTTCCATTTACTCCACCAGCAGGTAACTGAGGATCTTGTGATGACGCAGAAGATGGAACAGTAGCAGGGCCAGTATTTTGGGCGCCACTAGCTAAAAGATTAGCAGCTGAGAATGGATCGCCGAATACAAAACGCGATCTTTGATTCCCAATAGATTGTCTTTTCAGGAAATTTTCTGTATTTGCTCCACCAGTTGTAGGATTAGCAGCAGATGATGAAGTGGAAGATGAATTTACACCTCCTTGGTTTTTTGGAGTTGGCATGCCACCACTTTCATTGCCACTATTACTTCCCAAAGATTGGTTTGATGTTTGATGATGCAATTGATGGTTCAATAGTGGAGGGGAAATGTTCGATGCAGATAATCGGAGTGAGTTAAAGTTATTGGTGAGGTTTGGTGGCGAAGTGCTATGGTTTGACAAGCCCTGGTCATACTCAACTTTAATTGGTGGGTATTCACGGCCAAATATAAATTTCCCGTCAAGTAATTTTGCAGTTGTCAAACAAGTATTTATGTTTTTGAAGTAAACAAAGATCAGGAACTCATTCATTTCGATGCTAATAACGTCATCGATTACGAGTGAAAATATGGTAGCAGCTTCTCTCTTTGTCAAATCTGAAGGGATGTTACCAAGCTTTAGTACTGCAATGTTGGAAGGAGGTGAAGTGGTTCCAGTTCCTGTTGAAGAACCAGCAAGTGATGAAGTGGGATTATTTCCAGTGTTATTGCCTGTGTTTGGTAAGGTTTGTATATGTTGTTGATGTAACTGTTGATGTAACTGCTGTTGATGCTGTTGTAACTGTTGATGATTTATATGCTGAGGGTTAATCTGGGGATTTTGCGAAGAGATTTGGGTATTGATCTGCTGGGGGTTTACCAGTGTATTTACCAGTTGTGGAAGTTGAGGCCCTAACTGTTGATTTAATTGATGGAGATGTTGTTGTTGAAGAAGATGATGTTGCTGTTGCTGTTGAATGTTCTGTTGAATGTTCTGTTGCTGT
Organism: Kodamaea suecica; assembly: GCA_030558315.1. Lineage (NCBI taxonomy): Eukaryota > Fungi > Ascomycota > Pichiomycetes > Serinales > Debaryomycetaceae > Kodamaea > Kodamaea suecica. The sequence goes on along the minus strand of JAJMSH010000009.1, from coordinate 289,360 downwards.
TGCTGTTGAATGTTCTGTTGCTGTAATTGTTGAGGTATTGGCTGCAGCTGTTGCAGTTGTTGCAGCAGTCGGTGATGAATGGGAGCTGTTAAGCCAAATGAATTTAAAACAGGCCCTTGTAATTGGGGAAGGATGCCATGGTTGATTTGCCCTTGTAATTGTTGAGTACCCTGTAATTGATTACTCTGTAATTGGGTACCCTGTAATGAGGTGCGCTGGGCTTGGGGTGCTCCCTGCTGAGGAGCTTGCGCCTGCAACAGTGAACCGTTTGCCTGCGGTAAACTATGGAACTGGTTTTCCGAGGACATCATTGAATACTGGGGATGAACTCAATTGCTGATTAATATTTGGAAGGCAAAGGGGAAGGGGAGGGAGTTCTTCAGTCGGTGCTCGTTGGTCAAAGGATGTAATTGGATCTGGATTGTAGAAGCCGCTGTCAACAGTGTGTTCGACTTGGAAGGTGCTCTGTTAGCAATGGTGCTCTTATCGGTAGGACCTATGGACTCGAAGGATGGGTAGGAAGTTAATGGTGTAGATGCTAACTCTTTCAACATTCACTCAAGTTTTTTTTTGTTTTTGTTTGAGGGAGTGAGCTTGGGGAGGTGTGCTGGTTTTTTCACCATTTTTTGGAGACATTTCTACGCACGATTTGGAGATGGAGAGTGAAAATTGGGGCTGTTTTGGCATGGATAATTCTGGGTTATTGCGAGAGTGCTACTGGTTTCTACAGAGGGGCAAATTTAGTGGTGCTTTAGTGGGGATGTTTGCTCCAGCGAGTTCTGCTGGAAATTGGGCTGGGATTTTCAAAAGCGAAGGAAATAAGTTTAACCTGTTTTTTTGCGCTTGGATTTTGGTTAGGGCAGATGCTGAGGTCGTGCGGAGGCTGGTTATGCACGGTTGTTTCTTTTGTTTGCGGTATGGATGTCAGGGTGAGAGAGCATGGGAGTGGGAGTAGTATCGGAGGCCTTAGGATGGTGGAGAGGTGGTGGATGGTGGGAGGATGTTGTGGTTTCGGTTTTGAGGGAAGGATTGGGGAGGTGTGGTAGTGGTAGTGGTGGTAGTGGTAGTGGTGGTAGTGGTAGTGGTGGTAGTGGTAGTGGTAGTGGTAGTGGTGGTAGTGGTAATGGTAGTGGTAGTGGTGGTAGTATTTCTCTTCTTAAACAAACACCCGCTAAACTTGCTCTTGAGTCACTCTCGATCATTGCTTCTCCTACTACTCGTGCATACCAGCTACCACTTTAATAAGTAGACAGCTTTGTGCTTGAACCCCAGACGAGCAAATAGGGTAAGTACATCACTGGAGCGAGTCTAAAGGTCCAGGGAGCGTTTTCATTGGCGTGCAGGGATCCTTTCTGGGCCTGTTGTTGGTGTGCTTTACTAGAATCAATGCTAAAGTATCTTTAAAGTCAATGACAAATGCCACCAAGGCAACAAGCTACGTAGCAAGGCACCTGGCAGCAGTATTGCTCTAAATTGACTCATTTAACCCAAATCATCTACCGTATGTCTTTACCTTATTTCCTCATGAGTTCAATACAAGGCTACCTCTAGTGAAATCCATCTCGACTAAAAATGGGTCTTCAAAACATACTAATTCCAGTACTCCACCACTCCGTTGAGGGTTTACCCATTTGAACGCAAATTAGGTTTGCGCAAGCGATATGTAAAGTTCGCAACCGTGAGGATGACATGATAAGTAATTAGTTTACTGGTTGTTGTTAGAGTTGGCACAAGTGTGCATCAGAGTGATTGGAATGGTAGCTGGTCCAGGCATCAGCTTCGTTGGGCATCACATGGTGTAGAAATGGAGCAGCTTAGAGTAGGGGTGCAATGAGAGCATCAGTTGACTGCGGCGATATAGAGAGACGTAAAGAGAGAGACGTAAAGAGAGAGACGTAAAGAGAGAGACGTAAAGAGAGAGACGTAAAGAGAGAGACGTAAAGAGAGAGACGTAAAGAGAGAGACGTAAAGAGAACCATATCGTGACTACACAGAGAACCAAGTTGAGTGTAAAGAGCCAAATACAGAGCATAGAGTTTCATGACAACAAGCTTAAAACATCTTTAAAGTAAATTGGCGAAACCTCCAAGCGTTCGCTCGATACTACACTATCTAATACAGACCCCAGTCCACTAACACTCATGCACCCTTTAGACTGCAAAAAATGTTGCAACACTTCCGCATTCAGAAAACCATACAATTGAAGCAAGCTACTCGACAGTATTAAATAATAGCACAAGGTATAAGAAGCGAGAGCAAAATTGCATTTAAGCATACTTTCAGGAGAAATTGGCTGAATGGTAAAATGTTCCCGAGACTGGCAGCTTTTGACGTACAATTTGGAGGCATTGGCTCTATACCGTGAGACTTAAAACTTTCTTATAGTGGCTATGCGGTGCCCTGTGAGAGTCTTAATGCACCTAAATACCTATAAAGACTATTCTTCATGCAGTCCCCTGTTACTCATCTTCTCGAGAGAGAGATGTTTAAACACCTAAGAGGTGAATGCCCTTGATAGAGATCGACACCGTTCCCTTCCAGTATACTATTTGTGCGTCTCAGCACATATCTCAGCACATACCATAACTAGCTAGATATCCCAAATTCACTATACAATCCCTCTACCACACCTTACATACCCTTACACGAAAACATAGGACTCCCAACCCACCAGCACTCAAACATGCCCACCCACCAGCACTCAAGCATGCCCACCCACCCGTCTCTATCAGCCTTCACCTCAACAAGCCGAAAAGTCTGCCAGTTTCTGCCAGTTTTCACCACGTTGTATACAGTCGGCATCCAAAAAACCAACAACCAAATCGAGAACGAAGCCTACGACTTGTTGTTCTTCTCTTCCTCTCTTCACCTTCTTTTCCTAGTTCACTTCAACATCCTATCCCTCAACGAACCAAGTTGGCAAATACGGAACTGAATCCCTAATAGACCTAAGCCTCATACTGCAATGACAGATATACTAGATACCCAATCGTATGTCAATAGTGCATGCCTTCAATTACTCCTACAAGAAGTAGTACCAACATCCATACGCGTATCGCATCAATTAAACGAAAACAAAGGAGTTAGCAAGCTCCAAGAAAATGAAAATGACGAAGATCCATTAACAGAAGACCTAGGTGTCACCAAGTTGAATACTGCATTGTCTCTGATACCAAATGATATTCCAGGGACCGTCCTGGCACTTGATTCTCCCACCATTCATCACGACGACGTGACAATAAGAATAGAAAACTATGGATACCTGCTCGGTCTCAAAATTGCCAACTTGCTCTTGTACAAGAATGGTTCTGCTCCTGGCAATAGTTCCAAGATCGTTGACATCTTGGACATAATGAAATTTGTATGTCGAGACGTATGGAAATGCCTTTACCATAAGCAAATGGACAACTTACGTACTAACCATAGAGGCACCTTTGTGCTTGTTGATAATCATTATAAGTTAATTGCTAACTTATGTAGTCCTCGTGGTCATAATGATACATTGCAGAAGGCCAAGGCACATTTATGGTTTCCATGTGGGATTATTAGAGGTATAATCATGAGTTTTGGCACAGAATCTCAAGTATCTGCTGAGATTAACCAATTCCCCGTTGTGACGTTTAATATTCATACGACGATTAATAATTGATTGTTTGATGTTATGAATTAGTTGTTGCTTGTACCGATCTGTTTGCATTTGGTGAGAGAACCATGTTGGTATACTTGGGGCAAATCATATTACATACGATGTGCTTGAGTCGGATGAAAGAAACTGATTGAATTAACTTCCTGCTCAGGAATTAAACCATGTCTAAACTACACCAGATAGAGAGCTGGGTCTCTCCTTTCCTTACAGTTGCATTTCTAACAAGCCTATCAAGCTAAACAGGAATCTAAGACATGACAAAGGACACCCAGAAAAAGTCCGCTCATTAGAATTCAATTTTTACCAGATAATAATATACACGTCTTGATAAGGTAGCAAGATACAAAACCTGGTCAAAACTATCATTCTGGGTTGGATTCAAAGTTTCTGTGCAAGAGGCATTACTGAACCTATAGCTTAAACTGACCAAAAAGTCTATTTCTTCGAATACAAGACTACCCAATCATCAAAATCATCGTATTGTAGACTGCACGGCTCCTGAGATTGTAAATAGACTAAAAAGACCATTTTTTGAGTTTTACAAAGTGAATATTTCAAATGAAGTTAATTTTATAGCCCTTTAGAATCCAATTCAGTTCCTCGAAGCTCACTAGCTCCTCTGCCCATTCTAGCTAAACTTAGCTCAAAAGCCTATCCCAAAAATTTCATATTTACTGACTCTTATACTGAAAGGACAAGATATCGGATTCAGTGACTCTTATACCGAAATATACACTGATATGAAAATATTCATTCGTACCACAAATTGTACCTAAGAGATCATCCACACAATGAGTGCTCCACCAAGAATCCTAAGAATCAAGAGAAAGAGGGGCCAGGACCCCCTCCAAGCCCTTATTTTAGAGGACAGGCGTAGTGCCAAAAGGTCTAAATTTTCCACTCCTGTCGCTTCTCCGTCTGCATCTCCATCCAATTCTCCAAAGTTAGCCCCCACAATTCCTCAAGATACATTGATGTTACCAGAGAACTTCTACTTCAAATTGTCACGTACTGAAGACTTAACTGCAAAGCTAGACGATGAAGATGAAAGCTCAGTCATTCAATCGGTTCTTGCTGAAGCAAGTGCTGCAGCTTCAGCTTCGGCTGATGCAAAGGCATTGGCAGAGAGAAAGTTTGTCATCCCTAGGAAACAAACAGAAGAAGATACAATGATTCCTAACGAATTGTCTGACATGCTTCAACTGTTCTTGAGTGTTGAAGAATCTAAGCGTGATTTCAGTAACGACAATGATTACGTATATGATGTTTATTATTTATCTGAGACAGAACCACTTACATCTGCCAACCACCCACAATCACAGATAGGATACATCCGCTTCTTTGAAGACGAAGAGGATGACAGGGATGAAAACGTCTTGAAGGCATACCAACTGGATAAAGATGATGATGAAAGACTTTCGGACGATGAGGACTCAAATGCTGAAGACTTTTACCAAAATGACTACCCAGCAGATGAAGATGCTGAAGCAATATATGAACGAGATTCAGAATCCGAAGATGCTAGCTTTCGTGGCAACACGGGAGAAGATGATGAATATGATTTTGAAAAAATACGAAATCGTGCTGGAGGAAACGGATTTATGTTGGATGAAGATGAGTATGAAGATTATGGAGATATTTCCTATTTGGCAGATGATCAGTTTTATGAAGCTGAGGTAGATGCAGAAGGTGAAGGTGAAGATGACTTTGATGATGACTTCAAACGAAATACATTCTTTGATCTGGATGAGCATGATGAAAGCGCTATTCATAGAGACAGAATCTTTGGTCGATTGGAGAAGATGATAAACGAAAAGTAAGCTGCCTTACGTGTTTACGAGGTCATTATAGAGTTTGAATGTCTATTATCTACTGCCATGGAAGCAGAGACTCAAATTCCCCAGATATACATAACACCAAAGCAACAGAATAACTCTTAAATTTGCCTCATGCAAGTGCCAATTCAATTTCACGCTAGAAAAGTGTTGTAATGTCGTACTACGAGAAGAAGTACTTGCTCTTTAATACCTCGTGAATGTCAAACTCACCTCTAGGTGGAGTATTTAAGATCTTAACGGGTACCAATACTGGAAAGTACTCTTTGAGTTTGAATACCTTTTGTTCCCCTTTGAAGGGATTATCATATGGGACAAGCCTTTTTCCACAGGCCATATAGAATAGTGGCTTGTATTCTTGCATCAATTCGGTGATAGCCAGATTGTCTGACATTTCCTCGATTAGAATATTTGAATACTCTAATAAGTTTCTCCGTTCACTTCTAGCTCCACCTCTCAAGGCTTCAACATTCTTATACAAGGTGATGTTATTTTTCTTATTCACCCACACAATTTGAAAGCTATTTTGGGTCAAGTATTCTAAGTCTTGCCTTAGTTCTTCGATAATGTCTGTATCGTACAACCTCACGAATTCCTGTCTCAAAATAATTGAAAGTTCATCTATGTTAGCAGCATGTGTCCAATACGAGTCATGAACGGCAGCAAATGAGTGCCCTTTGGCATTAACTGCTACTGCAGTCATAAACATATGTAATGAATCGATCGAATGGATAAAGTTCGGAGCAACGGCATTCACCTGCTTCCTCTTGTCTATTGGTGCAATCCCCTGCGGCCTACTTATGGCAATGTTTTGAAGGGCAGTAGGCACTCGAGCCAATTTCCTGCGCTTGTACATTTGCACAACCGGAAAACCAGCAACAGTAGTCCATTGCATAGGTCGAAATGTAACCTTATTAAATAAGTTCACAGAGCCATACTCCTTTTCAACTGATCGCAAATGCTCTACTGTTTCAAGATCAACGGACTCAACAATCCTTAAACAGTTTTCTGTTAGCCATTGTTGTAGTAGAGTGGCCCCAGTAAAAATCTCCAGGAGCGAAGCTAAAACTAAGCCACTTATAAACATTGATAACTTGGAGCGATATTCTGTTAGCTGCTGGTAAAACTCTGAGTCAATTGGTTCTCTACGTTGTATCTTCAATTCAAGGTCTTGAATAATCTCGCCTATTCGGCGTGAGATTTGCTCAGCTCCTCCATACCTAGTAACACCGTAAACAGTTGTCATTACGGTCTGTTTGATGATTTTACGACTAACAAGACGCAATGCCAATTCTTCGAAATCAGTAGGAGGCTCATTTAGTTTAATTTTGAGCTCTAAGGCTTGCAATACCGTAGAATATGCGTCCTGTTTTGTTTCGTTTGCAGCCAAATTGACCGCAGTAGCACCCTTGGCATCAGCACCGAGAGCTGCATAATGCTGAAGTCCGTTGCAAGACCCATCTTGGTGAACTGGTATTCTGCTTTTATAGTCTTGGATTGAACCAAATTCTTCACCAAACTTTAACGCTTCATTTATATCGATGCATAGGGCAAGAGTTTGCCAGGGCTTTTCGCCTTTTGTCCACCATTGCTTTCCACCTAATGGATTTAGAGCAGAATCTATAATTTCACTCTTGTGAGTTTCGAACAAAATTAATCTTTCCAGCATCAGTAATTTATCTCTGCCGTAAACTCCAAATAATTGGTACACTAACCAATTAAAACCAGTAGGCCCTAATGGTTTGCTATGCCAAAACATCATCAACCCACGAACAAGATCGTCTTGGTGATGGGATAATAAGGAAACAGATGGATACGCTCTTCCCCTAAAGTCAAGAGAATGAGGAAGATATATAGTGTCCCCGTTGGCATCAAATGCGTTTGCTACCACCCGCGTCATTTCTGTGACAATACGGACATTCTTCAAATCATGATACAGGGATTTGGTTTGTCCAGGATTAGTCTTGCCCATTTGTTGCTTTCCTATAGGAAAGAGCTTCTCCATCTTCGGTGGAATTTTGAGGAAGCCTTGTGCGTAGTTCATGACTTCATTGAAAACTGTGTTCACATCTGAGTTTATAGCCCAAGCTTGCTTGCCAAGTACGTTTAAACCATGGTACATGGAATCTAGCTGGCCCGACTTGTTTGCAGCGTCCATATATTTGAGCGAAGCACTAACATCCTGGGATGCCAATATATCCCTCTGTATTGACCAAAATCCACCTTCTCTAGGTGAAGTCCATTGTTTCGGCAGATGGAGCATGGGTAAATAAAGGGACCTATCGAAAGACAATCCAACAAAAGACTTAAATTGGTGAAATAAGTATGGATGGATTTCGATCACTCCTAATCTTTTGCCAGTGTGCTCTTTGAATTTCACAGTATGAATGAATCCAGCATTTTCTGAGACGAACTTGGGATCAATACTGGAGTCACTCAAGTTAAGTGATCTTGCAAAATCAGACAAGTTGTTTGGAGAAATATTAAATTTGCACTCGTCTATGAAGAGTTTCAAAAGGTTACCAAAAAGCTGTATACCATCTTCATTGGACATATGCAATATACTTTCTGGGATCTTAGGTAGTGTGTGATCTCTAGCAATGAGTCTTTTGAATGAGAAGAGTAATTGTGACGCGAGTGAAACAACTGTAGAAAATCCTTTGGCCGAAGACATAGTCTGAGAAACTAAGGTCGCAAGGACGAGCGTGACTAGTGTGTTAGCAGGAACCGAGTTAAGTTGAACCAAGTGTTTTGCAAATAACTTTTCGTCAGACAGGAAACTGGCTTTGTTCTGCAATAGATTTAATCGTTTGAGCAAGGAAGAATATACCTTCATACAATCAGAATACCACTGGTACATAGTTTCCTGATGGTAGGACTTGAAAGTGTTCACATTTTTCAGCGAGCTGTTTCCGTGATGGCCAGAGTCTAGGGACTCTATTAACAGAAGCATGTGGTCTTCCACAATAAGCTGCCTTTTCTTGTTCAATATATTGTAATTAATAAAGAACTGTTCTTGTTCTGTAGGAGAAAGCATCTCGTAATGCTGGTACAACTTCACCTCAGATCTGGAATTTTTATTTCCTGCCATTTCGGTGAATGAGGAGGAGGCAATGTATTGGCAAAGAGTGGAAAGATTCACAAATCCATCCTTATCCTTGAACTTTGCAATTGAAAGATTCGAATCAAACTCTTCCAGAATAGCATCCCCAGTGTTAAGTCCTTTTAGTTTCTTCTTTATCTTCTTGCTATTTGAAAGTATCTCATTTAGCGAATCCAAGTGATCAGTACCTAACTTCAGAGCAATTAGATCGGGCTCGAATCCACTTTCAACCATCAAATTCTCTACAAGACTAATTATTGAGTTTCGTATCACATTGGAACCAACGTTTCTTCGATCTTGGCTTGAATAGCATACTATGAAATTCACAATAAATGCCTCCTGGATGTTTAGTGAGGACTCCTGAAGCTTTTTATCTTTCTTTAAGCCTCTAAAACGTTTCTGTGCGGAAAGATAATTCTGATAGATTCCTTGTATATCGTACACATTGACTGGCCCTGGAGTCAAACTTCCTAGTAGAAGTTGCAAACACGAAAAGTATGAGTGAGCTTGGTCCACAGAGTTTATTTTCAATGAAATCTTCGCTAGAGTTGATCTCAGGCGGTTAAAATCTTTTCGTAGGACTGCCTGAAGGAATATATTAAACAATATCCTTTGGTCAACTGGCGTTTTCTGTGTTTCTTGAATGGGGTCAAATGGAGATACACTCAAAGCTGGATTTGGAATAATTGATGAAGTAGTTTTAGCGAGCTTCAAAATTGGGGAGTGAGTAGAGGGGACACTTGTTAAAGCAGCAGAAAATGTGCTATAGCGACGCAGGAATGTTTTGACCCATGGAATTCGTTTGTTCATGTCCTGATGTACTGGTTCAATTGGCTGTGAAAGTTTTCCACAATTTGGCAGTAAAGCTTATGTCGCATATCGGTGGAATGTCGTTGAAGTGAAGTGTCAATTGATGGAGGCAGTAGTGACAGAGTAAGAAGTCATATTCTTTCTAGCAATGTGTTCAATGTTGGTCACTTGTATCTGATTGTTCTTTGCAGAAGGAATACAAGGGTTGCTGAACTTGTTGTTTAAGCTGACATAATAGTTGACCATTCAATTGTTCTAAGTGTGAATGAGACTGGCAATTACATCACTAGAGCCTACACGAAAACCCCAACATGTACGTATTCCTTAGTTTTGAATCAAAGATACTTGGAGTGGCTTTTCAGTTACAGGATTGCTGCTAAGTATGAAGAGAATGATGCTGTATGGTAATTATAAATTTCGAGCTAGAAGCTGTCAAGGAGTCCTTTTCAACAAAGGTTCTAACAATAATACTCACTTATCCCCAGCTTTTGGTTACCACTATCTATCTAACCAAATACAACCAAAACTCTCAGATGCACTCCCACGTACACATCCTTCACCCTCCAGCTTCAATGGCTGCAAAATCTTTGTCTGGATCATTATCTTGAGTCATTATTCCTAATCGGGCAATCACGAGGTGAAAAATTTTGCCGCGATGTATTCAAGAAAACTCTTATCATAAAGACTGGACAAATTATCAACTACTTTATTCCAACGATACTTGTACGATGAGACCTTCTATTCGTTTCCTTTCAGATAAAGCAGCAAGATTTGTGCCTTCCACTGGTGTTTATCCCAAGGGATTTGCTGTTGGTGGAATTCATTGCGGAATCAAGAAGAATGGTTCGCTGTTGGATTTAGCCATGTTGCACAACACCCTGGGTAATCCAGCAGTTGCAGCAGCAGTCTTCACCAAGAATAAGTTCAAGGCTGCTCCTGTTCAAATCTCAACAAAGATCTTGCAAGCCAGCTCAGGCCAAGGAATCAACTCATTGATTATCAATAGTGGTAATGCTAATGCTGTCACCGGATCTCAAGGAATGAATGATGCTCAAGAGATGGTTGACACCACTGATTCCGCTCATGGAAACTCACAAGACTCAACATTAGTGATGTCGACCGGTGTAATTGGGCAAAACTTACCAATTGAGAAGATCTTGACAGGAATTCCACAGTTAGCTACTCAATTGGGTAACACCCATTCAGACTGGATCAACTGTGCTACTGCTATCTGTACAACCGATACATTTCCCAAATTAGTAACCAAGAAGTTCACTATTGGGCTGAACGAATACGCATTAGCTGGATTGGCAAAGGGAGCCGGTATGATCTGCCCCAATATGGCTACACTCTTAGGTTTCTTTGTGCTTGACTTGCCAATTACTGCACCTGCGTTGAAGAAGATTTTGACCTATGCAACTGATAGATCTTTCAACAGTATTTCTGTTGATGGAGATATGTCCACTAACGATACTATTGTAGCAATTTCCAATGGTGCCGCAGGCGGCGAAATAGTTGACGAGAACTCTCCTGCTTTCGCCCAAGTACGAGATGAAATCACAGACTTTGCTCAACAATTAGCTCAATTGGTAGTCAGAGATGGTGAAGGTGCCACTAAGTTCATCACCATCACCGTCAAAGATGCTTTATCCTACAGCGATGCTAGAACCATTGCATTTTCCATCGCGAACTCATCGCTTTTCAAGACTGCAATGTATGGTAAGGACGCTAACTGGGGTCGTATTCTCTGTGCCATTGGTTATGCAGATGTTTCTGCTGAATCTGTCATTCCAGCTAAGACAAACGTTTCGTTTGTTCCTGTTGATGGGTCTGCTCCATTACCGTTGTTGGTACTTGGTGAACCTGAACTTGTTGATGAGGCAAGAGCCTCTGAGATCTTGGAACACGAAGACTTGGAAATCGTCATCGATTTGGGAACCGGTGGTGGTGAATCAACCCAATTCTGGACCTGTGATTTGTCTCACGAGTATGTGACTATCAACGGTGACTATAGGTCGTAAAAGTAAATTTAAAAGTTTCCTGAGTAGCTCATTCATTAAACATGCAATAAAGAACCATATTACGGTTTTCATTTTATATACTTGTCTATACCATGCGTTCTACGTTGGCTCCTCAATTGCTTGCACGAACATTCTGAGTACTCCAGCATTTTTTTTGCAGCCTATGTGCGAATCTAGAACGCGTCGATATCAAAATAAAACATTACAGCGACGAGAAGGTCCTTAATCAGTGTAGCTGCTCAAGATGACTAGCAAGACTTGTACCATAGCCACTATCCCCGATACGCTTAATGTTGGGGAAGCAATCCACAACAAAGTCACCGCAAGGACGTACATGAGATACTTGTATTGTTTGGTATTATCCATTCGACCAACCCAAAATAATTATGAAATGAAGGTGATGGACCTTACCCACAATGCAAACATTCAAAGTGCTTCTCCTGTCCTACCCAGATTGACAGATAACTTTTCTCCATCCAATGACCAGGTTTTTACCTGTACCATATTCCCAGATAAGCTTAGCAAGATGAAAGTTGAATATTGCAAGGCAACAAACAATGGCAGCCCAAACCTGTCATTCTGGGCCAACCTTCCTCCTATGGACTATGCCCAACCAGCCATACCTCTTATGCACAGATTCCTTGTTGTGAAATTATCCTTTGTTCCTAAGTATTACAATCAAAGACAGGAAGGTATTGTTCGTGGGGTATGGCCATTGCATGCGAAGAGTCCAGCAAATGCTCTATCGGATCAATTCTACGAAAGGATATTGTCAGAATTGCCAGCGGAGTACTTTTCAAGCCTCAATACACTTCTAATGGAGAAATTGCTTAATAAATCCCATATGAAGAAATTTGAAGAAATTGTCGCTAAGGAAAAGGCAAAGCAAAAAGAGATCGAAGCAAAGGCAATCGATAAGGAAAACGAAGAAAAATCTCGAGCAAATAGGGAAGCTTCAAAACTGACTTCGTTGTCAGTGGAAGGTCCGTCTGGCTCGATCGCATCTCAGAACTTGGCTGAGCTTGTATCTCATGAGAATCACTCTACTCCAGATGAGAGTCAAAATCCACTGGTAAAAGTAGAAAACAGTGTTCAACGGAACTCAAATCTGATGCCGGACACTATCCCCGACTCTGAGCACATTGATGACTACGATAGTGATACAGATGACGAATCGCTAATCTTAGAAAGCCGTCAGAATTCACCACAAATTCCCAGTTCTCCTCCAATTCAAGCCAAGAAACGGAAGATCAATACAACTCCCATAATTCAAGACCCAGTGGATGGTATCTTCACTATTAAAGATTTAAACTATTTTGAGAACGTGAAACCTGGCAAATTGTTTCGAGTGTCAGCATTTGTCGTGGCAACTTTTCCTGATGATTGGTCTCAAATTTGTGTGAAGACGTATTCGTTTGATGGAATTACCTCTCAAATAAAATTGTCTGATCCAACAACACGAGAATTGCAATTGGTAATCTCCGATTCTTTCCCCGATATTTCAGAAGTGCAAGGCCTGGATCACCGGTTTTATGATACTTTGCTCACGAAGGAAAACTCATTGACAATAACTATTCATGAAGAAGACATCCTTAGATTTTTTGACGAAAAACACATCGAGAGGCTTTATACTTCTGCTAAGAAGTATAATGGGAGAATATCTCGTCTATTGTATTCAGAAGAAGTAAGAAAAAGTGAATTTGAGTTGTTTTTGGTAAAGGACTCCTTGAGAATGACCACCTACTGGGCAGCAAGAGGGTTAACAGCTAAGACTTTGTTCCAAAGGATTTGAAATGAGGAAAGGTCCTTAAACTACGATAATAATTTGAACTTCAATTTCATTTGGATATTGCCTTACTAAATAGTAATATTTGTTGGTGGACTTCTCAAAAGGACCGGAGAATTGGATTCAGAAGGCACACTAGAGCCGACTACTGAAACCACTGCCGAATTTACAACAGAGGCAATTCTAGAGTTGAGCCTTGATACCGTCGATATGGTATGCTTGAATGTCTTCATACTTTTGTCAATGCCAGAGACACGACGAACAAGTTCGACTATGGGCCAAGGAGCAGCACGGAAAAGTGGAAATAAGTTACTATAAAAGGGCAACTTTATCTCACCTCGGCGACCCAATTCGACAGTAGATAGGATCTGCTCTGCAACATATCGTGGTTCTAGCTCTGGTGCAAAAACACTAGAAGGGGAAGTGACTCCTTTGAACATTCCTGTTTTCAATTGACCTGGACAAACCAACAATGTCTTGACACCGGTTCTGTTTAAGGAAGGGGGACCTAACTCATAAGTCAATGATTCATGCAAGGCAATGAGCCCAGACTTGGACGCCCCATATGCACTCAAGCACGCTGGGCTCATATAGCCCAATACAGATGCAATGGTTATTATATAGCCTCTCTTTTGGGATAACATCAGAGGTAAAAATGCTTTAATGGTGTAGAAGCTCGCGAGCAAGTTAACTTGGATCGTTCTTTCGATTTCTTCAAAGCTGATATCAATAACTGATTTCCCGGTTGTAATTCCGGCATTATTGATCAAAATAGTAACGTTGCCAATCAGATCTGAAATTTGCTGTTGTACCCGCAAGACTTGTTTACAGTCAGAAACATCACATTGATAATACAAGACACCCTGAACTCTGTTTTCTTCCGTTGGAATTGAAATATCAAGCACCACAATTCTGCCACTATAGTTATCCAAACTACCTTCACTCGAGAAAGATGATGCTGTGTCCATACTCGCTACTATTCTTTTAGGAACCCCTGCATTTGCAGTAGCAGCAGCGAATTTGATGGCGATCTCCTTTCCCAACCCAGAGCACCCGCCTGTTATCAACACAATGTCACGATGAGGTTCGTAATAATTTCCAACAAGTAACCGGGAAAACTCGCGTATGTGCTTGTTAACATGGTAATATAATATTACCAACAACTCGTTCATTCCGTGTCTGCTCTATGTTAGTTATTGGGATTAACTTAAATTTATCTCAACGTTTTTTTGCAGCCATTCTTTATTGTAGGCATTTATACTGGAGAATACCGTTTGTAAACTCTATGCTTTTGTCAACATTCAAAGATTACCGTGAGTTTAGAATGTACGAACAACAGAGCTTTCAATTCGTGATGAACTAGTCACAACCAAGGTTGAACAACTGTAGTTGACCTTCTCTACTTATTGATCACTACAGACTGTGGAATAAGGACCGCAATCTCAAGCACATGCGACATGAAATCAAGTTCAAAGCTTGCATACATTTTGAAGTTATTTCTTTGCAAAAGATGAATCCTCATAAGTGTTCTCCCTTGCCACACTGCTTTACGCCTACTGCCTCCACTATCCCTGGCTTCATCTGTCCTTTGCTTCACGACTACCTTGACTTCTTCAGCATGTTCGTGCATATCCAAAATCGTGTCCGCACCAAAAACTTTCACCACAGACGTCTTTAAATTTTTCACTCTTCATCATAGAGCGGATCAATAATAGCATCCAATTAACATATACAACCCCCATATCGCGACCTTAAGCTATGTTCAAGTCTCTTCCAAAGTCAAGAGTGTTAAAGCAAATTGCTAGAGTCAACCTTATAGCAGGAACACCGCAAAATGCATACATCTTAAACCCTGCGAAGTTCAGCAGAGTGGAATTATTGGTGATACAGAAGAATGTACATGAACCAGCCATTGGCTTGAGGAAGTTCTGGAAGGAAAACTTGCCAGTGTTGCAGTTCCACAACTCGGGGGTGGAGTTTGTTGTGACCAGAGTCAAGGTCAACACCAAGGAAGAAGTAAAACAATGTCCTATTAAGATCTTTGTTACTCCCACTGGAACGAATGAAAAGTTGGAGATTGACTGTGCACATTTAAACCAAACTAAGATTCTTAAAAAGCTCGTGAAACTTACTGAAGCCACGCCTGTTCCAGAACAGGATATCCCAGTCTTAAAGCCACCACAAAGCGCCAGCTTATTCTAATGGGTTAAACGACAATAACCATGTAAATAATACAATATCATCAATACATACTCCAAGATGTTAGAAAGAATTGTAGATTTCTAAGTAAGCGATGGCCTACCAACGATGTCAAGTGATACTGTTAATCTATAAACAAGAAGTATTCTTCGTAACTACGCTAGTTGACCTTTACGATTGTAGAAACTGAATTATAGCTTCTCTTCCCTTCAATTCAATCAACTTTCTGATCTTCAACAAATCAACTAGTTCTTCCTGCGACAACTCTTGCTGCTCTTGTTTGACTACAGGTGCCTCCTCTTTTTCCCTTTTAGTGGCCTCTCGTATCAATTCTTCGAAGTTTAGCCCCGACCGTGGTTCTTGCTTGAGTTCGTTTACTGTTTGCACGAATTGTAACTCGGCAGGATTCAGCTCTAATCTGCTCTGATTTTCGTATTCTCCAATGCTGTCCAAAATACTTTTCTTCTTCTCCTGCTTCACCTTTGTAGTAAAGTCCAATAAAATCAGTTCCTCAGGGATGCGGTATATGAACGAATTTCTGTCTCTATCTGGACCGCAAATAACCTTGCTTGTTCTAGACGCAACTCCAGTCGAGGTAGAAATAGTATTCAACCAGTTTTCAGCACCATTCTGCGCATCTTGTTCAGTGTCTAAATAGCCTTGAAAAGTTGTTTGCTCAGCACTGGTTTCCTGTATATCCACAATATCATTCTTATTTTCTATGACAAAATCACTTAATTGTGCAATTTTTAGGAAATGATGATGAAGAGCTGGATCGATTACTGAGCTATCCTTGAGCCTTCGTAATTTATATATGTCCCTTGGAACCATCCTCTGTATATGGTTTGGACACATCCACTTGGTACCAAGCTTCTTGGGCGAAAACATAGGCTCTTCAATACAGTCTAAGTGCCAAACAAGTGGACAGTACTCACAATGCGTCAAGGTTCTATGTTGTAACCCAGATAGCCCACATTTATGGCAAAGATATGGTTTGTCGTTCTTGTCATAGAGAGATTCGATTTCTAAATCTTCATTTTGATTGAATCCAGGAATTTGGGCCCCATTACTTTTGCTTAGAGGAACAGTTTCCTTAAGGTTATCATCTTCATATTCGCCCTGCGACCCTGTAGTCACCCCAACAAACGTAGATTCACGTAAATCCTTTGGTAATTGGAATTCTTTAGCATTACGTGGCTCATTCGCATTCATTAACTTCGCGAATAAACCAATGTCATTCCATTTGGTATTCGCACCATTCTGCTGGTTCTTTGCAGTACATTCTCTACAATACCATTCATCTTCAGGTGCTTCTTCTAGTGGAGGAACACAACATGTGAAATGAAACAGCTTAGGACACAGTTCGCAACAAAGAAGGATTCCCATTCCTTTGCATGAGCTGCAGAACTCGTCATTATCTTTAGTCGGATCATCTTCACCATTGCTTCTCATTGCCACAACTGGTCTTGAAGGAACATTATTTACTGCTGGAGACAAATTTGTGTTCCCAGATTTTTTTTTGGGCGAAGCTGCCACCTTAATTTTCTTCACTGCTTTTGATTCAAGGGGCAAGGTCAAAACCCTTTTGAGAGGTGGAGGTGTTCTTACTAGCTTAACCTTTAGTAGTTGCCTAATATCACTGTATTGGGGTGATTTTTGGTTTGTTTTTAGTAATTTCTGGCACTTTTCTTGCTCTCTAGCAAAAAGTTCATTCTCGGCATTTTCAATATCCTCAGAATTGGGAGTCGGCGTAGGAGTCTGTTTTGTATAGTTCCTAGTAGGTTTTGGAAGAGGTTTGGAGTTTGGAGCAGTTTGCTCGGTTGCAGGAGATGATGACTCTCGAGAGCTTGTTCTTGCTTTCTTGCCTTTATTCTGCCATAAAGCTTCTTTTTTGATTCTTGAAGTGGGAAAAGCCTCCAAGGGTAAGCCTGTGTATGCAGCAGCCGGTTCTGCCAAAGGTGGTTCTATGAAAGGAAGCAATGGCTTTCTTGATCTCCTTGAGGATTCTGCTTGGAGCTTAGGTATTTTTAGCAGGGCAAGTGTAGGAGTTGAAGTTCTTTTTGTATCTTCCAATTCCAGCTCCAGCTCCAGGTTTGAAACCAGGACTAGGTCCTGTGGTTTCTCTGTCTTTTCTAATAGACGTCTTGACTTTCTCTTACTTTGAGGCCTTGTGGTATTATTCTTTGATCCCTTCAGCACCAGCTTAACAGGTACGAGCGATTTCTTCTGGCTGGTGTTGTTTATTGCATCATCTTTCTTTACCTTAGACGGCAGAAGCTGCACTACAACCCGACCATTTCTAGTGAAAATCCCAATTCTATGGGACAAGCCATTGCTCTTGGAGTTCACCGAGTCTTTTTGGCTCGGTGTGTTTTGACCATTGTCTGTTATTGTTTCACCACTGCTTTCGCTGGTGGTAGAATCACTCAATTCAATGTCACTAAGAGTGTCATTACCTTTGTAAAGTATACGCAGCGTACCGACTGAACCGTTTGCACTCGGCACTTCCGCCGAGCTCTTCGCTGAACGGGAACTATACGACATAACCAATCCTTCTACCTGAAACCCACTATTTAGCTTGATGTAAGAAAGAATTTAAAGGTCAAAAAAATATGGTCAACATTCTTCGCGACAAGAAAATTGAATATTGATTATTGGTTTTAAAGTGTTGGTGAAGAGTCGAGAGAGGACAGCAACTGAAAATGGAGAGAAGCTTAACAGGAGGTTGACCGAAGCTCAAAAGACGGCCAAAATTGGGTCTCGAAGTGTACAAAAAATGGACTTGTAAGAGTAAAAATAGGGTGTTCCTCCTAAGATCGAATTGATCAACGAGGGTATGTTGAAAGTTACATTAAGTATAATGAAGAACTCATGGCTCTGATGAAAGTAAGTAAAAGAGGAATAAGCTATTTCTCTAATGTACTCTCGCGGAACTCTTGGCAAGGTATAGAAACCTTTGGTTGCCTTCAGTCAGTTTTCTCTTCTCGTTAATATCAACAATATATATTCTGGATAACATCATTTTGTCAAAGTCATGTAGTCGTAGTAGTAATCATTAAAGAAAGGAGGATATAGCAGGACATAATCAAAAAGGATAGCACAAAGTGAGAATTATGCCTTCAACATAAAACTCAACGTGTGCTAGCCTTATTAAACCACCATTAAACTTATTCTTGTTTAGTTAAAGGAGCAGCCAAAGCAGCCAAAACGCTTTCATCAGCAATGGACTTATCTGATTTGTATAATTCCTTGTTGAAAGTTGGGTTAGTGAACTTAACAATACCAGCCTTAGTAACACCAAATGTAGTGAAGAATTGAGCAATGAATTCACCCTCACGGTCAGTCATAACATCGTAGGCCAAGACAACCTGATGGTTAGATGGTTCGGCTAAACCACCACGAGCTCTATTGGACTCTTCAAAGTTACGAATATTGGCTGGGAATGGACCATTGGATCTCTTTTTCAATTCGGCCAACATCTTGTGGGACATTTTCATTTTAAGGTTGTAAGTGTTACCAGTCAATTTGTACAAAGTTGGTCTATAAGCAGAATCCTTGACCTTACCGTCAGCACTTGTGGAGATCAAGATATCCAAACCATAAACTTCATTTTCTTCGAATTTAAATGATTCAACTTGAGACTTGTTCTTCTTTGAAGGATTTAAGATGATTTCCTTGGTACCGTAAATGACGTTTCTTTCAATGTTGTGACTCAACATTGATTCAACTGGGGTAACACCGAATTCTTCTGCGACTTTACCAACAACGTTGGTAACGTCCCAGTTCTTCTTACCGGCTTGAGCAAAAATTCCAATTGCAGCTTCAGAAGCAGTCCAAGCAGCATGAAGTAAATCGGCTTTGCGACCATCAATTGGAGTAGCTGCTGATTCGCCAATAACAATGGTTTCGGCTACAATACTTGGGAATCCATCGATCTGAGCACCAAGCATAATATTTACGACGTCACCATCTTTCAAAGTAATGTTAGCAGCTTCCAGTTCATTTACTGGAGACAAATGAGCAGGGACTTGGTTAGGGTTTACACATGTTGGGAAGGCGATTCCCTTGACAATTGGTTCTTTTTTATCGGAGTAAACCTTGGAAATACCAGCGACGATGAATTCGTCACCACTAACACAGAGGTCAAAGGTAGTAGCACCAGCAATGGCCAACAGCTTGACGTGGGCAATGGCAGCATTAGCAATTTCACCAGCAGCTTGGTATTTAGCGACGACATCAACGTTTTTAATGGTTTCGTCGAAGACAGGTCCAGTAGGAGCTATTCTAAGTTAGTATATAGTCAAGGAATTGGTTCAGTTCTAAAACCGCCAAAATCGAGAGCTTCGCACAGCACTACTTACCCTTGGTAGCTTTGGATGTCTTTTTTGATGCGTTCTTGGACATTATGGTATAATTCAGTGGTTAAAAAGAAGTGGAACCCAATTTTAATTTGTCCCAGGAATTTTTCACTTCAACAAAAGAACGATGGAGGTGGAACCAAATGACGCGCGAAAACTGGTACGCTTTACACCAGCTGCTGGTGTAACTGAAGAGAAGAAACAAGGGTGCAGAATAGGCTGTCTGCGGATTGAGAAAGTCAAATGGTGCTGATTTTATGGCTGGGCTGCTAAAGGCTTGACAATTGGGCCCCTTCGATGGTTATTCATGGTGGATATTGTAATTCTTACTGGCCAACATAAAAGAGACTTCTTGTCACCTCAATGCTGGTTCTAGTGCTTTCTCCAGGGATTCAATGCTTTCCCATATCACTAAATGCTTTCTCCCTTTGAGTCAATCATTCCTCCTAGCACTCATTGCTTGCTCTATTGTGCCATGGCCTGCATGAGAATAGCCTTGTTAAGTGAGTGTTTGTACGACACCACTATCGAGGCATCTATTATCAATCCTAGTGGATGGGCCAGAAACTGATATTTGCAAGACCCGCCCAAATGAATGCAAATTCACTCAAGACTGCAAGGAATAGTGCCAATCTTTCGAGTACTCAATCCCTAGGGTCTCCCCAATATCGCTATGTCTTCAGGAGTAAGCCTCTTTAAATTACCAAGCTGCACAGCATATCAGGTTAGACTTGACAATGTGGATTAGTTGCACATATCCTCCGAGTCACATAATTGTTTCAACGCAAACTTAATTTGAAGCTATGATACCTGTTGACGGTTCGATCCCAAGCACCTAGGCAATAATGCTCCAAAACAAAAAAGCTTTTGAAGGAATGCCATAAGAGAACGCAGCTTATGCTCTGCAAACTCTGTGGTGCACTAGCTTGACGAGCAGACCCTCCATGATACCTAAGTCACTTTCAGTGCCATATGTCTGGTTAACTTCGAGATCGATCGATTTATCTAGGTGTCAAAATTAAAAGTACAAAATCGTTTTGGCTAGTGCCTATTGATATTATTTGACCTGAAGTGCTTATCGTTGGGTTTTGAACGATCTTCTTGAGTTTATGGGCAATACATAGCATTCAAATGGTGCCCATAGATATTATTGTTTCTGTGGCCTTCTGATGTGGCTCTCCATGCAATATCCTAATTGATATACATATAAGAGCCTCGTGTCGAGACTTCTTATTGTTGATTTCTGTACGGGCTATGCAAGAAGAACTACTCTAACTAGTGGTTCTAGTCTCGTTGTTAAACGAAGCAGAATGCATTGTATCAACTCATATCACTCACAAAACGCAAAAGGAATGCAAGAGCCAAAAGAATACAAAAAGTCGAGCATATTTACGGAATTCAGGGATCCCATTTCACACGTCCTTGCGTATTTACTCATGTACCTTGTTGAGCTCAGCTCAGGACAGCTACATAAAAAGAACTTGCAAAACCCAGGCTCATAATGACAGCAAAAGGGATCTGATCGACCATGAAGTTGTACAATAGAGATAAGAACATTCAGAACATCTCAGTTCTTAGTTCTTTAAGTAGTCCACAGAGCAATGCCAAAATCACGAACTCATGCAATCCCCGAACTAAACTGGCACAATAAGGTCAATCATCAGAAAGGAGTACAAGAAAGGAAGTATATTTTAAACGAATTACAGTCCCAAGAAAAGGTTTGCAATCGAAACAATAGACCCCCTCACGCCTTGAAGAAAGCATAAGTAAGAATGCCGTATCGTCTACTCAACAAGATAGCCATAAGTTAATATTCTGAGTAGACCATTAAGCTCAAACACAAAATAAAGAGGTTTGCTAATACATGATAGACATGGGGGAACGAAGTAAGATAAAGTATGAATAACCTAATAAGTGTCACATTATCAGACACTTTGAATTATGGGGTTTTCCTGTTAGCAAGCAAGTGAAATTGCACCTAATTGAAAGTCGATTTAACCGAAGTGCCTATCCAACAAACCTTTTCGAGTCCAGGGTACTGCATTAGATATATCTTATCTTAAGGCGTGCTTAGCTTCTCAGTCATTTAGCAGAATTGAGCACTGTCGGTGTCATGATAGCTTCAGTCATTAAGTCATTAATACATTAGTATTTCTATAGTCAATGCAATGGATAGTCTAGATCAATATTTGATAGGTTTCACTTTCGAATGCTCTTCAAGGGTTTGAAATGTCATATGATCACAATGCTGTATATTCGAAAGTTATTGAGATATCGATAAGAATGGAACTGGAGCTTTCAATTAGATTTACGCTTTTGCTTGCTGTCTGATACGAACTTCCAAGCATAACCCATTTCCCCAAATATCTTAGTAATAATTAAAGGAAACACAGAATTCAAACCAACTCATTTTTTTCGTCTTTAGCGTAACCAGAGTCACTCATTCATGATCCTGATCTTTTAACTTTTCATGCCTTCCATACTAGCTATATAACAACTAGTCCAGAAAATGTCGCACCGTAAATCAATTTCGTGAAAATTTACTCCACAATTACAACTGAGAGGCATGTCTTATTGATAGAGAGCTTATGGCAGCAAGCACTAGGAAGGCCAACATTCAGCATCATAGATCACCATGAGCAATTTCATTATATGCTTGGCTCATTTCTGTGAGCTCCATGGTCCAACAACTATCATATGTACTCAAGTCACAGATGCTCAGACTCAAAACAAGCACACCTTGAGCAATAATAGTAACTTGAAGTCCAAGA
Source organism: Kodamaea suecica (assembly GCA_030558315.1). Lineage (NCBI taxonomy): Eukaryota > Fungi > Ascomycota > Pichiomycetes > Serinales > Debaryomycetaceae > Kodamaea > Kodamaea suecica. Next base: position 266,831 of record JAJMSH010000009.1, on the reverse strand, counting down.
ATAACCTGCTGTTACTGTGTGCACTGTGTCAACTTTTACTACCTCAAGAGGGAGCTGTGAATTTGCTTACAAGTGAATCCACTCTGTCCCAAGTCTTTATATCCACCAATTACCCAGCCAACGCAAGACGCTATAGCTCGTTGACTAAACTTGTGATAAAGTCATTGCTGGTTGAGACAACCTCTGATATCACCAAACCAATGTTCTATGGAGATGCTACAAATGGATATTGTATAACCGAGATATTCAAAATAAAGGATATGAACGCTCGAGGTGCTGAACGCAAGTATTCCTTAATGGTTGTTTCAGATACAGAGACGAAATTGGTACTAAATTGGGATATTATAAGCATATACTTCACACAAATAATTCTGCTAATACAGAAGCAAGTTGAGATTACTAGTATTCCGCAAGGTTTAAATGGATTGAAGAACAGTAATTTGTCAATAGATAATGAGAGATACTTGCGTCGTTCCATGATAAAGCCAAAATCGTTGGTGGAACTAACAAACGATCCCCAATTGTTTGTGAAGTATCACTTGTGGGGCATAGAGTTGCTCAAGGATATTTTGAAGTGATGGTGTGGTTGTTTAATTGATGCAACTGTGTTCTTGGTGAGGCTCAATTGATCCAAAATTCTCTGGATAAAGATGTTAATAGGTAAAGTGAATATATGTGCAATGCTAATTCATTACTATGAGATACGCTAGATAGTTTCAATGCAATACTCCAGCCTGCTAGAATTATATCTATTCTATTATATCTATACTATCAACAATTCATGCAATCTTTTGTTACGGTGAACCATCCAAGGATCAACACGACATGAGGGCAATTCATTCATCTTCCAATTGACTGCAAAATCAGGTTTTCCGCTCAGTTTCATTAGCTTTCTATGCCGTTCAGTCATTGGTCTAACAACCTTCGCTTCCAACATAGTTGCCTCGTGATTACACTGATTTCCTAAATTATCTCGTGGGCAAATCTTGGCTGGAACCCATATGTCAAGCATTGGTCTGTACTTATGCCCAGCATGCTCTTGACTATAGAGGCCATGGGGATATTCTCGACTCAAAATGTTCTGGTAGCTGTGGGGAACAAACGCTAATACCCCTTCAAAGAAAGTAGGTTCTAATTGCTGTATGTCATCTAGGGTGTAAAAATGACGGTTTTTACAATTGTACAATTCCTTACCTTGTACCACAATCTCTCTTCTAGACTCCAAGCTGTACAATAGGTCTTGGGGTGTAATCGTGTTTGACTGCTCTTTCTGCTTGTACTCAGGATCCATCACTTCATTGAACTCAACTAATTCGGTACGATCCCAGTCTTCACGATTCAAGGAAGAAGTAGGATGAAATGCAAGTGCTGTGATATCCACATAAAATCCCGTAGAAGTGTCAATGAACCTCGCATCAATTGTATTAAGCCCATTGGCTTTATGTCTGCTGAAGTAGCTGGGGCTTACGTCAATTAAATACGACCCGATATGTGAATCCATATCGACTACCAAAGTTTGGTTGTAATTCCTTGCTAATAACAAGAGAGAATGAATAGTAACCTGGACATCTAAATCTGGATCCCATGGCATGGTTATTCCATTCCAATACCACCCCAACAAAGACCCATGTGCCAACCAAGTCTTGAGTCCAATAGATCTTGAAAATCGAAGCCATGCCCGAGTTAATCGATGAATAATTGTTGTCTTCTCGTACTCTGAATACGACAACTTTTGAAAAAACCTCCAATCGTAATGGTGACCCCTTTTGTCATCCTTGGTTAATGCTTCGTAGAAATACTTTGGGAATATGTCATTATGTTTCAAATTAACTTTCATATTCAGCAACAACAGTTGATCAAAATCGTTCAATATGTGCTCTTGAGTTGACGAGACCACCTTTTCAGAAAGAGCCTCAACATACAGATTCATGTTGAAGACGAAGTCTTCTTTGGCCAAATGGTTCGTTGGATTTGTCTTGCTTACCATTCTGAATATATCGTAATTCATCTGATAGTCATTTGAATTCATAAATTCATGCCTTATAGATTGTTTCCAGTATGCATTCAATTTCTGGGTCTCTTCTTCTATTGAGATGGAACTATTTCCTCCGTGTGATCTGAAAGAGTTTGACATGTAATGTAAATCATATCGATTGTAGACTGATGAGTGTGAATTCCTAAATGTTGGTACAATCAAAGTTGATATTTCTCTGTTATTCCTTGAATGTTGGTTACCTACACCCACTAGAGCTATTCTTTTGGGAATTGGCGCAGAGTGTAAAAGGTAGTTTGAACCTAAGAACCTTCTTGATGCCTCTGATAGTTCAGAGCTTACTGGAGCCCGCATTTTGAACAGTGGATAGGCCTTTGGGGAGTTACTGGAATCAATACACGATTCAAGGAAGCTGTTGTCATGAACGTTCAAACCAAAGTGGTTTAAGAATTGTAGGCATCCTAAACCATTCATTTCATTACTGAAAGAATTCTTTAAATCCACCCAACTCAACCACGAAAATGGTACAGCAAAGTTCTGATCCAATTCTCCATCATTTAGTAGAAGGTTTTGGCGTAGTAAATTCAACACAAGTGCTGGCATCAACCTTGGATCAAACTCGTGTTGTAAGTTATCATGCAAATATGACATCAACATCAGGTCTTTCTTTCTAGGTTCGACCAATGTAACGGGAACAACATGTTCAAACTCATTCACCATATCCATTGGCATGTAAGATTGGTCTAAACCAATAACAGGCAATGCTACCTGGAATGCAATAGCATCTTGAATAGCAACGGGATGGAGACGATCATTCAGCCTGTTAAAGTACCAAAGCAAAGTCACCAATATCTGGCTCAAGAAAACTATCGAAATCGACTTTTGCGTCTTGGAATTGGACACAGATTGAAGTATCCTTCGTCTGAGCAACCATAGCCTGGTCCTTACCAACTGTGCTAGACTTTTAGTTGTCTTTTGTGTGAATGGCATGTTAGAATAAGATAAAGAGTCGATGGACTTTTTTATTTCAAAATGGCGCTGCTGAATTTACAGTGGAGCACCATCGATGAAAGAGTTTACAATATGACATACTGCTTGGGTATGATAAGGAGAATTGAGACATGTACGTTCTTCAGGATGTGATTGGTTGGCTATGTATGGTTCTTTTGGATTAGCCTGTTTGAAAGCAACTTTCGTTCGTGTTAGTGGTTAGTCTAGAAAGTGCTCATAAGAGAAGCAAGTACCATGAATATTTATATTGAAGAGATTCTGAAAGATTTATGGCTTAATGAACCCTAGATGATGCTAGTCAACAACATGAGATCATTAGCGGTAGTCTTATGTGGATGGAGATCAATTGGGTGGTTGAGATGTTGTTTTCATTGGACTCAGATTATCGCAATGCGATAGCAACCTTCTTATTGCCTTTCCTTCCAACTCAAGTTCTAAAAGCTCTATGTTTGGTGTTTATCTTATGCAAATACTATGACCCTTGTCATTTTCTATGACCTCGAGTTCAATTGACTCTTCTATTGGTAACAGCTGGTGCAAGACCAAATACCAATAAAAAATATCATTCCACCTCGAACATTGCCAACCAACAGTCATCTCCTTCCCGTATTACTAGAGCAACTCCATTGGATATGGACACTCTACTAGATCAACTGGGTCAACTGGGTCAACAGCAGACGAAAGCCACCATGAAACGGCTGCAAAAATCGCCCAAAGCAGTAAGGTCACAAAATAAAATTTGCAGTCAAATTGCATGCATGGCACTATTCATAAAGTAATGAAGGTCAAGCTATGATGGATGAGCAAAGACTCGAATAAACCATTGTGGCAAGTAAGAGGTTAGTTGTACTCTAAGAACTTTTATAGATGAATGTAAGTTTTGCGTTGAACTCCATGCCTGCTGTATACCCCATACTATGCCAATAACTTCTTCAACTTCAACTTTCCTGCTGAGTGCAATGCTTGCAAGGAATTACCTCCAATATGCTTGCCATCAATAATGATATTCGGCACTGTCTTTTAGCCTGTGATTTTAAGCAACCTTCTTTGCTTGAAGTATCCCTCATTGACCCAGTCGAGTTCGTTTTGTATTCTTGCTTTAATCTTCTAAGTAGAAACTTGGCTGGAACGCAGTATGGGCAACAACTCACTCTTCGAAAACACTACGACCTTTGCTGAGTGAATTGCTTCGTTCAATTCTGGGACATCATGAGCCGTTATTTCCGGTTTCTTAAGGAGTTCTGTCAAGTAGTTTGACATAATATGTCAAGGAAAACTGGTAAGAAAGATCTGTTCTGGCTCTCGAGCTCTGTAACTGTGTCACGATATGCAAAGGCATTGATTATTCTCTGTCTGAAAATGACGACTCTTAAACAATGCAGAGCAGGTAGTGAGTACTATTTTCCGATCTCCAGTGAAGAACGCTTGTAAACTCGTGTCTTGTTGAGGCTCGAATGAAAGCATCTAATTCTCGTGTCGATGTCGACTTGCAATCTTGAATTTGACTAACTTCTTTCGAGTATTGCAACGGACACTGTAAAACAATGGATACGGCAACAGCTTGTTTGTTGAGCGATTCACTTCTTCGCCGTGGAACTGTCCGCACACTCGAACTGTCCTACAATCCAATAACAAGATTAATACCACGAATAATGATTTGAATGACTGCAATACTGCCAAACTACTCGATGCTTCGGAGACTTAATATGTTGAACCTTCGAAGTTGCCTCAAAGTCCATCCGATTAACTCTTATTCTTGTCGGTATCTTGACTTCTCTCCCATCCTTTTTCTTAGGCTTGTTGATTGTTCTCCAGTCAAGTTCTTTATTCCGAAGGTGACGTATTTGTATCAAGAGCTTCTGAAGCATAAGCAAGACAACTTATGGCTCAGGTTAGCCTGCCTCCAACGAATCAGCATTTCATGTTCTTTGTTCTTCCGCTTTATTCATAAATCTAATGTCTGATTCATATTGATGAATACTTTTTAGGCAGCTGCATCAAAGGGTATGGAACTCTGCAATAACGATTAAATTATAGGATGAACAGTGAACTATCGTTTTGTTCCTTATACGTCAAGTTCAAGTCTTTGCACATTATTCTTCAGAGAAGTGTTTCTACGACTCTGGGATTGATAAGAGGAATACGGTCAAATTCACTGACGGTTGGGAGGACCTCGAAGAATCTCTACAACTAATCTCTTCTAATTTAGGAGATTTAATGGGTAAGACTGTTGCGTGTAACAGAGACTGCTTAGGCAAGTGCCTCTGGTGTAGTTCTATCAAAGCAACTTGGGGAACAAAAACTTTGCAAGGAGACACTGCTGGCACCATAAAACCACAAGATAGACTACCAGCACGATGCAATATTGTAGTATCTTGCAGTATTACACTAACTACTGCTGGGAATGGTTTTATTAAATTAAATTAGGGTGACAACTAAATATTGCAAACGATACGAGAGTCTAAGTTCATCACCCACCTCACTACTCCTGTCCCCATGTCACCTGTGAGGTCACCCCAATGAAATATAACCAAATTGCTTCACATTAGCTTGTAAACCTCACAAAATAGTTCATGCAAGTAATCCTCTCAACTTGCCTCTAGCTTGTAAACCCTGGATAGCATCATTGCCTCCAATATGCTTACCGTCAATGAAGATATTGGGAACAGTCGTTTGACCAGTAATTTCCGCTAATCCCTGTTGCTTTGCACCTCCCTCTGGGTCCTGGTTAAGCTCAACTAAAACGAAGTCCTGATTCAAGCTTTTAAGCAAGTTCTTAGTGCTGGTGCAATATGGACAATAAGACTTGGAGAAAACGACAACCTTTCCGGATCTGATGGACTCGTTTAAGCCTGGCACAATGTGCAAAGGCAACACTGGTGCCTGGAACCAAGACGCTAAGTAGCTAAACATAATGAACTGGGTAGATAAGAACAAGTGATTGTTAATTATGGAGAATCTTGGGCAAAAACTTCGAACCCATACTGGGGTCGCATGCAGGACAAGTCAATGCCATAGTTGGCTGGGATGTCGATTAGGACGGAGTCGTTGATGGCAATGGTCTTGTGTGGAACGGTTAGCGGTGGTTTGGGAGTCGAGTGGAAATGTAGCTCTTTTAGTTTTCCAAGATAGGACTGTTTTAGCGAACTTTGGCTGCCTCTATATGCGAACACAAGTTTTTTGTAGTACGAATATACTATACTGTTCAGTGAAGAGAAACTACGATCCACTGATGTACTCTTAAATATATCATTCTAGCTAACTTTTGTCATCACAATAAATAAATTCCCATATATTTTATATTAATTGTATATCTATTAACCCTCGACGACTCTAGTCATCCTATGAAAACATCAACCATATCGAACACCTCAAAACTGAGCAAATACTCTCTGCTTCTCAAGTGTTTCTCCACCAAGCTCGAAAACCTCCATGACATCGTCTCCTACAGTGAATTGACCGCCCTCGACGTTCTCTACCGACTTGTAAAGTTTCTCCAAGGTGGAATTCGATTGCATCGGCTTAATATTGGGTGTGGCAGTCCCAACAGTAATATGTAAGTGGGTGTTCAAAGGCTCCATATTAAGGACCTCCTTCCCATCAACATCAAACACTTGAAGTATTTCAACACCCACACATATTAAGTTCTCTTTATGGACAACCACAAGTTCGAGCTTGATGTTTGCACTAAAATCTAAGAACTGTTGGCGTGTTGTCTTTTCCTTAACAGGGAACGTCTCCAATAATTTGGTCCACTTTGGCTTGAGGGCCTTGTCGCCCTTTATTGTTGCAACATGGCCCAATGTAACATGGAACAGCTCTTGAACTCTTCCCAGCTCTTTCAATTTTTGCCATTGGTTGTTCTTTCCCAAGGCTTTTTCTAATATTTTATTTAACTTCTTTGGGTCTATGTTCACCGCAAAGAACGATGGACTTAATGCTTTTTTGGTGGGCGATGAAAACAGCTTCATGTAGGTTGGAGCATAAGCCAAAGCTTTTTCAAACGCACTCTTGATCTCATCCTCAGTTGGTCTTTTCTTGATCAATTCTGGATAAGCTTTGTACAACTGATTCAAAATATGCTTCACGTTTCCAAGTGAGGAGTTCTCCCCATTCAAGTTCAAGTTGACGATCAAATCGAACTTGGAGTCAGGCTCAATCAAAGGATTCACTCTTTGAAACGAGTTCAAGAAACTTCTCATCACACTAGTCGCAGTCTTAGGATCACTATAATACTTGATTGATTGATGGTTATCGCCTCTGGCCTTCGTTCTGCCAAACGTAATGTCCCAAAGTTTCTCCTTGGCTTTGAAAAGCTCGTCTGAAACGAAGTTCAATGCAATGTAATGCAACTGAATATCTTCATCTTCATCCAAGTACGTATTTCTCTTTGACTCAAAGTCAGTGAACAATTGTTTTCTTAAGCGATACTCAGAGTTATTCCTGTCCACCAAAACCACATCTTTCAAGTACAATTGCTTCAAACATTGGTCCACCAATTTCAACTTCGAACCTCGAGCAATGTTATCATTCTGTACGTGAACCCATTCAGGAAACAAGTTGACTAACGTCTGAAAGGTTGTAGTTTTGCCGCATGATATTGTGGCAATTGGGATGAAAACATACTTATTTTTAACTTTACTCTTTTTGCTAAGAGTCAATCTCTCCAAATCTTCGCTAATTCTATCAATATTCAATAAGTTCATTCCGTCGGTTTCACCAATACTCTCTAAGAAAAGGGTTCTTGCATTGATGATGCCATGGCCCTGAAGGTACTTTTCTTTGAGGTCAGGGTACCTTTCAAACAAGTTGGCCACAAATGAAAGGTACTGGCCAGTGATGTATATGTTATTCTTAACTTTCACCTTGTTAACGGCACCACTACTGATGTACCGTTTGGTGACTTCTCGGAACTGACGGTATAATAAATAAGGCTGCTCAAATTTGTACTTAAAGAAAAGGTCATCGTGGGATTCTCTCAGTTTACACCTAATAACGAATCCTTCAACTTCCTTATCCTTGTACTTACCTGTCTTCTTGGACTCTTCGAAGAATTCAAACAACTTCAGAGGATCTTCGTGGGTGAAGGAATCGATAGTCTTGAAGCCCCAGTTCTCAGCAAACTCGTAAACTTCCTTCATAGGAAGAGTATTGAATTTGATGGTATTATAGTTTAACCCGTGTAAGTATAATCCAGCATTATCCTTGGAGTATGGCAAAACATGTTCCTCGAAGTCATCGTCACACAATTCGGCCACGGCAGTCAAGTTGTGTTCATGCAAATATTTCCCTAAATCACCAAGCGATTTATTCAACCCTTCCAATTGCTTCTGCAAGTGGGACTCCCCTTCCAATGCATGATTCGTGTATAAACCTTCTCTCTCTCCAGTCGAATGTTTGGAGCATACTATGATATCTCCAGATGGTAAACCTCCTACTAGGATGATGCATCCATTCTCTTTAAGGGTGATTTCGTAAGGACCTTCTGTATTTCCAACCAAGTTATCCTTTGTAGTTAAGGAAACTTCGTCAACATTGAAGAACTTATCGTAGCCTCGTACCACAATCAGCTTGTCTTCGAAAGTAAAGAGTCCCCTGGCATGTATTGGTAATATATCTGTTTCAATCAGTCTTGGGTAGTCCCATTCGTTAAACTTCCAGCTTTCCACCTTAAAGTCCGTGTTATGCACCGTGTTTGTGGTCTTCTTGCCTCTGCCTTCCTTCTTGAGTTCCAAGGAAGCGTATAGCTTTTGGCAAAGATCAACCACATCTTGTTCTGTGTCTCTAAACGACATGAGTGATATGAGTTATTGAAATTAACGATTGAATTGAGGCAAAATTATAATTGGCACTCAGGTAAATGTCACTTATGACCTGCTACTTATAGTAATCCGTGATGTAGTTGCCACTGATTTGACGATGACTCTTGTCTGGCTGAAATTTTGGCTTTGACTTTGAGATGCGATCCAAGGTGCGACTTCGAGACAGCACAATATTGGCACTCAGTTGGGGTAAAATGAGTAGCTAGTCATGACAGAGAATGAGTCATGGGCGAAAGTGAGTCTCTTTCATTGTTATCTCAGACTGCGGAGCACGTTAGAAGATTTCTTTGGGCATTTATGGCCAAGGAGGAGTATTTCGTCGAACCACTAAGGAATTATTATAGAATTACCATGGAATTACTATTGGAACTAACAGAATATACACCAACTTGAAATTAAAAGGTATAAGTTTAAATAACCTCATGTCTTTTGACAGAACATAACTTATTGTCCACCTGGTATTTGGCAAATTATACCTTGTTTGATCAGCCTAGTATCAAGACTTTTTTAAGCCTTGGAGAATACTGTCAAAACTTTAATTTTTGAGTGCCTAGTGGGGCTTTCAGTTCATTTCCCTCTTCAAAGCATCACCATACACAATGCAGGCCCTTATATCATCTCTCTATTCTTGCCTCCTGCAATCTCTCCACCTCTTGTGTACCATGAAACATACATAAAACCTCAATAATTTAGGCTGCAAATTCATGCGTCTGAATTTGCAATCACTCGTCAGGAACATGGTAGCTATATCATACTAATCACGTACAGTTTTCTTGTCTAAAAAACTTACAGGACTATATATAGGTTCCAATATGACCTGGGTTCCTAGTTACTGTTCCTCGTTACTGCTATCTTTTAGATGAAATTGACCGTATATGGGTGTACAGCTCAGGAGCACATATAGCAGAAGGTGCATGTAACCACACTGGGGACAAACACGTTAAATGATGTCTGGATCTAATAAAAGGACGTCGATAACAAATCCTAATCACTGCATGCTACTCCAATCATCTTCTAAACTTAATAAACCTCTAATTACTTAAACATTTTGCAAGAATACTTCCAAAACCAGCCATCACCACAAAAACTGTTAGATTTTGCACCTATTAACATCATCTGTTGAGCAACAGACTGAAGTGCAATTAAAATAAACGACTATGAACAACAAACAATAGAGCTTACAAAGACGATACGCAGGAGCTGACCAAGGACTAAGTACTAAAACTGCCCTCCACAACTCACCTCTTCTAACCCCTCTACAAGCCATTCTACACTCTGCCCAAATTTCAGCTACAAAATCATGTCCGGGTAACACAATATCTTGTATTTACGCTTCACTAAAACGGTTCCACGATTCAAGTGAGCTTACACCAGTTAAGCTGCACTATCAACCAGGCGACCTTGCAAGAAAACCCCTCCATCATCTCTTGAACAGGCTGCTTTTTAATTGAAAAAGAATAAAAGAAGTATCAATTGAACTAGAATCACCTCGAATCATTATCGTTATGCCTTTTAGTGTTGATATCGATGAAGCAGATGTTGCTGTATTGAACCAGAACTTAATCAGATCCAAAGAATTGTTTAATTCGATCTCGAAGTCGCTCACCAAAGTATCCACGAAATCAATCAATGCCCTGAGAAACATCAAACCTATTCTTAGCGATGTCAACAAGTTGAATGCAAGCAAGAGACAGGTAGAAAATGGTATTCAACTATTGAGTGAGGTCAATGAAAGTGCTGCCATCATCCATAAATACGACGATATGTTGAATAATCGTATAGAACTGATTGGTCTACGCAAATTTATCGAGACTTTGGCCAAGAGTAGGGCCTTGTTGAAGGCGACTAAACCAAAGTTAAAGCAATTTACTGGGATTATTTTGAATTTTGAAAATGTAATTGAGAAAGCAGAGACTAAGCTAGAGACGTACTTCCAAGGGCTAATCAGTTCGCTACCCCAAGAGATCATGGGAAACGAGGCCAAGTTGGCCGAGTTAAGTTTGATATTGAAGTACTTTGCTAGCGAAGCAGGAAACATTAATATCGTTTACTTAAGAACCAGAAGTAGACTCTTGCTCGAACGCATTAAACCGTTTGCAGCAGCATCAAAACCAGTAGAACGTGCATCGAACCATCCTTACGAAAAAGGTACCAATGGGATCAATAGGTTCAATAACGAATGTATCAAGAGCATTAGAGAAGAGCATGAGTTGATATCAAAACTTGAAATGAACCCTACCGAATTGATGAACCCGTTGATTGCAAAGTCTGTTCTGGACGTTTATAACCATGAGGTATTAAACGGATTTAATAGTTTCTTCAATTCAACTAAACAGATTGTGAACAATGACTTGCTATTGTTGGAGATTATTGAAAACCTAGCACATTTCCAGGTGTTCTTTGGCAATTATGGACTTGTTCATAAGGACTTTAAGACCAACATCGATATTTTCATATTGAAGAACTCTGTGCTTCTAAAGGAATACTTACTGGCCATTGAGATGAAGTTTCAAAGTGTTGCTGTCTTTAATGACAAGAATATTCCTGAAATTATTGTTGAGTTGATTTCCAAACTTAGAAGGTCCAGTGAGTTCCCTAATTCGTTGCTAAGGTTGATTTCCAACTTCAAGTTAGGAGATTGGTTGTTAATAAAACCTCCAGTGAAGTTCATCAATGTTTACACCTCTGTTATCCCAAATAACAACAATGACGAGAGTCCTGAGTACTTGTTGTCGTCATTCTTCTCGGATATAGTGGATTCGATAATGATCAATATTGAAATCGGATTGAAGAATAATGAAGTATCAGTGAAGAAGTCGACGCAAGGATTCTATTTGATCAAGAACTTGATCATGATAGAGACTATCATCAATAGGTCGTCGACATTATTCGAGATATTAGGTCCGTTGGGAATGGAGAGATTGAACAAATTGAAGAATAGGTTCTTGAAATTATTTTTGGATGATTGGAATTATGCTTCATATATTATTATCAGAGACATGACAAGCATCGCCACAAGTAATGCTGCACATAACGGAGGTGTGGTTTCTTCGCTGGGTGGAGGAGGACCTGGTGTCAACCTTTCGAGCAAGGAGAGAGATGCGATAAAGGAATTGTTCAAGAATTTTAACGAATCGTTCGAAGAAGCAATCAAAAATTACGAAAAGTACAATATCACAGAGACCAATTTGCGGAACTATTTGAGCAATGAGATCAAGAAGTTGATTATCAATGCCTATTTCAAGTTGTACGATAAGTATGGTAGAAGTGATTTCACGAAGAACAAGACGAAGTATGTGAAGTATGACAAACAATCGTTTGAGAAATTATTAAATGACAAGTTATGAGAGGATTTCAGAGCTATTATTGGACGAGAGATACTAAATTGTACGGATAAGCCAGTACGGGAAATAATGTGTCAATCGGGAAAGTCCGTTGACACAATACGGCATACGAACATGAATAAAACGAAACAAAATTGACGAATCAACGAGGAAGCAGTTCTGTCTTTGCTATTCAGTTGAAATCATGAGAAGAAAACGTATTGTAACTACTAGACTCGAGGGAATGCATCACGCTAATGGCATTCTTGTTCCATTCAGTCTTGAGACCTTATGGGATGAAACCATCGGGCCGGAACCCCTCTTGGCATTATTCGATGGACACAAGATTGAAAGATTGTAATTATATCTGGAGCAAATTTGACTATTTTTAAGGTCGATTCGTCATTCCACACTCCATTTCGATATCAAATTTTGGCAGATGCTCAATACAGCTTCCATGGGCCCACTTTATGAAGCCGATAGCTGTTGAAGAGTTTTGTGAGACCTGGGTTTTTTGTCATACGTGTCTTCGCCTCGAAATGAGTTTGTACTATCAATCTTAAAACCATTTTAAGTTGCTTTGAGGGTCATACTGTTGCATGCATCGAACCAAACGACTTTTTTCTCTCAGCACAGAAGCGACTATAACACCGCTTATTTGTTTCGTCTCCAACAATCTACAGAGATATGAACACAGAAGGTGAAATCAACGTTGTGCAGTGTACAACAGGGCTTGGTTGAGTGCAGCTGGATATTATTGGGTACAAAGTTGGGGTAACGTGTTCGAGGACAAAAGAAGATAACCATGCGCATCAGTACGTCAAAATTACTGTCAAAAGGAGACACATTATTAGACACAGTGTTTTGAAAACAAAAGTAATACACACGGCACTTTGATCTATGAAACGGAATTTGGTACTACCACAAAGACATGGCTAGTGGAGACGCAGAGCTTAAGACACGCTACAGTTTTGTGATAAGGAGCACAAATCATGTTTCTCATCCCTCTGGAAGAAAACTTGGGAAGGTCTAAGAGGATGTGTCAGGTCATCTTGTGTTATTCATTCCAAACTTCATGCGGCCCCAACAAGAGCTAGGTGAGACACATTAGAGCCGAAACCTTGGTTCGGGTTGGTAGGAATGTGGTATGAAGATGCAACTGAGAGTCCGTGACGTGCCAGAGGCTGGACCAGAGGGTAACGGAAATTATTGGAGATGCATGCAACTGCAATGCAAATCGGATTCTAATCTGGCAATTAGATAAACCTAGGGATATCTTTTAGTGATATAAGACGGTGTCTGCGTGTGAGAGGCGAGAAAGGAGTGGTTACAATATCGTGTTTAATAAACTGGAATTCTCTTACTGAAGGATGATTTATTAGAAGTAATTTCTTTTGGTTATTACGACAAGTGGTGATAATAGATAATGCGTGATTGACACTTGCCATTATATGATATGCATGGGGTACACTGTGTGCTCGTATTGTTACTGGATTATGGGCAGTTTTGATACGATCTTGAATGAACGACTGCCATTTTAGGCAAGCTGAGCTGGTCACGAATTGAACAATGTGTTCATCTGATATAAGCAATGGTAGATTGGCGATGTTTTAGTCACAATGTGTGGATAATTCGATGACAATTTTTGGTCAATTCGATGACTCTTAATCGTATTGTTGAATGAATGCTGTTAAATAGGGGATTCTGCTAGAGTGTATTGACTTGAAGCTCTTAAACGATGCTCTTGCTGTTCTTGCTGTCTTACCGTCTTATTTAAATGGTTGCAATATCTTCGTTCAAGGAATCTAAAAGCCTGAATTAAGGCTCACATATTTAGCTGGTTCGGAGTTGTCCGTATGGGACGGCGACACGACGCTGCTTTATGAGGTTGACAACATAGGAGGTGCCGAGGGAAACCTCTACGTGACCGTTTGTTTAGGTAAGTAGAAAGTGTCTTCTATTGTTGCATTAAATGCTGGTAGAAATTGTGTCATATGTAGCAGAGTACATGAGTCGCCTCGAAGATTCGTAAACATGCCAATGTAGATTTCAAAAAATTGGCGAAATGGGCAAGTTCCAAGTCATCTCTTGCTGAAAGAGTGCCAAGACCTTTCCCAATAGATATATTCTTTAACAAAGACATTGAGCAAAACTCCAAGCCACGTTTAAACTTCAAGCACACCCCAACTTCTCCATCGCACCGTCTTCTGCCACTGCTCCCTTCTCCTTCTCAAATGATCCTCTCACTCCCATCTTTTGGCTTTGCGTGCTTCCCTGCCTCTTTGAGTAAGGGCTTTTTCATCTAATCCGACTTTCTTATCTTTGTATGCAATGCAAAGGCAAAACACTCCTGGGCTGTCTGTGGTATGTTACCGATTGTTCTAGAAAGACACTTGGTGTTTGTACGTTTTCCAAGATGTCGGTTTTTGACGGAGAGCTGAGGACCAGGAGAGGCCCTACTGAACGAATGAACGGTTCTAATAGCAGACCATGCCAGATGTTGTAGCAACAAGCTCAACGCTTCTTTAGTTGTTCGTTTGCTTGTTTAATCGTTGGCCAGCACTTGTTTCAGTCCCAAATTATATGGACAAGAAATCATTGGCCCTGTCGACTTCTGTGTCACTTAACGGTTTTTGTAATGCCTTAGTCAGTTCAGATGGACAACATACAACGAGAAACAGACACGGAGCTGATTCAAGATGCCACGACAGGCCAAGGAGTTGGTTCGTAACATGAGGCATGCACAATGTTCTGTGATCGTAACATCACTCTGGTCAAGTCATTCTTGGCAACACCATATAGCAGACCCTCGCTGATTCACCGTATCGGCAAGTGTTCAGCACCATGTAGGCTGACTAGCACTTTGACACCTGGAGCTTGTCAAGAATTACCACAAGAATGACACTTCGCAACCTCTGTTGACATGAAGCTTTGTGGGCCTTTGGCAGCCTGTTGCAGGCGAGCCATTGCTTCATTTCACAGCCTGCTGCCTGTACGAAGAGACAACAGTGCTGATTGTGGGATATTCGCTCCATAACAGTGATCCGATATTATTTAGGGGGATCTAGGCCCATCTCGTAATGTTGTGGTGTAATTTGACGGTTTCCAGTGGCTGTCGTAATTGGGTGGGATGAGGAGTGGGATGAGGAGTGGGATGAGGGCTTGGATGAGGGCTTGGATGAGGGCTGGGAAAGTAGGGAGACAAGACGATGGTGTTTGTAGTTCTGCTGATGCAAAAGAAGAGAACACCGATATGTATCAAGATACGAGATCAGTCCAAGTAGTCCAAGTCCATGACCACCATACGGTTTCCATGGCCAAGCTGCGTGCACACTTGAGGTGTTTCACATACACAGGGCTGAGGGAACAGACATTAGACATATATTATCACGCATGTAGAGCAGGTTATTTCAATAGGAGGGACAGATTAGTGCTTGAGCAGCGATGGAGAGTTAGCACATGCGGCAGGACAAAGAGACTGCCGATATTGCCCTGGGTCTGTGGAGATTGACACTGGCATGGGGGGAGATTTGTCAAGAGAATGCTTGATATCTGCTGTTCTGGTGAAGCATGTTTGGCTGAAAATTATGGGGTCGTTGGTCGTTGGTCGTTGGTCGTTGGTCGTTGGTCGTTGGTTGTTGGTCGTTGGTTGTTGGTCGTTGGTTGTTGGTCGTTGGTTGTTGGTCGTTGGTTGTTGGTCGTTGGTTGTTGGTCGTTGGTTGTTGGTCGTTGGTTGTTGGTCGTTGGTCGTTGGATGACTGGTCGACTGTTGACTGCTTGAGTGGCCTGGTGCACGGGGCTTGTTAATTGGCCTTGTCAAGTGGGTGGACCCTGGTTGTTGATCCACAGTGTGTTCAATAGTGCCAAAGGAAATGATATCCAAGAATAGAAGAATAGATAAGGATATCATAGACACAAGTTCATCTCCCAGACCCCCAATACAACCCCCACACTATGGGTGTAATAAAGAGTGTACAGTGCTGCCGTCCGTTGAACTCTTACAATATCATTGTTGATGGGTGCCATGAGAAGGCTATCACCAAGGCGAAGTATTACTGGGCACTGATAGAAGGGTACCAATGTTTAAGCGAATATGAAACGAGAACAAAGAAACAAAGATCACTTACAAGAAACATAGGTTAACAGGGTTGGTTGGTGCCTGGATACAGCTGTACTGACATAAAGTACGCCTAGTATTAGTGGGAGTTGGTATAGAAATGAAGAGTCCTCCGTTGGGTCAATGGAGTTTACTGGCAACTTGGCAGGGTGGCGAGAATGTCTGAGGCTTCAACAACTGTGAGGGTCTATACAATGGCTGGTACGTCTTGTGGGAGGGCATGCAATGGAATCATCCTTATCTGACAATGTACAATGAGTGTTATGACTTCACTGATAGTGTGAGTGATTACAATGAGTAGTATGTCTTCTGGCAAGCCTTGTGGCAGACTACAATCAATGGTATGCCTTAAAATGCTCCAGCAATGAGAGGGTCTGAGTCTTTTGATGGAGCACAAAGGGCTGTGAAAGTGCTTTGATAGTCATTGAGAGAGACTTTGAAAGCATACTTCATTCTTGTGTCTCAAGAGTTCGATGACTTAGTTCTGTGACGACATGAATCCTATTGCTGAGCCTTCCAATTGATGAAGCTTTGAGATGCATATCCCCTTCAACTTGGTTTGCATTTTAAAGCTCTCCAACTGTGCACCCTTTAATCTATGAACCCTTCAACCCAAACCCCTATTACCCCCTAATACGGCATTCTTTAAGTCTTCAACTGCTACCTCCAACCTCTTAAACATGTACGCCTGTGTTAAACACCCTTCGTTGTTGTTGAAATAAGCCATCTCACCCCAGACCCACAAATGTCAACTGATCGAAGACAGCAAAGGAAATGGCACCCTACAAAAAGAAAAGGCATAGATGGGAACAATAGATGAGATAAGGGCAAATAAGACAGGTGGGTAGTGAGGACTACTACACGAAAGAAGGTTATAGTTGTGATAGTGATTTGGGTGATTGGGTGCTGAGTGCTGAGTGCTGGGTGATTGTGAAGTGACAGGGCGGGACAAGTTAATAAATTTAGTGATACTGACAGGTGAATGTCAAGAGAGCAAAGGCTGTCAAGAATATTAAGAGGCTCTGCTTTGGTGCAAGGTGCTAAGACCCTAAGATCAGAGGTGGGAGTACATCTTCAAAGAATGCTAGCAAATGATATAACCACCCATGCCGCCACGCCACCATGCTCTAGACCTTTGAACAGATCGTTGCTGACAAAGATCTGCCTTATTGTGGATATGCCTTTATGAGCACCTGCCTTGATTGTTGGTTCGAAGGGAAATGAACTCCTGGATATACAATAAAGCAAGGAGTAATCACGGAAATATGAGGGCAGTCTCATGGCAGCAATTGGGCTTTGGGCACGAATTGATCAATGAATTGGTTGAACTCAAGACCATAAAACTCAACATCTTATGAAGTCGCTTATGCAACTCCCATGCACATACTTCAACCTCGACAGTATGAACGTTGGACTTGCGAACACTTTAAGCTCGTGGTCAATTAAGAGGTGAGGGCAGCTTAACGATAGGCCCCTCGTATGTCCAGATCTGCCCCGCCAGAAATGAGTAACCAGAGGAGGATTGGAAGTCATGGGACAATTAGTGACATGACAAGGTGATTGAGATGATGGGAAGATTTGAAGCTCTGATACAACACCAATCCGAAGTTGAGGTGAGATTTGAGTACTAGCATTAAGTGAACATGATGTTTATATTCTCTATACAAATAGTAATTGCACACTGTCCCACGAGTATCACTCTAGAAGCAAGACACCTAAACTCTCACTGGCCCTGTCATTCTAAACTCTCACTGGCTCTGTCATGGAGCTTTATTAACAGGCATTTCACAATTAATATTCGCTGACATTCAATAACGTGAGCTGCCAATGCAGGGAGGGTTATGTTGAATAGCAATGAACAAGGGGAAGAGATGGTGACTGAAACTAGATGACAAGATTACGAACGAGGACAGTGAATTAGAGGGACAAGAGATACGAATGAAATTCGCACACACTCATCGACGGACAAGAGAACTCAGGCTTGGTGAACTCAGGCCACCGATGCGAGAATAATAGAAGCTCCCCTAGTCACATCTAATTCACTTTAGGTGTTGGTTATGGTTATAGGGCATATCTATAGAGACTAAATTAGACAATGAAACGACAAAGAATTAACAAAGGAACTGAAAAATGACAAGAAATTAACAAGCGACAAAGGAATGGACACTGAATTGACAAGGAAGTGACAAAAAACTCCAACTTCCCAAAACCATTCAAAGTACAACTGGCAGCCCCGATTGACCCAACATGGCACCGAAACTAATAGCTAACAAGACGATAACTAGTGAGTACGAAGCTTGTTTGTCAGAAATTTCATTTGCAAGTGAAGCTGCTATTGATTTGAAAAATAGCAAATGGTAATCTTGAGCTGAAAACGAAGTAACAATCGATGCGAAAAGTACCATCTGCATTAGCAGAATCAGTGGTACGAAGCACACGCCATTCACTGGGATAGCGTGGGCTAGCAGGTTGCAAGATCTGTTCAGGATTTGGAATCAATAGCAATACATAGCCATTCAATTTGAATCGCAACAAAGAACACATTCACCTAGACAGTAATAATCTGGCAATGAGCTAAAATAGAAGTGCATGAACTCAATGGACACGGCTATCAATTAGACCTGCTCATTATACTGGATAGAGTAAGACCACCCTCCATCTTCCAACCCACTACTTTTGTTTAAGAAGCTGGTGGTTTACTTACAAAGATGGCTGCAAAGTGAGAACGTCGAAATTTCTCATCTATTTGCAACTATAGCTTTGCAGCTATTGTCTTTAGTGTGTTCACTTTACGGTTTCCAATTCAACATTTTTACTCCACTTGCTCAAATGGGAATCACTGACCAATGCCATTTCCCTATTGCTGTCTTCATTCTGTGTGGAAACTGTTCTTCCACTAGCTAGTTCGAATTATGTGAACATCTCTCATACTCCCAAACCCTCAGGACTCACCATATCCCAATGTCTGCAGGTTAGTGCTCGCACTATTTTACATGTTGGAGGTCTGTCTTGGGACAGTCCTGCATGTGCATGGTAATTTTTCACTCAAACCTGCAGAATGCGAAACAACCCCAGTGCAACGAAATGGTAAAATTATTTTTCGAAAAAGAAATGTAGAAAATAAGTTTTTGTCTGATGGCACAAAATCGATGCGATTTTATTTTTACGACCTGGCGTAAATCCGGACCACAATACTCAAGCGTATTGAGAACCCACAGGCAAAGTATAAGAAGGAAGCGAATTCCACATTTCTACAAGAGGAGCGAAAGCCAAGTCACATCTAGCTATGTCAGGTACTAACAAGATCAGCTTGCCTCCCATCTCGGATATCTTGGTGAATCATTTGCCAGCACCTCTGTATTTCCAGAAGAATGCACAGTACCCCGTCCCTTCCCATCAGCAGTATGGAGCAGCAATGTCTGGCAGTTCCACTGTGTTGCCTCCACTAGCACGCACCAGCAGTGCCAGCTCACAGAGTGTGGGATCGTCTCCCAGCATAAGCTCAACAGGGAGCTTCTACGCAGGTGGCCCATACAAGTACTACGACTACTACTCCCCCAGGGTGGGAGGAGTTAGCTCGTCTGTCTCTGGAGCATCCAATCTTTCATCATCATCTACTTCTTCTGCAGCCATCGCTGGCGGTGCTGCTGCTTCTGCTATTGCTAGTTACCATCCCACAAGATCGCCGTTGTCGCATAATTCATCTCCTGTGTATTCCAACGAGACCACCCCTCCTCCTCCGTTGGTGCATCGTGTAAGCTACCCTCATCCATACACTCAATACCAGCACATAACTGGGTACCAGCAGGCACCGGGCCAGCCTCAATCACATCTCGCGCCTCAGCAGACCCACCAGATACCACCACCACCACAGCACCTTCATCCTTATTACCCCCAACCCCCATTACACAAGTCTTTGAGCTCGCCTGACACAAGAAACCATTCCTTGATGAGCGACGACGACGATGATCTGACTTTGCTGATGCTGTCGCACATGCGTGGGAACTCGAAACGCAAAACAAGAAACAACTTACCCAAGGAAACAACCTACATCTTGTTGAAATGGTTGAACGATCACTTGAACCATCCGTACCCCAATTCTTTTGAAAAGAACCAATTGATGCTGTCGACCGGCTTGAACCAGCAGCAATTGAGCAACTGGTTTATCAACGCGAGAAGAAGGAAGATCAAGAGCTTGAAGGAGCAGAAGCGTTTGAATTTGGTGTGATGTGGTTAATGATCGACGATTGTATTAGTATATGGGCTTTTAGTTTTTGTATTTATTAATGTTTCTTGAGAGATACTGATGTAGAGGTGGGAAGAGTTGAGCAGTTGAGGGAAGTGAAGGCCAATGTAGCGAAGTACAACGTGACGACGGCTCTCAAAAAGCTCCTGCTGCAAGCTCACAAGTGCTGCCCGATCTCTATGCGATTGAAATCGGTGGCTACAAGAAGAACTGGACTACCTGCCATTCAATACTTCCTTGAGCAGTTTCTTGTAATAAATAGGCACATAAATTCCTTTCTACTGACCCTACAGGGGTAAGTGTTTCGATGTCACTCAGTTAGATCATCAATAACCGACCCTAAACACTAGACGGGAGTCCTCGATTTCAACATTTCTGTCAACGTTATACCTTAATTCTAACTAGAGGTGAAACCTAAAAGTTAAAAGGCATGTGCATCTCTCTCCTAGGCTGCTTGAGGCCGCAAATCGGTTAATCTAACAGTCTAGAAGCTATACGGGGATACTGACCTTATATGGGGTGTTTATACTATTCAAGACGATTGGTGTATGCTAAACAGTGGCTCAGCACATAAATATAAGAAGTATGTCAAGCATTGCTTATGATCATCGAGACGTAATATTGCAGGAGTACAGCAGGGTGGCCCCAAAGCACAACAGCCACAGAAGTGCTCCTACTGTACCCCAGAAGACGCTTTCTAAGAAGGCCCTCTACCCTAATCCGCACCTTCGTGCAGAGAATTGATACTAAGCAACGGAGAAAGGTTGATGCACAATTCACTATGTCAACATGCTTTGCAGAGTCCAACGATTAAGATTGACACCAAAAGTTATGCAGTTGGGCTGGAAGTGAAATGGGGCTTCGAGAATCGTTTACTTCCCTACCAAGCACTTCCAGAAAGCAAGTGATTGGGTAACGTCAACTGAAACGGACGATGATGCCCAACCATGGGTGCCATTACAGCACGATGGGTTAACCAATTCGCTCGACACCGCAAAAGACCTGAAAAACCTTCCTCTGCTGACCGTGCAACACAGATCACTCAACAGACGAGAAACTGGACAGTGATGACGAGCACATAAACTCCGAGAATGGGCAAATATTAGAGAGTTGGCCATACTAATCACAGATCCACCAACCAGGTGAAATTCCATTAAAGGTCACTAAAAGGAAGCATGCAGGTGGCCACATAGAGAAGGATTCGACGTACTGAAGGCCTTTGTACTAGCGTATCGGTGGTTCCAAGCAGTCAGACTGGACTACAGGAGTAAGACTATCGTTTCATACTATAATGAACCGTTGATCTACCAGCTGCCTCATAACCGACTCACCAAGCACTTCGAGCATGCTGTTGTGCTAACTATGAACGAAGCACAAGAGGACGGTCTAGAATGCCCCAGTGTTAGGCAAAAGAAGTTAAGGGATGCTGGAATGTTGATCTTAAGAGTCTTAGGCAATGACTGGGGAAGATGAGTGGAGTGTGTCTTGACTTCCTGTTGCCCCAACCCAAACCCAAGCCTATGACCCCCCCATTGCCATTCCTTGATCTTCCACTGTCAATCATTAGCCTCTGCAGATTCACGAATCACCTTCACCCAACGTTGCTCAAAACATCACCAAAACCGTCCATCATTAGCCTAATGCTAACGACATGGAATAGAAAATATGCAAACAATCACTCGAACTTGCTTGACTATTACACAAACCAATGGCTCAATTACGAGTTTACCCTGGTGATAACAGCTTCTACCTACATTCCAACACTAGGGTCTGAAGCTGCTGTCTCCAAGGCAGCTAAGCTCGTGGCTGGATTCTGGAGAGCTTTAACTGTCAACCAAACTGCCAACCAACTATCAAGACATGCCCATAAATTGTTGGTGAAACATGCTCACAAGGGAACTCGCAATTGTCGTGTGGCGAAGCCTTAACTTCTCTTCGAGCAAGGGTTGTCCTCCTACAGGTTCAAGAGAAGGTTAAACTTAGTTTTGGCCTTTGGCCAGATTGGTGACAGCTAAAGAAGTGTTTTGTACGATGTCTGGGTCACTGTACATAACCAAGGCCTCTGACAGCAGGTGAGGGTGCCAAATTGACATATGAAGTGGGCCGCACTCGTGCTTATAGGTGCATTGTGTTGCATTCTGTCATAATCGTGCTTGAATAGGAGTATGGCCATGAGCTAGTGTCGAGACACCTTGGCTGTGAGGAGATCACAAGGGTGGAGAGCACAGCAGATCTGCGGATCTGATATGGTGCTGTACTGGGAAGTGGACACTCATCACTCCTCGAACACTTCTCCTCCACCACTCGTCTTCGACCATTTCTCCTCCTCGAACACTTCTCCTCCACCACTCGTCCTCGAACACTTCTCCTCCACCACTCGTCCTCGACCACTCATCACTCACCTCTGCTCTCAACAACTCAACCGTCTAAAATTTCAATTAGAACCAGCTGCACGATTCCTTCTTTGCTTTCCTTACATGACACTTTGTGATAACAACCTGGATCGTTTATACCACTGCATGCGCGCTGAAGTAATCGCAGGTGTCTGGCTGTGAATCGTCAACGACAGTGGCATGAAAAATTTGCAATGGCTGCGAAATCATATCCAATGGCTGTGCAACTGGTCAAGAAAAGTCTATGGCATAGAACAAAGCATGTGCATTTAGAGGAGCAGAACAAGATCCACTTATGGAAGAACGAAAGAATTCCAGCTGAGTTTGTGCCGAGAACGTTGGTTATTGAGGCACAGGAAGAAGTCATGTCTAGATCCACAATAATGGCTTCAAGTAAATTACATTATACGTTCAATTATAATTGGATCATTCAGAGGAGCAATTGACGCTAGTCACAGGCCGTTGGACTATTACCTCCTTTGTAGCCCAAATACTTTCTTCCATCCTTCCATCCGCCTCAGTATAATATACTTGTCTTGATATTTCTATGATTGGCTTCGGAAGCACATGGGCACATAGCTGCACATAGCTGGGCACACATAGCTGGGCACACATAGCTGGGCACACACAGCTGGGCACACACAGCTGGGCACACAAAGCTGAACACATATAGCTGGGCACATATAGCTGGGCACACACAGCTGAATTCACACAACTGAACACACACAACTGAACACACACAGCTGAGCACCAAACAAATGCTGCGTGCACCCCAAAAGTGCTGGACCGCTATCCACGTCCGCAGTAACAGTTCCAGTCTCCGTCCTTGTCTCTGTCTACTCTTGCCTTCTTTCACTGACATCCAAAAGCCTCATCTGGAATCAAAACGCCTCGACCCAGCACCGTAAGTTTGACAAGTCAATCGTTCCATACTCAGAATAAAGCGGACCCCACCAAAAGTCAGCTAAGTGGACGTCACCAAGCTTCACAAATCTTAAAAGGCACATGAACTAACCTGGCTACTGCTAATCAAAGGTGATTCGAACGCTTTCACCATTTTGTCTGAAACATAACGAATCCAGCGATCAAGGCAAAATTCAAAGCTTATACCTTATTTTCACCCACCATGCTGTATGTCTGCTGGCAAAAGCTTAATCCATTAAAGCTTAAAATTGATGCAACTTTCCCACGGAAACCTTAACTTAACGCACTGCTTCATGCGGTAATGAAAGAGAAGATGCGGTAGAAGCATCGTCTCGGTGATTTTCGTTGACGTAAATTAGATTGATTAGATTGAAATCGCTCATCTTTTTGTCTTGGTTGGTGAAGCTGATAATCGTAGCCTTTGGATTTAGGGCTCTAGGTCTTCAGTATGGGGTCCCACGAATCTCTAATCCATTAAATCGGATGAACAATCTCTAAACCTTATCTCTGAGTCTTTTTAGAAGTATTCAATGGAAGACCTCTTCATATACAAAGCAGCACAACCAATAGTTCAATGTCCATGACTTCCAGTAATTTCACCTCCGAAACCCCACTCTACAGTAGGGTTGGCTCCAGCACATCGCAAAATGACAAGAAGCTCCTCAATCATATATCAGCCTCCCAATAGTTCTTCCTTCCATTGGCTCCACCTTGACAAGTAACTACCTGCATGTAATATAGTCAAACCAAGCACGTTTTGAAGTGCCTTTCTTTCACGTTTTGCAATCCTATGACACTGTCATAGATGTCATAGATGTCATAGATGTCATAGATGTCATGGTTGACATGGTTGACATGGTTGATTATTGGGGGATGATCATCTACTGTTCACCGATAGGTGGGTGGATGATAAGCAAGAATAATTACAGTTGCTATGCTTCAAATGGTCAAAGCATTGGTGATTGTGCTGGGCTGGTATATGTTATATGCTCTAAAGACTAATGGCAGCCATACTGCAATTCTCGAAATAACAAAGACACATTAGAGTTCGTGCTGTGTCGACAGTTATAGCCTTCGCTTCGTTGTCACTAAATCTGAGAGTGTGCTACGGTAATGGACACGATCTCAGGGTATTCAGGAAGTGCTATCTTTATGACAAAAACCATAGAGGATGGGCGAGGAAGTGTTCTTCCTCCCCACAGCCCTAATAAGACATGGAATGGTATGCATTGGCAACTCTTGCCAACACCAACATGGTTAAGCACCAATGATTAGCGTTGATGTCTGCATGGTCTACCACCGGTGCTGCCGTTTCGAGACTATTTTCTAAGCGATGCAACTAAACCATCTAATGCACCCTCTGGTTTAATCAGGAGAATATGGTATCCCCAATTGAGAGCATCAACATTCTTCAATGTACCCCATTAAGAACAATACCAAATGGTATCTTGCTGGAGCGTACCACTCGTAACTGAAGCTCATAATCCTCAGCTTCAGTAGTAAGATAAAGAACTTGGCTTAGTGTAGGCGATATCGTAACGGAACTCCCTTCATGAAATGCATGGCACATGAAACAGCTTGTCAAGTTCAGCATCGAAAGTTCAACTTGTCAAGTTCAGCATCGAAAGTTCAGCATCGCAAGTTCAGCATCGAAAGTTCAGCATCGCAAGTTCAGCATCGCAAGTTCAGCATTGCAAGTTCAGCATCGCAAGTTCAGCATCGAAAGTGCAGCATCGCAAGTGCAGCATCGCAAGCTCAGCATCGCAAGCGCATCTTCGATTACATTGACGTGATGAAAACTCGAGAATGATCGTGGCAGCAACTGCACTTGCTCAACAGCTATTGGGGTGCGATACTACGTTTTGGTAACTTGAGCTCCCGATTAGATCAACTACAGAGGCTCCCTATTGTACGCAATCCCATGGATTGGATACTCAATCCAGTTGCAGAGAAATAAGACAAAGCACCACAACAATCCCAATGCCATACAATTGCAAATGGGAACAATTACGACTGCCCGATTTGGAAGGCCCTGTCGACAAGCTCATAACAGGCACTTGGCAAAAGAAAACGAAAACACAAGGGTGCTGGTATCGGAATCTGCTGAAAGGTGTATCTACACATCGCTCGAGTCCGTGTTGGTTGCTGAAGCTACATTGGCTTGACTTGGTATGAGATTCTAGATTCTGGTTCGAGTCCATCTTCATAACCTGAAGCAACGACCCTTTGTCTGTTTGAGAGTTGCTGTTGTGTCCGAGAGTCGTTTTCGAGGGCCGTACATCGTACGATGTCGATGGAAGCGAAGACTCGTATTCACCCAGGGGTTTGGGGGAACTAGCTGAAGCCTTTCGACTCTGTGTAACCCAGTTATGCTACCTTACTTCTTCAATGGACCCTGGGTACTTGCATGTGCGAAATCACGCTGCACCCAAACCGTAAGAAACAAACCAACCCACACCTTCAAGCAACTCTAACCCCAAGCCCACTGCATCGTTCTCTTTCGATTGACTCACCCAGCTGCAAACTCGTATTAGGCCTAGTCCACACACGGCCCCACCCCAGCATGGCCTAGTCCAACAGGGCCTAGTCTAGCAGGTCCAGACCTTTTCATTTGTACGCACGTGTGCGTATTCACATGACATATCTGGCATCGTGTTTACATCTCAGTTCGTGTAAGCCTGGAACAGGTTGTTCTGTAGCTTATAACACGCAGCTGGTAGAAGGACCTTTGAACGCCCCCAAAGCCAAGTATAACCTGCAGCCAAATCCAACATCAAGCTGAATCAAAGTCATTATGGTTTCGCCTGCAGATGCCCTCATAGCAGTGCTGGAATTGATCCTTAGCTCAATCGATGATTTGAACAAGGTGGAATACAACAAGAAGGGCAGGAAGTACAGGTTCGTCAATAATACGTTCCAAAGAATCAGAGAGGAGGACAAACACTTGGTGATATGTCCCGAGAATCCAGAAATGGATTTGGCTACAATTTCATCGTTCTTCATATTGTTCAACATCAATGGCGGAGAGATCTTGACCAAGTTCCCTGACTTCTGTTTAGCCATTATTGGAGTCGCCAAACAATTAGAATTGAATCGATGGTACGAAGAGGAAAACAGCAGTGTTATTCATTATAAGAATTCCAAATATAACCCCTTGGTGGTTAAAGAAATTGCCTTAGACTACGTGAGTGTCAACCAAGTCCAACCGAAGCACATCACCATGGGTCTCAATTTACTCATGTGTGCCAAGTTGAACTTCTTGCACACTGATCATCACATTGGTACAAAGTTGGAGGGTTACTACATGAAGCATTTCATCAACGAGTACTTTGGACCTGAGGCTCTTGTTTCTCAGGACGTATTAGTTGCACTTAAGAGTTTTGTTCATTGGGGAAATATCAAGGGGATACTATATAAGCTAGACGTTCCAAATGTTAATGTGAGCGACGAACTTAAGGCAAACTTCCTCAAGTTCCCAGAACCAATGGAAGAATTGAAATTGAGTGTGTATGATAGATATCCAAGTGGCACATCCAAGTATTCCTTGATCAGAAAATCAATTGATATCTTAGGGGATTGGACATATTCTAAATTGATCCCATACCCTAACGAAGCAGCGATTTCTTTGCCCGGTACGCCTATCAAAGAAGGGTTTGATTTGGATTCTGCGGCCTTGCAGTCTCATCCTGGAAAGTACGACTTGGAATGGTTGTATGAATTATGCCATAATATCGAAAAGAACCCTATCAAATACCATCTCAGACTGTCTACTAAATCACTTTGCGTGACGCCAGTTCATTTGGGTGAGTTGCTGACGAAGAATTCACCAAATATCAAGTCTTTGCTCGAATTGATTTCTCTTATCATAAACGTATTCAACGAAACAGGTGGTGATTTCCTCTTGCAGAACTCCAAGATCCCAAAGTTCACGGACGAGTTAGTTAATAAGAATAAGAATTATTATGCTAAGTTGGTTGATATTCATAGTCAGATTGACAGCTACGAGAAGAAGGGTTGGGAGCTGGATGATATTATATTGAGGTTGTCGAACGATTCTTCGGGAGACTCATTGTTTGATAAGGTGATGGCAATGAGGGAGAAGTATATTGACGATTATGAGTAGTGTGAGAGGGGGACCAATGAAGAGAGGAGACAAGCAGTGAAGCATACAGCGGAGAGATTAGAGAACTGAAAAGAATCCACAAGGGGCCCGGGGAGTATGCTGACAATAGGGGGCCCAAAGAAAGATTCGTAAAAGCAAATAGAATAGGATAGACCAACAGCTACCTGGAAGCATTTAGATAACTTACAAATAGTACATTACCTCTTCAAGAGATGTTCAGAGCAGATTATTGGCAAATCCCAACATCTACATCGTCTTAGAATTAAAGGAACCTTAATATTTAGTTCCTTCGACGTTTAGGTACAACTCTTTGAGGAGTTTAATTGATGTTGTGTCAAATTTTGCGGGAACTTCTGTTAACCTAGTTAATAGACACTTGCTCGGTCGATAATCCCAATCCAACTTCTCACTCACTTGGCACTTCGTGCTGTGAATGCCATATTGGATACTCAGCATCGGGGACTTCTGTTAACCTAGTTAATAGACACTTGTTCGGTCGATACTCCCAATCCAACTTCTCACCCACTTGGCACTTCGTGCTGTGAATGCCATATTGGATACTCAGCATCACGCATGCTGATCACCATCCATTCACCCAACCACCCAAGAAAGTACCATTCCAACCCTAAAAGTGTGTAGTTGTTTACTTGATTGCAATAAACTCGTAATACCCAACACCAAGCATGGCGATCTAAAGTGAGCAAAGGGCAACAGAGAAACCAGGGAAAGGCCGTTCTCTTTAGACTGTCCACCAAAGGACAGCCACCCAACGACAGCCACCCAACGACAGTCATCCAACGACAGCCACCCAACGACAGCCACCCAACGACAGCCACCCAACGACAGCCACCCAACGACAGCCACCCAACGACAGCCACCCAACGACAGCCACCCAACGACAGCCACCCAACGACAGCCCAATCCAATCCCCCAGGCATCGTCTCACATCTGATAATAACATAATAACGTTCTCCACGTAAATCAGTCAACTGTATCATCCTGGCTTCCCCTGTCAGCCCCAAGATGCATCCTAAACACCAAACCTGGAGTCTAAACCGTATCATCCTGGAATAGAAGCAGCATGACGAAACCGACCATGGTCAGAAATTGCACAACCTCGTATCTTGGCCAACCCTACCAGCGTGCCACCTCCGTCTCCACGGTTCAAACATAGGTAAAAGCCCACTCAAATCCTCAAGTATTGTTCTGATCCTTGACACCTCGACCGCATCCCCACCTTCTCGAAGCAAACTGTCCCCACCCCCACCCAAATCGCACTAGAAAAGCCCCATTGACACAAGCATGGCTATGCATTTACGAGGACACAGAACATTGGATGCAGAACTTTTCACTTCTCTCAGGCCGACCTTGCTTGGCAAAAGAAAAGTCGTGGGTACATAAAGGGACGGTGGCCTCGGAAATGGTGGATTCTGACAATTCGATCCACGATATTTGACCGGAGTAGTAGATACTCTCCCTGAGCAGCGACATCTTCTCGAGACCCTGAACCAATTGAACCAATTGAACCAATTGAACCAACTGAACCAACTGAACCAATTGAACCAACTGAACCAACTGAACCAACTGAACCAACTGAACCAACTGAACCAACTGAACCAACTGAACCAACTGAACCAACTGAACCAACTGAAGCTCCTCGAACCCCCAGAACTGCTTCCTTGAACCCGAATTGAACCAACTGAACCAACTGAACCACCTAAGTTCTCAGCAACCATCAAAACAACATGTCTAAGAACCAGATACGCGAAGACGAAAGCGTCCCTGTTTTGGTGCCTGACGAAAAGGTTACAAACTCCGTCCTTGAAAAGATCTACTGGGATGAAAGCGATACCTCCAGCGACCAGGACATGGTCGGCCTTGAAGGAAACGATGAGGTATTGCACCGCAAAATGAAACTTATCAACGATGCTATCGATGAAATTGGCTTCACTTGGTACCATCTCAAACTTTTCTTTCTCAATGGTATGGGGTATGCCACAGATACGCAATTGACTTTCCTCGAAAGTAGTGTTCGTACCTTCATCAACTATGAATTTGGCTACGCATTCCCGGTCTCCAGTGAAACCTATGCAGCTGGTATGATCTTGGGCGCCCTCTTCTGGGGCTTTCTGGCCGATTTGATCGGTAGGAAATTGGCCTTCAATCTTTCCTTGATGTTAAGTGGTTTGTTTACTATTGCTACAGGCATGATGGGAACAATGGCCCTGTACTGTTTGTTTGTGTTGTTGATCTCTTTCGCTGCTGGTGGTAACTTGGTGTTGGACACTTGTGTCTTCTTAGAGTTCTTGCCACATAAAGATCAATGGTTATTGACCTTCTTTGCATTTTTCTGGGGTATTGGTCAAACAATATCGGTTGGATTGGCGTATGCATTCTTGCCAAACAACTCATGTTCCTCAATCGATAACTGTCCCTCTAATGAGAATCAAGGCTGGAGATATGTCTACTATACAAACGGTTCCATTGTGCTTGCCTTGGCCATCTTAAGATTGACCGTGGTCAAATTGAAGGAAACTCCCAAGTTCTTGGTTGCAAACAACAGAGACGCAGAAGCAATTCAAGTATTGCATGAGATTGCTGAAAAGTATAACCGTACCTGTTCATTGACATTAGAGCACCTTCAGGCATGTGGAGAAATCACCTCAAATGAAGACTACAGAGGACATGTGAATTTTAAGGGCACCATGAGAATTATGTTGAAGCATTTGAAGATCTTGTTCGCTACCAAAAAATCGGTAAGATCGACCGTCTTGTTGTTTGTATCTTGGTTCTGTTTGGGTATCTCTTATCCTTTGTATTCGCTGTTCTTGCCTGTTTATCTTGCTTCAAGAGGTGCAGATATTTCCGCTCCTACAGTTGGAGGTGTCTATAGAGATAACTTGATTGCAAATGCATCTTCGATTGGTGGGCCTATTATAGCTGGTGCATTGCTTTACTACGTTCCTAGATTGGGGAGAAGAGGCGTATTGTTTATTGGAGGTATTACTACAATGGCTTGTTTGTTTGGATACACCCAAATTCAAACTAGAGCTCAAAATGTTGCTCTTAGTTCTGCTGTGTATGTGACCTTGTACATATACTACGGTGTTATTTATGCATACACCCCGGAGGTTATGCCAAGTTCCGCAAGAGCTACAGGGAACTGTCTCTGTTTGGTCTGTACTCGTGTTGCTACTGCAATTGTTCCTATCATTGCCTGGTATAGTAATACCTCGAGTCTGGTACCTATTTGGATTTGTGGGGCATTCGTTGGTTTCATTGGTATCATTGCCTTGTTCTTACCATTTGAACCAAGCAAGAATAGAGTGGTTTAGAACAACCATATAAAATTAGAATTGTTTAGAGAGAACCGCTTCAATAGTGGAAACTATTATTTATTTCGTCTATGTATACATTAAATGTTTGCTTTAAGGGTTTTAAGTAAGTCAAGCATCCTGATGAATGCATTGTTGAAAGCATTACAAGCTTGCTTATGAGGTTGTAGTCTGCTTTGCAGCCATTGATACATCTTAATTCAATGCCTTCAAGCAGTACATTCTCACAGGGTATAACTCCTTAGGCAATCCCTTTTGAATGTCACTGGCAATTAACTTGAAACCAGCTTGAATGAACAAACTACGGAACTTTTGGTCGGTTCTAGTAACACTCAGATCTGTTTCATCAAATATATCTTCAGATGGAGCAATGTTTTCTTTGACAATCATAGTACCAACACCATTGGCAATGAGGGCATCACGGCATCTGATCCAGAACTCTACCAATTCATTGTCTGGCAATTGACCAACACACCATTGACACCACACCAACCAATATTGGCCCTGTTTATGTGGAGCCGCTGCCCATTCTTGCATTCCAATATCGTAGACATCCCCCAATCTGCCCTTCTGGGTAACACCGGCCAACACAGTAGGTATTTGAGCTACAAATGGAGCAACTGGCTCTAATAAATCGCATTCATCACTGACTTTCCAGAGTAAATCACGAGTAATACGACCGATACCAGCACCCATATCAATGGTCAACTTTTTATAAGGTTCTGGACAGACCATGCGCAGTTGCAACTTGCGTAAGAATGTAGATGAACCAATGATATCAGCCTTTGGAACAGACGTTTGTTCTCCGAAACCTCCTAGCACACCATTGACATCTGCAGATACTGAGGACCAGTACTCTATGGCATCATTGTAGTTAATATGTGCATCTACAGGGAGCCCGTCTTCGGCTTCATCATGCATGTAGTCTTCATCTATGGTCTTGATAGGCATTTTATTGTAGAACCAACTTGGTGTAAGGCATCTTCGATAATGAAAATTTTGGAGATCATCAAAATGCGACATAAGGATGGGGATGTCGTAACATGGGATGGAGACAGGGATGGGAGGTAGGGAGGTGTTCGAGATGCTGGTATGACTATGAGGTTGGTTGTGCAGGTTGACATGATGGCCAAGCTAAATTCAAAGATGCTGGAGACGACCAGGAGGATAATACTTGGGAAGTAGTGGTTAAGGAGGCGAGAAAGAGATGGTGAGTAACTGTAGACTTCAGCTTCTTTTTCATAGTTGTTCTAGCAACTAGTGGACACAGTTGGCGTCGCGTTTGTAGTGGAAGATTCACGTTGATGATTCAAGTTCTTCTGCTATCATTGCAGTTCAGGCTTTACTCAATAATACAAAGGAACGGCTAGTAAGGATAAACACGATGATTTTTAACAGCAATCGCTGAAACGAAACTGAAATGACACTGAAACCTCTTCCTCTTTCAATGAATTTGCAGTCATAATTTGAGTTGATTATATTGTACTTCTCTTAATGTTTCAGTAGTGGTTGCCATCATAAAAGAACTATATGATTCTGATTCGCCTAAAGTCACAGGGGACTCAGTTAAAGAGCATAAAAACACCACCTTCAAGTATCCAATGCATTCATTGCAAGAATAACACTGTGAAGATGAGACGTTCATTTCGTACCGTTTAAGAAGAACTTCATGCCCTCAATTTTGAACTTGCTTGTTAGTTATTTCTCAAGAGTGAAAGACATCACAGGATATAGGTATACCGTTCAAGTCCTCAACCTCAGATGTTTCTCCTATCCTGGACATCGTGTCGACAGAAGCAAGAGCATGGTAACCCTAAGCAAAGTCGCTTTAACGCACCCATCGTCAAGAGCTACTTGCTATCTCAGCACCTCATCTAAGTTCTTACATACCACCAGCTCTTCCAATATCCCATCCCACAGCTCCCTCCTCTGCTACCTTCTTTAGAAAAATATTCGCAGCCACAAACTCTTTCCAGCCACTTTAAGTTGCAGCACTTTTCCAGAAGTTGCAGCCAGTCAAAGTCACTGACAATTCACTAGGTGCCCCAAGGCAGCATTCGTGGAGAGTTTGTCCCTCGTGCAGTAGTACAAGTGCTATAATAGAGCACTTGGCACCCCTTGCCCATCATGAATCACTATTCACTTCTTGACCCACTTTTGTCACGAACAATAGTATCGTCCTCAACAATAGATTGAACGATCGATGAATGTGATTATATTATCAATACTTATCACCCAAGTCAATCCTTATTATCCCAGATAGTTCATTCTACAAAACAATGGCCGTTGGTTCAATGATTATTGTATTGTTAACTAACACAATGTTTGCGTACCCCCTACCCTCATACACCCATTCCCACCTCCCACTTGAGTCTCAGCCTCTTGAGTATCTTCACAGCATGTTCTACCCAAAACAACCACTTAACGACTAATTCGCAAGCAAAAGGCAATCCTTCGTGCACTCATTACTGCCTCCATCCACAAATGGTAACTCCATACGCTCTGGTGTCACTGTAGTACACCACCAGCCATGTTTCGATGGTACCCCCAAAAAATTCGCTTTCGTCACAATAATTTGCTCATGCAAAAAATCTGAAGGAATTCAGGTGAAGTTTAAAAGCCAAACCTCTTTCGTTCTACCAGGCTGTTGATGCATAATGATCTTGATAGATGAAGTAAAATACTCGTGTGTCGAATGCATCCGGGGCCATAGATCGTCGCTGTGCTCCCACCATTCCAGACCGTTGCTCCAGGTTCGATCCAAGGGAAGACCAAATGTTTATGCCAATGGGAACCCAAACCATAGAATAGCTGTTTTTGCAGAAGAAGTTGAAGAGAAGAGCCCGGTATCCGATGACTCGAGCATTGTTCGTTCGACTGGTGGCATGCATAAAGTCTCCACAAATCATAAGAGTTGCAAAGCAAATCCTGTTATAATACTAAAGGCTACTCCAAAACAGGTGATTGACTTAATAACAGGCCAGATCGTGGGTCCTTATAATGAAGCAGATACAAAGCCAGATTCTAGCGCTCGACCCCCTATTCCTAAAATCAGTAGCGACAGTTTCATTAATACCTCCACTTGTTGTAGTGGGAATGTCAGCAATGGAGGCGTTACAAAGAAGAAGACGTGCTGTGCTTGTAATAAAAGCAAGAAAGGCGTCAACAAGAGTAAGATCTTGAAAACATATCTTAAAAAACATATGAACGGTGTGAACGATTTGAAATCAAAGCTGATACTAAGTGTCAATATCCCTAATTCTGCAAGCTCTACTTCTGACATCTCAGCAAATTCAAAGCCAATAATACCAACTGCAATGAGAAACCCACCAGCTACTGTCACATTCAAAAAGGAACCTTATATGGATGAGTTCACTTGGAACTTTTCCGACGACAAACAAGTTTTCGACGTCGTTTCAGTGCCGTCGTGTTCAGTTTCTGGATTCTGTGGTTGTGGGGACGGCTGTGGATGTCCTGGCTGCGTGGAACATGGAAATGTCAAGGTACCTTTCCAGGAATCAAAGCCTTCGGGAAATATCATAAGCACTGCTGCATTATCGCAAGATTATAATATGGAATTCAATAATCAGTTTATCTCATCTGTACCTACAGTGAGCTCGACTAGGGGATCTTCGAACATCACGGATCCAAATCTCGTTTTCACAACAATACTGAATGACCAACAACAGTACCCACAACATGTTGGCTCTCAAATTCAAAATATGTTTGCAAATCAGACCAATATGTACAAGGGAGCAAATATTCAAAATAGCTCAACGAAATCGACTCACTCCCTCAACACAACAAGCGACCCGACAACTAATATCACCAATTCTTCCTCAATTACTACAGGCAATAACTCTAATTCAGTTTTTTCGGGCACATCAAGATCAAACTACTTTGCCTCTTTGCTTAATAATACCGATGACGATACTCCAACCAATGAAGATTGTATTTGTGCAGCAGAAGGGTGTGAGTGTACTAATTGTGAAACTCACGGTATCATCAATGGGTTTAAGCTAGATGAATTTTTCCAAAATGCAGGTGGGGCCAATATCGAGGACGCCAGGTTAATGTCATTAATGAGTGAGTTCCAAAGTGTTCAACCAGCCCTTCCTGCTTCACAAAATCAGCCTGTTCAGCTCACCTTTCAACACGTCGACGTTGCTGCCTACTCGGAGAACAATTGTGCTATACATCCCACGGTAGAAGCTGGTAACAGAGCGTTCAATTCAGGAGTAACTCCGCTACTCCATTCACAAAGTGTTCATATAAAACAGGAAGGTTTTACTCCACCACTACTGACACTAGTCCTTGATTCGAAGCCGGCTAAAGGATCATGCTGTTCCAAGGTTTGAGGCTGTAAAGCTTTAATACTAGATTATATAAATTGTAAATAGATCCGTGGTTCTTCTAGATGAGAAAGCCTTCTTACTCTAGTTGTTGCCTGGAAAATGGGAATAGAGAAATTGTTTGTATGTTTCTAATTAACTTTATTTATTAGGACTTGAATAGATAAGGTACACTGCCTAGAGGAGCCAGCATAGGTCAGAATCCATACCTTGGGTTTTGTGGAGACATGAATACGTGAGAACCTCAGGATAATCTGGGGGAGTTACCACGCTTGAGCTTCCGCTTGTCTGAGTGGCTGCAAAAAACACCTCGATCGTACACCGTGATAAAGTTGTACAGCCTCCCTCCTGCGGACATCATTAGCTTCAATAATACTATTCACTAAGCATTGCTGTCTGTAATGATAGGTTGTGCCTACTACCTGACGTCACCTACCTATTTGTGAATGCTCAAGTAACACCTACCAATTCACATCAACCAAACCAGTGATCTCAGAATTCACTTCAAAACAACCCAAAATTCTCCAAACACACCCAAAGCAACCTGCAACACACCCACATCCTAATAGACACCCAGATATATTACCTATACCCTCTCACCATCACCGCAGAGTATTCCTCCCATAACACCTCCAGAACTCAATCCTTCTATATATTTTGGTAGCGCACTACATTGCTCACGTAACCCAAACCCAAGATTTTTCAACGAATGAAAATTTATGAGACTGACAACACAAGGCACTGTTATCATCGTTTGAAGGAAGTATTCGTCACATACCGTCGTTCGAAGAGATAGTATATCGGTAATCTATCATGGAAGAAACAGTTGACATTTCTTTCTACTTGGGGGACCAGGGCAAGGAGTCAATAGGTAGTTTGGATGTCCCCTTGAGTAACGGACTGATTGTCAGTATCAACTTGGTTGAAGAGTTGCCTGAGGATCCTAACGAGTTAATTAGTTTCTTGGATGGGGAAGACTGTGCCAAGAAGTATTGGATTAGTGTTGCCACAGCTTATGTTCAATTGAACAAGTTGGATGAGGCCTTGATGATCATCAATCATGCCTTAACCTTATCACAATTCAATGAGGAAGAGAAGGTGAGTTTCCATTCGTACTTGGTCTGGCTCTATTTCAAATTTGCATCAAGTGGCAAGAATAAGGAAGAAAGCTTGATTAAGGCCTCTACTGAGATCACACAATTGTCTCAATTGGACTCAGCCAATAATACGTCAAATATATTGTCGCAAGCGATCTTGTACCTATTCAAGAACAGAGAAGACAAGGCTTTGGATATTTTTGAAAAGTTATTAAAGATAGATCAGAACAACTGCTTTGCACTTTTAGGCAAAGCCCAAATCGTATTACACAAGACAAAGAACTATTCAAATGCCCTTAAGTTGTATCAACAGGTTCTTGTATTGAACCCATTAATGAAACCAGATCCCAGAATCGGTATTGGTTTATGTTTCTGGTTCTTGAAAGATCAAAGAATGGGTCTTGCTGCTTGGAATAGATGTTTGGAATTGGACCCAAATAACTTCAAAGCCAAGGTCTTACTCAATTTAGCCAATTTCAACAACAGTTTCATTAATTCACTCAGTGATCAAGAATTCTTAGACAACTACAAGGCATGTTTACTTGACTTGACAAAAAACTATAAAGAAAGCCCAAGTGATATAATTGTCAACTTGGCTTTGGCTTCGTTCCAGTTCTCGAAGAACAGATTCGATATTGTTGAAAAGTTGATCAACACCAATATTGTCAAGCAATTAACTGGAGAATCAAGCTTGATCAAATTCAACAACTACAGTAAAGTCACCAAATTCGAAGCAAATATCTTATCTCAATGTGCTACATGGTTGGGTAGAATTGAATTCGTCAATTCCAACTTTACCCAGGCTTCTAAACTCTTTCAAATCGCCATTAAGTTGAATGATTCAAACTTGGTTGCCAAAGTGGGTTTGGGTCAATCCCAATATAACCGTGGTTCGATCGAAGAAGCCATCATGTCATATGAATCTATTTTGAGAACAAATGTAAAGTGCTTGGAAGTAAACTATTCTCTTGGATTGTTGTACGCCCAACAAAAGTCAAAGAGAAAGCAAGAACAAGCAATTCACACCTTAGAAAGATATTTGAAATTATCAAATAACCGTGGTTTATCTTCTACCAAGAATGACGAAGGTTTGGAATTCTTGAACAAAGAGCCTGTTGCCTTGAATGCTTACTTGGTCTTGAGTAAGCTTTATGAATCCAGAGATATACATCAATCCCTCACATATTTAACAAAGGCTATTGAATCAAGGAAGCAAGTCAATAAAGATGCTCCCTTGGAGGTCTATAATAATATTGGTGTTTTCCAATTTATAAAACAAAACTATGAGGAAGCTTCTGCTAGCTTTCAAACAGCCTTTGCTAAAGTAGATGCGTTAGAAACTAAGGACAGCGAAGGAGACTTAAACGTTGACTTACCTCAAGATTTGAAAGTTAC
Organism: Kodamaea suecica; assembly: GCA_030558315.1. Classification (NCBI taxonomy): domain Eukaryota; kingdom Fungi; phylum Ascomycota; class Pichiomycetes; order Serinales; family Debaryomycetaceae; genus Kodamaea; species Kodamaea suecica. The sequence goes on along the minus strand of JAJMSH010000009.1, from coordinate 228,700 downwards.
CCTTACCTATAACTTAGCCAGATCCAAAGAAATCTCGAATGAATCCGAATCAATTGAGATTTACGAAAACTTGTTGAATGTTGCTCCACATTACTTTTCTGCTAAATTGAGGATATTGTTCCTTGACAGTATTTCCACTAATAAGTTAGCAAAGAGCGAAATCAAGCAAGAGATTGATGAGTTACTCAAATTGAATGCACTGGATTTAGAGATCAGGTCATTCTACGGATGGTTTGTTAAGAACTTTGGTAAAAAGTTGGGTTTAAAGCCTGATGCTGATACAGACCATCAGAAGGAAACTTTGGTGAAGTATGATTCTCATGATTGTTATGCATTGATCTCCTTGGCCAATATCTATTGTATTTTGGCTAGAGATGTCAAGTCAAGTCAAGATGAGAAAAAGAGGAAATATTACGTGAGAGCCATTGAGCTCTTTGCCAAGGTATTGTCGGTAGACCCTAAAAATGTGTATGCTGCACAAGGTTTGGCCATCTCATACATTGAAAATAAAGAGCTTACCAAGGGATTAGACATCTTGAGAAAGATCAGAGACTCTCTTAACGATATATCAGTATACCTCAACTTGGGTCATGTATCGCTGGAATTGAAGGAATTTGGTAAGGCAATCGAGAATTATGAAATTGCCTTGTCAAGATTTACTGATGGGCGTGATTCTAAGATTCATTCCTTCTTAGGTAGGGCATGGTACTTGCGTGCTCACAACGAAAAGAACCTAGACTATTATAAAAAGGCGATTGAATATGCCCAGAATGCATTAGACTATGCTAGTGGCTCGCATGCTTCGCTCAAGTTCAACTTGGCATATATCCAATTTCAAATTGCTGAGTTTGTTAGCAAAACTCCAGTCGCTCAAAGATCTCTTGAAGAAATTGAGGCTGCTATATCTGGTTTACAAGCTGGTATTAATACATTGAATTCTCTAGCAAGCGAAGATGAAAAGTTCGCCCCATATCCTAAACCTGAATTACAAGCAAGAGCTGACTTAGGTTCATCTACCTTATTGACTAGATTGGTTACATGTCGTGAGGAAACGCAACAAAACCTTTCAGAAATTGCCGAAAAGTTGGAAGGTGCCAAGAAGGTGAGGGAAGAAGAAACCGCTGCCAGATTGAAAAAGGAGTACAATGCACTGGAAATTCGTAGATTAAAGGAAGAAGAATTGTCAAAGGAAAGAGCGATCTTGCAAGAACAAGCACAACAATGGGCAGAAGAGTCAAGATTAAGTGTTTTGGTTCAAGAAAGTGACGAAGGTGAGAATGATGATGACTTGTTCAACGAGAATGGCGAATCTAACGGAGGCACAAAGAAGAAGCAACCTAGGAAGAAGCAAAGCAAGGGCGTTGCCAAAAAGGGTAAAGGAAGAAAGAAGGCTATTGTTGAAGATAGCGAACCAGAAGAGGAACCAAGCGCAGAAGAACCTAGTGCCGGGGAATCTGACGTTGAGGATGCATCCCCTGTCAAGAGAAAGAGAGGTATCCCAGATGATGATGAGGACAATAAAGATGAGGATGATGTGTCCAACAAGTCCAAACGGAAATCGAAGAAGACAAAATCCAACGAGTTTATCAAAGATAGTGACGAAGATTTAGATGATGATTTCTTTGGCGATGGTGAGGCTGAAAAGTCTGATGATAACAATGACGAGGAGTCCATGCCTGAAGAATATCAAAATGGAGAGGGAGATCATGACGAGTGAAAAGCTGTAAAGTATCTGTATAATTAAAGAATAAATAAGTTAAAACTGAAGTTTTTTATTGTAGATTTGGAGAACCTCTTGGCCGTTAAAGGTCGGGTTGCATTTAGTTTGAAGAGGAATTACTGAAAAGTCTCTCCTAGATAAACAATTTACGATTGTTTTAAGTGTCAATTCGGAGCATCTCATTAGGTTTCTTGGTATACACGTTTATCCCTGTTTCAGTCTCTGCCTTCGTGAGCCTTCTCGTCTGGTGACAATGCGTAGGTTTTTATCACAAGCACTGATGTCTGTTTGAACTACGCAAGTAACATATATTGGTAATAACACTCTGTTGACTTGCCACATCTCTCGAATTACATTTTTTCTATTCCTTCAACCATCGTCTCATTTGCTTGTTGCTCTCTGCGGTTTGCTTGTACAACTTCTTTTCGAATTCATCCAAAGTATATATGAATTCCCCATTAATCTGCTTGTTAGCATTATTAGCGAAATTATTGATCTCCATTGCCCTCTCTCTTAGCATAGTCAATATAGCATCTATGAGTTCAGGTTCTTGAAACATATCACCCCATTTCTCTACCAACTTGTAATAGTTCGCCATTAGAGCATGCAAGTCAACATAAGTCGAAGATGTTTTGATTGCACTGATGACCTTACGTGAAATGGCTTCGGGTTCACAGAGATCAATGAACTTATCGTCAGAATTCTCCTTGAAATCGCATATCGATAGTACTTCAGCTATCCACAAGGGCAAGTCTAGCTTTGATTCTTTGAGGATTGGTTTGCCTGGATTCCCTTCGAGGTACCCCAAACCGGGAACTGTGATGTTGAATCGACATGGCACCTTTTCACCATCAGCTAGTATATCATCTAGGTCGTAGTAATCACTTTTCATGGATAAAGAGAAGTTGTTTGGACAGGAGATTGGATGTGAAGTGCTTGGAGTGTTTCGTTTCGCAAGTGCAGAAAGCGACTTTGAGGTTCGTAGAGTGACACTTGTAGATTTAAGTGAGCCTTGAGTAGCAACGTAAGCTTTGGATAAACTTGTGTGTCCCTTTGAAATAGTATAATCAGCTATGAAGCCACTTAGTCTAGTATAACTAGCTATGAGATGTTCTCGATACTCAAATGTGTACGCAAACTTCACGGTCTCTTCTTGCGCGCAAAGAAAATCTACGCGACGCATATTGCATAGATCTTTTCCCATTCAACGCAAACTCTTAACAAGAGTATGGTCAATAAGCACACCAGTCAAAGGCCACTGGGGACGTCAATATCGACTACTCGAGGCATTAAAGCCTTCTGAATACCTTAAATTTGACCATTATTGGGTTTTTGCAGTCAAAATCGGTAAACTTTACAATGAAATGGGCCTCATTCTATGTCCACTGCGTTCACCATAGTTAACGTTGGGGTGAGTGTCACCATACCTTCAAACCAATTCACCAGCTTTTTTCTTCTTTCAAACTCTCTTACCACTTCAATTCGGGCTCCAGTCCCCCCCATCTCGAGAAATTCTAAATAATCGTCTCCTCAATACACTCTCACGGACGTTCTCCACCGACTACAATCACCTCTTCAACGCCAATTTCTCCACATACACATATTCGTATATGCACTCGCTGTTGCAATTTGCATGCGCGTAAATCCTTATCGAAACCAAAGAGATGAAGAAGTTAAAGGGGTTATTGCTTATTCTTCCTCTAAACACGCTTGACCAGCCATGTCTAACATCTACAAGAAAGCTGTGAAGAAGTTGACGTCCCAGTCAACCGACTCTTTAGAAGATGCTCCTTCGAAACCAAAGAGATCCTTGAGTTTCAAGAGAAAGAAGAAAGATAAGGATGAAGACACAAGAAGCTCAAGCTTGAGAAGGTCCAGCAGCGAGCGGTCGACTCTGTCATCCAAGGGACGCTTGTCGATAGAAAGGTCTGCTAAACCAAGAACTTCCAGTGAAAGATCTACTCAATCTCGTGCATCGAGCGAAAGGTCTGGCAAAACTGCTGCTGCTTCCGATAAGCCCTCTAAAGCTGCTACTACTGTTAATGCCTCAAAACCTGCCACTCCTGACAATCTTAACATATCCCCTGACATAACACACAAAGTAAGCACAGATGAGTCGACCAAGCTACCTAGAGTTCTTGAAGCTGAACCTCAAGCTATAGCCTTTCTCCATGAAACGGACCATGCAGACCAATTAAAATCTGTTCCCACGATAAAGGTTGAACCAGAGCTAGACTCGAAACCAGCCTCACCCTCTGAACATAAAGTGGAACCAATATTGACAGAGTTGCAATCAAGGGACACCACGCATTCAGATAAGCAATATGTCCCTGTAGAATCGTCGTCAAACCCTTTAAACTACCAGGCAAGCGATAATAAAACTCATGCTCAAAGCTTACCTACTTCGTTGCTCGAATCCAGCGAGCTGCAACCATTGCTTAACACTGACCAACAAACATACTTTGACGATACTATTGGTGCAAGTGCCGAAAGTTCTCATACTATTGCAGAATATCTCTACAAGTTCGTTGCCTACTTTCATCCTTCAAACTCAAATGCCCTTTGGTATCTACTTTTATTTGCTATATTGGTAGCAATTCTAGTTTACTACACCATTACTCACATTGACCTATCGGTGAGTCAATCCGTTCAATTCAATGCGCAGAGTATTACTGTACTAGGAGTAACTAATGACGGTTTGGATACACTTTTTGTTGGATCGATTTTCATTGATTACTCACAGATTCCAAACTTCTTCTACAGAAATCTCCTTAAGGTAGGTGGCACAATCTTTGGAACTTTGATAATTGCGTCTCCAGTCAATGGATTAAAATTATATGTTAAGCCGCGAGACTTGGATGTTGCTCCTATCCACTTGATTGACGTCTACCCACCAGATCTCGTGGTTCTGGTAGTTGGTGGTTCGTTTACTCACCTAGACTTCTTTTCAAAGGTCAATTTGGTAAAAGAAAACTTGGTAAAGTTTGGCAATGATTTGAATAGGTTATCTAACATAGGAGATGAAGACTTTGCCTTTGATGTGAAAGGTGAATTTGAAACCGACTTGACTACAAAGTTCTTCCTGTTTTCCACAAATGAGATCAATTTTAATGAAAAGATTACTGTACCTAAACTGAAACTTCAACCAACCTTCAATGTGGTTGATTTCAAATTAACTAACTTAGATGACGGTGGTGATGAGAATGAAAGTGCTCTTCTTATATCTAGCTCTGTGAAAATTGATGAGTCCTTGCCTTTCGAATTTGATTTGCCTTCTATCAATTGGGACATTTCCATTGATGGATGCGACAACAAGTTGGTGCAATTTGGCCTTTGGGAAAGTCATGCTGTGCTAGCTTTACCTGAAATGCCAATAGTTGTTGTTATCAATGGCACTTTAAGTCATCTACCTGCTGAATTATCGACGAAGTGCAGCAAAGATGGATTTAGTCCTTTGAATAAGTTGGTACAAGATTATGTTGATGGACGTGCTATTCATATTATGATAAAAGCTTCTATGAATCAAGACAGTGATTTGCCAGAGTGGCTTTATTATGTTTTGCATTATTTGAATTATGATGTGAGAGTACGTTTGCCAACTCCACAAGCTATATCATATGATGATGTCAGCCTTAATAGTATGGACCTTGAGTTAGACGGAGTTGGACATGATTTTGATTTTAGATTACAGACTAACTTATCGGTGTCAATTGAAGATTATTTCGGACTTGAGTTCCAGATTCCTAGGTTTTCTAATAGGTTTGTTATTAAAGACTTTGAAGGTCAGGAATTGATTGGCGGTCACTCCAATGGTCATAATGCTTTGAAAATTGGCGGGTACAACAAGAAAGGGAAGCTAGAATTCGATTTTAACTTTAAGCAATATGAAATGAGTTTAATTAATCTGAAGTTGGTGGGACAATTGGTTTCTGATTTGTTTAACTCTAACTCTTCCTTGGAAGAATATCTTGTTGACTTGAACATTCGGGATTTGGTATTTGAATCGAAATATCTTGATACTACATTAAGCGAATTAAGCTTGCAAAACTGGTCCATTGGATTACATCACGCAGCTCGATACAAATCTATATATGATAGAATTATCAAATTTTTGAATATTAGCATTGTTGATATGGAATTTGTCCTGGCAACACCAGAAAGCGTTGTGTTACATGGTCTCGTCAGCATCATTAATCCCACTCCATACTCCATTGATATGCCCAATGAAATGATTAAAATTGGGTTGAATTATGTAAATTCAACAGAGAACTTTGGATTTGCAATTCTTAAAGACGTTTATATTCCATCTGAAGACATTTTCACCGTTGATGTTGAGATTCATGTGTTTATAGATGAGAAGAAAGTTCCTGAATCTCGTAGCAAGTTAGAAGCATTGCTAAGTGCTTTTATATCGGGGTCGAATAATTTATCAGTCGATATTGCAGGCAACTCAATAATGAATCGACCTAAATTGAATGACTTGATACAGGGGATCAACATTCATGATTTCTGCATACCCAAGATCGAATTTTCAAAGGCAAAAACACCAAAAGAACATGAAGATGATACTGACAAAGGCAGTGATGATAATGAAGATACGAAGAATAATCCTTTTATTGTTGGTTCTACAATTCATGTTCTCACGTCCGAAGTTGAATTGACTCTCTTTAATCCAATATCCAACCTTGCAATCGCCATTGACATCGTTCAAGCGGAAGCAAAGTCAGGCGATGTGGTTTTGGGCCACTTGGTCAAAGGAGAACACTTGGTGATACCCCTGGGAGTACACCAAACCTCCAGGATTCCTATAAAAATCAATCAAGGCATGGGAATGGACTTACTCAAACGTGCGATCAATGGAGACTTGGAAATCGATATATTTGCGATGATCCATTTGAACATTGAGGAGTTTGGAGCTGATTTACTTTATGAGGGATCTGGATTGACTTCGCAGATCAAGTTGTGAGGCGAATGGTGTACTGATTGTATTGTGTTTACTGGTTTTGTTTTTAATGTATTATATGTGATAGCATGGTGTAGGGTGCTTGTTTGTAAAAGTCAATCGTAGGGTCTTTCGTCAGAGGATGTTTGGTGTAACCTTTGGTATCGTATCTGATAGGACATCGTGAGTACTGAAACACCTCTCCTTCGTAATACCTCTTCCCTTGCTAACTGCTCTCCCATATCGTATCTCTATGTCTCTTACTGCATCTCACTTGCTCTCAGTAGCGCACCCTCAAGTTAATACGCAATTTCGCAGAAGAACTCTCTCTTAGAAAAACTCTCTTTCTAATATAGGGTTGTCGAATACCACAGAACTCGCAGTTCTAGCAAAACTGCTGTTTCTGAACAATATACTTGCAACGCAACACACATACTCTCCTTACTGGAACTGTCTTTCTTAGCTCTCTGTCATGGTACCCTGTTAGCCCATAGTGCAACCTCTCAGTAGACCCTCTCTAAAGACGACAATATCTCCTTGCGCGACACTCTCTCCTTGCGCGACACTCTCTCCTTGCGCGACACTCTCTTTTGCACGACACTTCCTCAATATACGATACTCTCCACCTCATGTGAAGGTACTACAGGAAAGAGCCCTCCAACTATGACACCACTACCTGTTTAAAGCCATCTCACCTTATATAAGACTTCACTATGCACTAACCTCCCACTCTAAAATAATGTATGTTCCAATTATAACACCCTTTCATGGCGTGTCCCATACCCTCTCCCATACCCTCTCCCATACCCTCTCCCACACCCCCTCCATAACACCTCCCATACTAGAATCATGTCGCAAACTCTGCCACAAAATGTCGCTAATTCAACACCTATTTTTAGACACTCAACTCCCCCATTGGGCTACTGCGATCAATATAATTTTCCGAAATTTCAATCGAACTTAACATCAAAGTTTTCTTCTTCTTCACGTAACACCTTAGTCTTTCGTTAACCAAATTATCCCGTACATCAAACAACTAAAATGTCTTCGTTCTTAAAGATAACAACCTTGATTGCTTTAGCATCCACTTTGCAATCCGTTATTGCCACTCCTCCAGCTTGTTTGTTGTCCTGTGTTTCCCAAGTCGAGAAGAATTCGAAATGTTCTGGTTTAAACGACTTGAGCTGTATTTGTACCGATAACGGTGCTGCTGTCGAAGCTTGTTTAAAGAGCATCTGTCCAAATGATGGTGCCGATGATGCTATCACTGCCTTTGAATCTTCATGTAATGGTTACTCCATTGGTGGATCTTCTTCATCTGCAGTTGCTTCTTCATCTGCTGCTTCTTCATCTGCAGTTACATCTTCCTCAGCATCCTCTTCTTCAAGCAAGGTCTCATCTGCTGCTTCTTCATCTTCCGTTGCTTCTTCATCTTCCGTTGCTTCTTCATCTTCCGTTGCTGCTTCATCTTCCGTTGCCACTTCATCTTCTGTTGCCACTTCATCTTCTGTTGCCACTTCATCTTCTGTTGCCACTTCATCTTCTGTTGCCACTTCATCTTCTGTTGCCACTTCATCTTCTGTTGCCACTTCATCTTCTGTTGTCGCTTCATCTTCTGTTGTCGCTTCATCTTCTGTTGTCGCTTCATCTTCTGTTGTCGCTTCATCTTCTGTTGTCGCTTCATCTTCTGTTGTCGCTTCATCTTCTGTTGTCGCTTCATCTACTGTTGTCGCTTCATCTACTGTTGTCGCTTCATCTACTGTTGCCGCTTCATCATCTGCTGATGCTACTTCTTCCGTCGCTACTTCCAGTGTTGCCTCTAGCACTAAGTCTTCGGCTACTTCAACCACCACCAAAGCCCCAACTTCCACTGTCGCTTCCTCCTCATCTGCTGCTTCTTCCAGTAGCAAGGTTATTGCCCAACCAGGTGCCGCTAATGCTTTGGACTTGTCCTTTGGTGCTGCCCTTGTTGGTTTAGCTGGTGCTTTGTTATAAGTGGATCACGTTGAGTATACCCAAGTTTTTTTTGTGCGTATCCCTTTCAAATCAACCCTTTTACTCTTTCTATCTTTAAGAAGATAATACTGCACTTTGTTGGCTAACATATGCTGCAATATATCTTTATGTGTGTTTCAAAGGTGTTATTTCTTTGAAATACTTTTCCCATCACGTAACCTTTACGGTGTGTTTTTCCTCTTTTGGAATCAGCACGGTAGACTTACCCTAGCCATCTCAAACAGCATCTAGATAGATTTGTGAGGTGCCTAAGGATGTGATTTTTATTTCTCTACTTAAAAGTTTAAATAACAATATATCTGGTTGTATTATGATTGTAGGACTGTTAAGAGGTTATACGCTGGGGGGAAGATACCCTTCGTGATAATTCACTTGACTCTCAGTGCGTGTGGTCAGAGAAGTTACTCTCAGTGGCTACAAAGAGAGTTTGGTCTCAATAGTTGGAAACGTAGAGACGAAGCGTAAGAATTGACTCAGAGTATGTTTATTTGCCAATAGTAGCTTCTTTTAAAGGTTATCGATATAAAAAAACCCAATAGTGTCTTCAGCTTAATCACATTACCCTGCATTCTATGTTCTCAGTAGATAGAACATTCTAATGGTTGTAACTTTTTGTAGCTTTTTTGTAGCTTTTTTGTAGCTTTTTTGTAGCTTTTGGTTCGTTTTCTGGCCATATCCATCAGGATTTTAACACTTATACTTGCAGTCCAATAAAATACCTATTCAATACAAACACTAAATATGGAATGCCACCACTGAAGGTGGTACTGATAGGTTTCGTGGAGAAATTCTGAACTAGTATGCTCCTGATTGAAGAAGGTGCTCTTCTCTGTCTCTCCATCCAATATGTCCACGACCCCCAAGAAAACCAGTAACTCACATTAAAGAGCAAAGTATTCATATGAGCAACGCAAAGAAAAGCTAGGGCTCCAAAATACAATGAACATGGTGATACAATTTCGCTGCTTTCTTCTTTCTTCACCTATTGCTGCGTATGCATGCCTAACTTCTCTCTTCCTCACTAACTCGCTATAGGTGTTGCAAAATTTCTTCCCAAATAGGCAACCTCGATTTTGCAATAAGAGCTCACCACCATTAAACGATACAGCACCTACAAGCAAAGCCTTCCGTCGGATAAACAGTCATTTTTTTAAAGGCTATTAGCCCAACTGCCACTCATACCATGCAACCCTTTCAAGAAGTTATGTTGAAATAATAAGCCTCTATTACCACAACCATCCTGTACTACCATGCCTCAGTGGTACTCAACTACCACATGCAATTCGCAACTCCGATTTGCTTGCTCGGATTTGCTTCAAAGTCAAAGTCAAAGCCTCATCAACCCCGACGCTACGTCACGGGAAATAGAACTTCTCTGTCCTTCTCTACTACCCTACTCGTCCAACTTGCTCTTCCGCCCCTTCCACAGCAATCAACCCCCGCAATCCACCACCGCAACCCACCACTGAGTTCCCCAACAAGTCGCACTCGGAACTGCGTGTTCTGATAACGGCAATTCCACGGAGCCTCCGAGTCGCATCCATTTTTGTGATAAATCAATTTTGGCCCCCATTGGGACATTCAGCAATCAGCCTTATCGCTCCATGACGTTTTGGTATTTAAATAAGCAAGTGTCCACTCGTTTCCAAGGCCAAAGGAAGGCCCATAAACACCTCCAGATACTCCATTTTCAAACATCAGAATGCCCTCCAACATAACTAAGGTAAAAGTTAAAGCTATTACGAACATCCCATACACTTTATTCTATGGAACCTTTATAGATACACCGTCTTTGGGAGAGTTGAATATCGAATTCCACACGTTGGTTGGTATCAATAGAGACGGTGAAATAGATTTCATTCATAAGAACTATATACTGCTGGAACACAACGACATGTCTGCCGTTCAATTCTTTGTTAAAACCCACTACAATTCTTACCAAGAAAGAGAAACAGAAGCCAATGAATACATCAATGAGGATCTCGGTCACGATAATGACCATGAGTACTCCTTAGAAGTGGAGAGTGAATACAGAAGAAGGTACGGGAACCTTGATTTCGTTGATCATTCCGAAGACCCAACAAAGTTCTTCTTCCCTGGCTTCATAGACACCCATATCCATGCCTCTCAATTCCCTAACATCGGTATTGGTTTGGATGTTCCCTTGTTAGACTGGTTATCTAAGTATACTTTCCCTTTGGAGAGTCAATTCACCAAAGGTAACGATAAGTTGAAGTTTGCTGAAGCCATTTACTCTAAGGTGATCCAAAAGACCTTGGTCAATGGTACAACATGTGCCTCATACTTCACTACAACCGACGGTGAGACCACCAACTTGTTTGGTGAGTTACTACTTAAATACGGTCAACGTGGGTTTGTCGGGAAGGTCTGCATGGATCATAACGATAGCTGGGACTATGAGGAGGACTATGATACCTGTATGGATTCAATGGCCAAGCTAGTGGAATACATTGACCAAATTAACCCTGATGGAGAGACATTAGTGAAACCAATAATAACACCTAGGTTTGCACCCGTATGTACCAGGGAGTTGATGATTTCTTTAGGTGCTTTAAGTTTGAAGCACAACTTGCCAATTCAAACACACATAAGTGAAAACCTTAAGGAGATCGAATGGGTTAAGGAGCTTTTCCCAGAATGTGAAAGCTACGCAGAAGTGTACGATATTCATAATTTACTCACAAAGGATACAATTTTGGCTCACGCTGTGCATCTTACTGAATCAGAATGCAAGTTAGTGAAGGAACGTAATTGCTCAATTAGTCATTGCCCAACATCGAACACCTTCATCACCAGTGGTGAAGCACCCATCAAAAGATATTTATATGAAGATGGGATAAATGTATCACTCGGTACAGATGTTAGTGGTGGATTTGATCTGTCTATTTTGTCTGTTTTAAAGCATTCAATCTTGGTAAGTCATCATCTTTCCATGAAGAATAAAAATGAACATAAGGCTGAGGCTGCGAAACTCTCCATGGTTGATGCTATGTACATGGCTACACAAGGTGGGGCTCGTGCCGTAGGATTGAAAGACACGGTTGGATCGTTTGAGCTTGGAAAAAGGTTTGATGCTCAATTGATCGACTTGTCAAGTGCTTCCAATGTTGACGTATTCGCATGGCAATTGCCTAACTTGAGAAGTTCATCTAGCTCTCAAAGCAAAGAGAATGTTAGCTTGATGCGTGATTTATTAGGGAAGTGGGTTTTCTCTGGAGATGATAGAAACTGTGTGAAGGTTTGGTGTAATGGAAGGATAGTCGTCAATAAGGTGTCCCATAGGGACAACACATGGGTTATGATTGAAAAGTCATAGGTGAAATGCGAAATAAGTAAATATGAGTAGATAATGATATATTAGAATATTCAAGAAGTGTAGGATCTCTTGACAGATGTAATAGATATAGTGGAAGAAATAACAATATCTATAGCCGTACAAGAAATAGATAAGGTAAATAATTAGGAGAATAACTGACAAGAGTTCATTATCTCAAAATACAGCTGGAATAGATCCCTAATAAGCAAAGTTGGCTGCAATAATTGCCTGTTCCTCTTTCTTTCAAGTAAAATTCTGGACTCGATGGTTGTCTTCTAGAGGGCTCGAACCTGAGTCGCAGAAATGAGTCTCGAAGATCATCGACTTGACCAAAAAAGTGAAAAAATGTCAAGGTTAGAAATACTTTGCTACAATAGCATTCACCATGACAGACCCAATAAGCCAGGTCAATCCCGCTGAAGATGTCAGTTCCATAGCTGAGATTGTTCCCAAGCAGGGAAAGAAAAGACTTCCTCCCCCAACAGCAGAGGAAATCGAAGAAGCACGTAAAAGGAAAAAGTTAGCTACAGAGGCCTTACCAGAGGGAATGCTGAAGAACGCATGGAAGAAGATGCAAAGAGATAAAAAGTGGGAAGAAACCAAAGAAGATTATCGCCAAATCAAGAAGAATAAGAAACGGATAGCAACCTTAAAGAAAAGGGAGGAAAGAGATGCATTAATAGCAGCAGCGGAGTCTGGAGATAAAGCAGCAGAACATCACTATCAGCAACTTAAGAAGGCCAAGGCTATCCCGGAACTGCAGAAACCAACCAATGTTAAGGTGATAATGGACTGTGAGTTTGATGAGTTGATGAATAACAAAGAGATTGTTTCGCTTTCAAACCAAGTCACCAGATCATACTCTGCAAAGAGACATTGTGAGTACGATATTCCATTAACCATTTCATCCTTCAACAAGAGCTTAAAGGCAAGATTTGACAAGTCAATTGAGCATTACGTTCATTGGCAAGGAATGGAGTTTTGTTCCAATGACACTTTAAAGGAACTATTACCTTCAAATCCAGAGGAATTACAAAAGTATGTCTATTTGACAGCAGATACAGAAGAAATAATACAGGACTTGGAACCAGATCACACGTATATCATTGGTGGGATAGTTGATAAGAACAGATATAAGAAGTTATGCTTGGAGAAGGCACAGGAGTTAGGAATTAGAGTTGGTAAGTTACCAATTGATAAGTATATTGAGATCAATGGAAGACAAGTGTTGGCAACTTCTCATGTATATGAGTTGTGTTGCAAGTGGTTTGAGTTGGGCAAGGACTGGGAGAAGGCCTTCAATGAGGTGTTACCTCCTAGAAAGGTGAAGGGAAGTAGGAGTGAAGAGAAGGGAGAAGAGAAGGGAGAAGAGAAGGGAGAAGAGAAGGGAGAAGAGAAGGGAAAAGAGAAGGAAGAAGAGGAGGAATAAGAGAAGTACGAAGAGAAGGAATAAGAAAAGGAAGGTGAGGAGAAGTAGAGGGAATATTCTTAAGTTGAATTGAATGTAATAGGATCATGAGTTAGAAGTGTAGTCAGATGGGTAGTTATTAAGACTTTAGAGTTAATGCAAGTAGAAGCAATCTTGAAAGTATTATTGCTGTTGATTGTCGTTAGAATCGCAGTAGTAATGGCAGTAGTTCTAACAGTAGTTCTAACAGTAGTGGTATTCACAGCAGTGGTAATATACCAGTAGTATTAGCATTGTGGTCACAGCCATCCTAACTCCTAACAGCAACAAGAGTCAAAATACCTGTTGTTTTGAGCATCCTTAACACCACTATTGATGACAGGTGCTTCCAATATAACACTATCTCATCCCCTAAGCTTCATAGGATAACCCTTAGTAGCCGTTGGGTTTTCAAGACTCTGGAGCTCCAGCCATTGCCATCTGGGGATAAACATCTCATAACCTGTAAAATGTCGTGCCCTCTAATATTACAAATGTTCAGTCACCGTATCTTACACTCTCTTACTATCTGCTATTTGTACATCGCTCCTCCTCTCACAACCTTTATCGTCTGCTAGCGCGTCCCACTGCCCACACCTCTACTGTGCAACTCTTTCCGTACTCTTTCCGTACTCTTTCCCTTTCCTTACTCTTTCCGTACTTTTACCAATCCATTCCCTTTCCCATCCATTCCCACTCCCACACCCACTCCCACACCCACTCCCACCATTCTCTCATCTAACAACCCGCACCAAGTCCTTTTTCGGACACGCAAAAAATCCCCCCAGCACATTCCTCTGCCACTAAAATTTTCTGCCCCAAAATTATAAAAACATAACTGATTCATTTGGTACGAGTCATAGATTAATCTAGAGACTAATAACGGTATGTACGGGAGAGGCCACGGTGGAGAGTCGGCCACGAGGAGGCAATTGAAGAGAGAAACAGCAGAAAGGTCGAGGGAATCGCTTGTGCTTGAGGTATTTGGACGTTGATTTGTTCTACAGCAAGATAAGAATCAAGAGGTGTGGATAGGAAGGAGAACTGGCAATTTTGACGGGGGAAAGCTGCCAATGCGTTGTTTTGATACTGGAGCTGACGGCAAGCGGACGGCAAGTGGTCGGGCAGTTGATTGGGAGCCGAAGAACCAGTAGGTTCTCTGGGATCAATGGGATCGCAACGTCGTTGTTTGGTCTGAGTGCAATTAAAGAGTCAAAAACAACCAAAACAAAGGGGTAAAGTTGTTTTCAAATTTGGCTTCAGGGTACAATTTGGGAGATGAGGGATGAGAGACGAGGGATGAGAGACGAGGGATGAGAGACGAGAGATGAGTGATGAGAGACGAGAGACGAGATAGATCTTGGTGAAGAAGAGGAGTAGTGCATTATGCGACACACAGTATGAGTTGGTGCTGTGTTGACAGTTCACTACCTGGATCAACCTGTCCTGGACGATACGAAATTGGTCTGCTCTCCTGCATTCGATGATGCAATCGATTGGCGAACCGTGCAGTCACATTGCTCCCAGCGAGCAACACCATCTAGTCCCAGTCCCCATCCCCGTCCCACCGCTACTCACGTCGACCACCGCCTTGAACCACTTTTCCACTACTCGTACGGCTAATAGTCTGTACTCCACAGAGATAACCATTCGAAGGGCGAATATTTTCGTTGGGCGTGCAGGAGAGATCTCACTACGTTCACCCTTGAAGCCCAGCATAACGACAGCGATAATTCAAAGGGATGAGGTAACAACAGCGAATCCGAGGTTCCGTGGTGGTGCTGGTTACCAAGGGCATTCCACCAACGCAGAAGCCTGTCATGATACCAGTTCGCCTAACCAGAGCGAAGCCTCTGGAGGAATTAAGGAATTGAAGAATTCGACGATTCGAGTAATTTGGCTGTGCCTGCTCGTCTCGTGCAGGTGGATCTAGAATTGGATTTTCGTGTTATTATTCTGGACTGAATCGATAGAGTTACGGTGGTGGGAGCTGCGTGCGCGGTGCGCGGTGAGAGGTTCGAGGTGGGTGGATGAGACTGGGACGTGGTGCGGGAGATCGGAGTAAGTTGGCCAGGCTGGGTGTTCACTGAGGTGGTGTTAGCACTTGGTAGATAAATCGGGCTTGGGATTATCACACTCCACGTCAACACAATAACTCCACAGATAGTTTCACATCACAATCCCTTACTCATCCCTCTCGCTAGCAACCCTTCAACATTCCCCTTTTGTGCCAACAATGTCATAGAACATCACACTACTGAACAAATTTCATCCTCACTGCACTTTATTATTTTTTTTCGTTTCTGCCTTTGATTATTAAAAATTTTGAATTCGTGTTACTAACTAATATCTTAGCATTCATTCTATAAACATAATGGTTCCTCCTCCAGCTGAAATCCGCAGAAAGTTAGTCATCGTCGGTGATGGTGCTTGTGGTAAGACATGCTTGTTGATTGTCTTCTCCAAGGGAACTTTCCCAGAGGTTTACGTGCCAACTGTTTTCGAAAACTATGTTGCTGACGTTGAAGTCGATGGCAGAAAAGTGGAATTGGCCTTATGGGATACTGCTGGACAAGAAGATTACGATAGATTGAGACCTTTGTCTTACCCAGACTCCAATGTTATCTTGATCTGTTTCTCTGTTGATTCTCCAGACTCTCTTGATAACGTTTTAGAAAAGTGGATTTCTGAGGTTTTACATTTCTGTCAGGGTGTTCCTATTATTCTTGTTGGATGTAAATCTGATTTAAGAAACGATCCTAACACCATCGAACAATTAAGACAACAACAACAGCAACCAGTTTCCACTTCCGAAGGTCAAACCGTTGCCCAAAAGATTGGTGCTGCTGACTACTTGGAATGTTCCGCTAGAACTGGTGAAGGTGTGAGAGAAGTTTTCGAATCCGCTACCAGAGCATCTTTAAAGACCAAGGAAAAGAAGGAAAAGAAGAAGAAGTGTGTTGTTTTGTAAGGAACCCCCTACTCTTCCATTTTGTTTTTGTTAATCTTTATGCCTATTCTTTCAATTCGTTTTTATTCACCTTTTTTTAGTTATTGTTATTGTTATTGTTTATTTGAATCATAATAGCCTATTCAATATATGTAGTTCGAAGTAAAGAGATGGGAGTGATAAACCCAGTGCAGGCTGCAGGGCATGCTAAGCCTTGACCAACAGAGACCATGATCTGGAAACCACACTACAAAGTAACCTCGAATCCGAACAGATCACCTCGTCCACCTATTCATGTCGTTAGCAGTTTTGTTTACCAAAGCAATATTGGCCTAGACTATTACTGACTGTCTCTGCTGCCCTAGACCAACACTAAATTTTCGATTTCTAATTCAAAAACACCCCAACCTGGCAATTCAACAACCACCTTCTCGAACCCCAGCATCCATACAACCCTACTCCTACGTCTCCTACGCCTCCTCCATCTTCTCTAATCTACCTCACTCCCATCGTCCCTTTGCTCTTAGGCAAACGACTGCATACACCCCAGCCAATGAAATGCGCTGAGAATTCTGCTTAACAAAAAAGTTTCCAAACGGTGAAGTCATAGTGAAATCTACGAGACTGTGAAAAGACCAAACAACGACCCAGTTAACGCAGCCATTGCCATGTTGTCAAGAATAAGCTTCAAGCAAGTGCTCAGAAGAGGAGCAAGCGTGCAGTCCGTGCGTTTCCAAACTTCCATAGCCAAGAAGACGTCCACAGGATTATCCAAGGAAGAGTTGGAACAAAACAAGTTCGCTGACCAAGCTCCTAATAGAAACAGTACATGGTCTCCTACCCAAGCAGTCAGATCCGACATCATCGCCAAGAATGCTCACAGATTCGTTCAAAGAGACTTGGAGCAACAACCAAGACCTTATGCAGCCATTGACTTGATTGCAAAGGAGCCAGTTAAATTCTTATCCCACAGCGAAGGTAACATTGCCGTTTGCGATGGTAACAGAGGAAACACATTGCAGGGCCATCCAAAAGTGTTTATCAATTTGGATCAACCAAAGGCTGCCACCTGTGGCTACTGTGGATTGAGATATGCAAAGGAAGAGCACAGAGAGATCATTGAAGCACAATCCTAACTCCCAGACGTGCTTAGATGGAATGTATGATGTGAAGAATGAGGGCCATACGATGAACAAATTTAAAATAACCAGGTTAGGTTGTCATACGCTACTGCTGGCTTGTTCATAGGCATCGAGAAAAGCAGTACATTCAAAGATAAAGGATATAGACTAGTCTTTCGAATCATATGAAAAGAGAAAGAGTAATGAAGGCGATGTAGTGCTGTAGGTGATGCAGGTGCTGTAGAAGCTGTAGGGCTTTAAGTTGGCGTAGGATTGGCGGGAGCAACCTTATGTTCAAACACTTGCCATTGCTGTTCAGAAGAGGTGAGATGGGTTAGTCCTTTCAACCCAATCGCTCACCTGTGAAGAGACGAGCTAATGGTACCCCATTCAAACCGCAAGTTGTTTTAAAAGGAAGTGGGAACTTGGGCACCAGGGTCAACAGCTTTAAGTTCCTTTGCATGAGAGCATTGGAGAGTAAGAAGCCCTATAGATGAGGGTATGGATGCATATGGGAATAACATTTAAAATCGATTACGAGTCTTGGATGTGCTAAGCACTCTATGATGAACATTATTTCAGTAAGGCACGAACCTCCACTGAACCAGCAACTCAATGCCTACGTAATCCTATACAAGATTCAACCTAGTACACGAAGACCCAGTATGCTTGCATTAACAGCACCTGCCAAGTGCTAGCTCGGTCGAGAGAACAAATCTCACTGCTATCTGTTCTAAGCAATAGTTAGATCGCTCTTCTCCATATCTCCAGTTAGCCCAAATCGAGTGTTCTTACAATAAACATCGTATACCTTGAACCATCGCTTTGCATTGGAAGAAGGAGCACCTACATGAACAACCCTATTTTTGACAAGCTTCTCTTGGTTTAAAATTCCCATGATTATGTGTCCATACTCAACTCACTTATATTGTCTTCTCTATACCCACTCTATGCACCCTCAGCACACCCACTCTAACCACGTTAACCATACCCACCGTATACCCACTGCATATCCAAATGGCTGCAAAACACGACATTCACGAATGTCGGCCAATCCTTTAACCCGGAGATGACCCTAACTACAATACATAAAACAAAAGTTATCTTGGTACAGAATCTTGCGCTATCTAATCCACTTAAATGCGAAGAGTTTCCCCAGTTTTCTGATAAATTCAAGTACCACCACTTTCCACCGCTATGCAAGCTTTAACATTTGTAAAGGGATTGACTCCTACTGACCTCATGATCGGATTGGGCCACGGAGTGTGGCATTCCAGGAGTCATTTGATACGTTCCTATCTCGTCATCCCAGCTGGTGTGGTTCTGTTATTCACTATATTGTACGGATTGAATCAACTCCTAGTTAACGTCATAAAATTCAAGTTTCCTGCTTCAGTCTTGGGAATGTTAATCAATTTGATCATTTTGTGCTTGCTAGGATTCATATCAGAGATGAAATGGTCTGGCAAACGTATTGATAAGTGGAAGAGGGCTGCGGACTGGTTACTCAACAATTACCTAAGACTCATAAAGCCTTCCATGAATTTCACACTTGTATGGATCAACGTCTTCTTTATTCCATCTTTCATTGTGTTGCCGTTGCTGGAGCCAATTACAATCATCGAATGCTTGAAGATCGCTGCCGTGTTTATCATCGGGTTGATTGCGCTCTTTTGCGTGGATGTGTATATGATCATTGGATTCAAATGGGTCCTCAACTACTTTGGGGTCTATAAAGATGATTTGGATCACAAGCTTGAGCTGGACACTGAGGAAGATGGTAGTATCGGAACTCTTCCCAGAGGCTATACCAATGACAACGATAATGATATTACTACCATCCACTTACATGATTTGACTTCCACTAAATCAGAACCACCATTGTCCCCCCGTTCATCTTTGTCCCCACCATTGACCTCTACATACATCTCACATCCTGCCCCAAGTTACTGGAGAGATTCCAGCACGGGAACAACAAACTTCAACACTCATCCATTGGTGGTTGATGGAGTCGAAGATACGTCTCTGACGACAACAAGAGAAGAGTCGGTATTAGCCCACGATTCAAATGTCTTGACTGAAAGGCAACAAATCATTACCTTGTTCATCACTCAATATATCGATTGGCTCCTATATGGCCTTTTGTTTCTTGTGTCCATCCCATTCTACTATATCACTCCAGTACGGACATTTTTACCATACCACTTGGGTTTGACTATCTTGTCGTATCGTTTTGCATTATTGATCCCACAGAAGTGGCCCCAAACGAAGAAATTTGCTCATCCGATATTGATTTCAACTGCAATTATTCTCTTTGTTTGTTTCATTGGTTCGCTCATATACCATGGAGGTAAACCAAGAGGATTCCTTGATGATTTGATGTTCTACAAAACTGGCAAAACGTATCTTTACTTGTTTAATAATGAAATAATGCTTAACGGGGGGAAATTATTTGAATTACAACCAGGCAACTACACAGCAACCCCCAAATGGCCAGGGTGCGGTGATTTCTTGTCTTCTTTGATGGATATTTCCATTGTTGCATTATCGTTACCAATGTTTACTCATCGTCGTGATTTTGTGAGAAACTTTTGGATACTAATGCCACCAATCATAGTGTCAATTGGTTTGACCTTTTTTATTTATCCTATTGCATCTTATGGAATTGGTATTGAAGCAGGTCGATCTATTGGATTCATTGGTAGATCCGTCACGTTGGCGTTAGGTGTACCATTGGTAAATTCTTTAGATGGATCATTGTCACTTGCAGCAGTTTGTACTATCTTGAGTGGAATTACGGGAGTTCTTATCGAAGAGCCGATTTTCAAATTATTGAGAGTACCGGCCAACGATTACGTGACAAGAGGTGTTAGTTTGGGGATTAATTGTGGTGCAATTGCAACGGCACACTTACTTAATACCAACCCTAGAGCTGCTTCGATGAGTTCTCTTAGTTTCTCTTGTTTTGGTACGGTAATGATTATCATGGCAAGTATTGGGCCTATTCGAGATGTTATCCGGTCTCTTGTTGGGTTGTGAGGATTCAAGGTTGAAGGTGGGATTCCTGGTTGGTGCAACAGTTCGTGGGATATCTGCTGCCTCGTACAGGGGACTATTGCAGCCATTATTCCACTGGCCTCCTCACTGTACTTTAAAGAAAGGCACTGAAAGCCTATTTACACACTGAAGAATGTCACTAAACTACATTATGAGTGACCAAGCGACAACTACGTTAAACACATTGAATCTACGAGCTCATTGACCCACATCCGATAAAAAACACACCCCATTGAACCACCACCGCATTGAACTACGTCTCTTGCTTCTGTGGGGTCGAATTGCATAAAGTCAAACGCGTTGATGTCGCTCGAAAATTATTTATTTTTCAGTATTTATTCAGTATTTATTCCTATTTATTCAATACAAGCACTAAGCAGATGTTCCTCGATGATTCATCCAAGGTTATGCTTCTCCCAAAAGGAGGTTCAGAGCAGTACAGGTTGATAAACTTGCCGATTCTGAGGAATCCTGCCACCTCCAAATCTTTCTTAATATCAATGGATGGTGATACCGTCTTTGAATTGAATGAGATCAAAGGCTTCGAAACTGACGATAATAGACCTGCCTTGAAGGGTGGAGATTTCGTTAAATCATTGGTGATAGAACAATTGAGCGAGACCCAGGAGGATGGTGGTATTTTACAATCCAGTCGAATGATAGTTTCAAACCCTTATGACCTCGTATATTTGTTCATATCGATCATGTCTACCAACGAAGAACAATTTACAAGACGATTTATATCAGCAGAGGATATATCTGACCAGATTACGACGCTAACAAGTGATTGGATGACTGAACTTTCAAATGGGTTGATTGCACTGAATTTGGCTCAAATATGTGAAACAACATATTCAGATGACGAAACCTACTATAAGTTTTCTATAAACAGAGCACTACAGTTGATCAACGATAGATGTATCAAGTTTAATACCTATTTGGATGAGAAAGGTGACTCATTATCTATCTACCAAACGCTAAAACATAAGTTGATGAATTCAGCAAGGCAATTGGAACATACAGTTCCAACAAACATTCTTACTTTAAAGGTTCAACAACACTCAGTTGATTTCATCTGTGACTCGTATTTACCTTCGGACTTCAAGGAAAAGCTAATTAAGCATGGCAGGTATGATTTTAAAGATTTAACTAACTATATGGAGACATTGAAACAAGATGAAAAGAACTTGAAAACAGTCGAGAACAATATGAATTCCATTGGACTGATGTCTTCAGTAGAAAAGAAGAAAACTGTACCGCCAAAGGCGACCTCCAGATCCACGTCCAATAAGCCAACTAAGAAGAAGGTAGCTGTTGGAAAAGGAGCCTTGGATGGTTTCTTCAAAAAGGCATGAGAGTACATACTATATAAATACATTAGACGTGATAGAATAAAAATACACTATTTACATACACAAGTAAATGCATTATTTAGTTTCAGCAGCTTCATTCGCCTTGCTCAATTTTGAGTTATCCTGTAAACTCTTATAGATACCCAAGCCGGTAGCCATGAAATTACCCATGTCACCCAAGTTTGATGGAATGACAACGGTATTAGATTCCTTGGCCAATTTACCGAATTGCTTAATGTAATCCTGAGCAACTTGCAAGTTGACAGCACTGTCTCCGCCTGGAGTTTCCTGAATAGCCTTGGCAATCATTTTCAAACCCTCAGCAGTTGCTTGAGATTTCAACATGATCGATTCGGCTTCACCCTTGGCACTGTTGATTTGTTCCAATTTGTTAGCTTCAGAAGCTAAGATAATAGACTGTTTGTCACCTTCACTTATGTTGATTCTAGATTGTCTGGCACCTTCAGATTCCAAGATTTCAGCTCTCTTCGATCTTTCAGCACTTACTTGTCTGTGCATGGCTTCCAAGACATTATTTGGAGGGTGAATATCTCTGATTTCATATCTCAAGCACTCAACACCCCAATTTTCCTTTGCAGCTTCGTTAATGACCAAATTAATGTTGGTGTTTAACATCTGTCTTTCCTTCAAGACATTATCCAAGGTGAGAGAACCGATTTCGGATCTCATGGTAGTCTGAGCCAATTGACTAATGGCAAACTTGAAGTCTTCAACTCCATAACTGGCCTTGTATGCATCAATTACCTTGATGTAAAGAATACCATCTAACTCCAAGGAAACGTTATCAGAGGTGATTGCATTCTGAGAAGGTATTTCAATAGCATTTTCCTTTAACGATTGAACGTAAGTGATTTTGTCCAAGACTGGAATAAGGATTGCCAAGCCAGGTTCCAAAATCCTATGGAATTTCCCCATTCTTTCAACAATCCATGCGTTCTGTTGCGGGACGAAACGAATTATGGTATTGGCTGGCAATGGGTCTCTTTGGAAGAAGTTCAATCCTCCACCAACATTTCCACCCCCGTAAGATCCAAATGATCTTGTCAAAGCCCTTATAGGCACGATTTGTCTTCTTGTTATAGCTCTGCTGATCATTGCTAACAAAGAGTAAGATGTGTATAGTTGGCCACTCATTTCAGTTTCAAATTTTGCCATTAACTTTGGAGTAGTGCACTGCTTAAATTTTTCAGTATACTTGGGTGGTGGTATGGTAGAGGGTATGGTAGATAAGGAAGCCTTTGAGGGTTTGAAGGAAGGACGATGCGTCAGGAGGGTTCATAAGTTTGGGGGTGTGCGACTGAATTGTTGTTTATGCACCTTTGTCAACATTTGGTGCCGTTTGGGTGGAGTTTGTCGTGCATTTATTGCTGGTATCTTAAGGTAGTACTTTCAGTGCTGGCATCTCTTGAATCCGCAATACCAAATTCATATCTGTTCTATAGTGCTTTTTAATTAACATTGAAGAGTTCACAATAAAATCCTTACCCTAGTCAGCACCCTTCTGTCTAACTTGAGGAAATATATTGCTGATATCGCCAACCGAAGCGAAACCATTGGTCGTAATCTCTGGAATTTGCACCCAAATTATGTGCTAGTATTACGCAACGATTGAGCAAGACAGCACCATTCAACGAGCTACGAAATTGGATCGTATCTACTTCGTTAAATTAACTTGAACGAACCAGCAAAAACAGAGATATACATTGTAGCTAGTTCAACAAGCTTCAGCTTGAATTGAACATCTGGGCAATCTAATCACCACAACTCACATCATAAGTCTTCTTTGCACTCAATATAATCCCCACCAGAACACGAACAATAGAATAATTACAATTTCTGAAAAACTGCTCAAAGCATAAGCATGCAAGGATCATATCTGTTCTATTTAGCCAACTACAGCCCACAGAAGTCCCCTCCTCCCCAATCTATCAGCCTTTTACTCCTCTATACCATCAAATCCCAATTTATAGAGTGCACGCACCAAATTCTTCCAGTATGGCATTGAAAAAACGAGAAGAGGCATTGGAAAATAAGACTATAACCAGAGGTGCCAGACTGAAGTAACAACACAACGAAGTAAGTGGAACCGATAATTACAACCTAAAAGTAGTTCTAATATGTCACGCTCCATTGAAGTATCCACCAACGAGAGGCTCTTTATCCTTGAGTCTATCAAACACGGAATAAGGTTGGATTCACGTAAACTTGATGAGATCAGAAAACCGGAGATTTACATTTCTCCTGATGAATACGGATACGTTGAAATACAGTGGGGTTCCCCAAGTTCCAAGGTTGCCGTACGTGTTTCGTCGTTTGTCGATAAACCCTACGAAGACAGACCTTTCGAGGGTATATTCAACATAAACTGTGAAATCAGTTCCATGGCTCTAACCAAATTTGATAATACTAAGAACTCAAACGAAGAAGTCATTGTTAGTAGAGTCATTGAAAAAGCTATCAAGAGATCATCTTCCCTTGATTTAGAGAACTTATGCATAGTTGCTGGAGAAAAAGTATGGAATATACAAGTTGATCTCAACTTCTTGAACTTTGATGGTAATTTCATTGATATTGGCTGCTTTGCCGTGATATTGGCCTTACAGCATTATAAGAAGCCTGACGTCAGTATAGTTGAAGAACAAATTGTGGTGCATGATATGAACGAAAGACAACCTGTTTCTTTGAGTATTTTGCATGTGCCGATATGCTTAACATATTCATTCTTTAGATTGGTTGATAAGGAATCAATAGTGAAGGGAGATGGGAATGAAGATGGCGAAGACTTAAAATGGCTACTCGATGCAAACTTGAAGGAAGAATTGATCAGAGATGGTTCATTAGTGATCACATTAAACAAAAATAGAGAGTTGATTCAATTGAGTAAAAACGGTGGGGTTCCACTTGATGCAAAGTTGTTATTGGAATTAGCATTTGGCTCAGTTAAGATTGTGGATGATTTGACCCAATTAATGAAAGATGTTTTGCAGAAGGATGATAAGGAAAGATACATTAGAAACAATATGAAGTTGTTAGAGGTTGGTGCTAAGAGATAATCGAGTTTTGGCTATTTTTAAGAGTTTAATAGAATGATTTTGAATTGTAAATAAACGAGATTATAATGATCAGATGAATTGAACTTTACTCATACTGTATTATTGCGAACTTGAAGTCAAGCTAGCTAATACGTAAGTGTTCTCCAATTACATTGGAACAACAGACCTATGTTTTATATATTTTGCAGCCAGCATTTGAAGCAGAAATTTGCAACCATATACAAGCAAACGAATGCGAGCTTGTAGTCAGTCTCAGCACTTTCTAGCAATGCAACAATCCTTCAAATTCATCAACCGTAACTGCTATTGACATAGACACTTTATTAGCATTCTCATAATGCTTCCTGTATGTTACATGGCCATGCAAGGTTAGTGATACCTAAATTTAGGTGATGAAGTACTTTACCAATTGATACCAACCACTATGCTATTGTTGGTATTAGAAACCCCACAATCTGATCCCCTCCATCCCCGTCAGCAAACCTTGTGCGTGTTCGAGGAGTTCCCCGTCAACACTTGGTGGGGTTTTCATCTGCACATATAGAATTAGCAATCATCAATATTTCCTATTATTGAGTCTAGCCACAGCAATTTGCCTTCCCAGAGGAGAGGATATGGTGGAAAGCCAAGCCCTTTCAAAAGAAAAGATAATATTGCTAATCTCTACTTAAATACTTAAATTAGACATGGCTTGTGAAAAAGGGGTGAAGTGAGAGCACTGTACTGAGCACAGCCTTACGTAGTAACAACGAACATTCCATTTCCCTTGTCATCAGCAATAATGACACTTCAACAATTGAGTGGCTTATGGTTAGTGTTGCAGGGGATGCCAAAGCTCAGATCAAACTCAAATTGATAGCAGAAATGAGTTTAGATACATTGCATCAATTTCAGCTTGGGTAACCTAGTGTACGTAACAGATGAAGTGCCTAAGAGAGGGTTAATTGTATAATTAATGTAAATTAAAGCAAACTATATAATAAATGAAATGAAATCTTAATGCGTTTACAAGTATAATTAGACTGGACCAGTTGTAATTGTATGTTTGTGATTTGTAAGTTTGATAGCGTGAATCGTTCCAGGTTTGCAGTGCTAGAAGTTGGAAGATAATTTCTGTGGGGTCGACCAGTAGATGTTCTTTGTTCAAAGAATGTTGATGGTAATGCACTCATGTGAAATAAGTCCAAAATAGAAGCCCTATGTTTCATTGTGAAAGATCTTGTTAATGTAATAACACTTAAACAATATCATCTTCAAATTCATCAGCAGAGCTCCCACTTATCTCTGACAAGTTGTTCAAGTTGTAAGGATTAGTGTAGCTGTTTCCTCTTTCAGAAGATTCCTTTGATTGAGATCCCGAGGAACCCTCATCTACAATGGTATCATCATCCGGAAATTTTTCCAACGAAGGTAAGTTCAGGTCCTTTCTTGATCTACCCTTGATCTTTGTAAGTGGGGATTTTCTATTCGTAGTTTCAAGTGGTTCGTACTCGGACCCGTATTCAGTTGAAATAAGCCTTCCGGAGTATTTTGGGAAGAAATATAAGATCATAACACTGAGTTTTGAATGAACAAACACTAAAACCTTGTTACAAGCCTTCTTGAACAGGTTTGAACATAATAAGGAGTAAATGAGGTATTCAAGAAGGAAGAAAACAAGGAAAATCAGTGTGATACCAAGTACCGAAAGAATGAGGTGTCTACCCATTCCTTTGATAAACTTGGCGTCATCCAAATGCCACGAGGAGCCAGGAGCTATGGCAAAGAAGGAATTCTCACTAGTTTTGTAATCTTCAGGCATCAAAATACGAATTCTGTCAGCTTCAGAGACACCCCATCTTTTGTAGGTTTTCCAAATGACTGATATAAACAATGGGCCGGTTGAAAACATAATAGTGATGTACGGCACCAACCAATTACGCTGGTGTTTAGCAAGACTGTGAATCGCTTTGAGGAAGAATGGATGATTTGGAATGGCTCCCATGACATCATTGGACACACCTGTTGGAAGAGTCTTACGTACAAAGGCAGGAACCGTTAACAAGGGATCCAATTTTCTTTGGCATCCGTCGTCTAAATCAATGTAGACCCCACCAAAGTGTAAAAGCACAAAGTATCTTATAGCATCAGCTCTTTCAATATTGTACGGATACAGGTCCCAAGTTGGCAAGAACCAAGAGTATTCCTTCACGATGAATTCTCTGGCTGTTTCGTCAGTCCATAATATGTACTCGTAGTCAGGATGTAAATCAATACAAGCCTGTTGGCCCTTTTGCCAGACCTCTGGGATTTGTGTTGTTTTGTAGGTTTGGTGTATGATTTTGGGTATGACTAGAGGTCTGTCTTTGTCAACTCCTGTTGGGTTGAGTTCCAGTTTTGTGAAGGCATCTGCAAAGGTGTCATCGTTCCACAAGGATATGAGGTCTGATGCTAGGTATGTTAAGTAGACAATCACGATGATGTGGGCAATGAGCATATATTTAAGTTCTTTTTTCATTGTGGGAAGATGGGGGTGGATTATATGAGGAGGTAGTTTGTTGAAGGTGTTGAGTAGTGCTATTCGTGGCCGTGTCAATCAGTGTTCGTACTGCTTGCTATTCGTGTCAGAGCTGTAAATCAGTGTTCGTACTGATGTATCGTTGGTGCGGTTGAACTGTTGGCACTTTCTTGGTGCTATCTTTGGCACTGTCTTGGATGTATCTTCTTTGAGTTTCGTTGACTCAACTTTCTGACTTCTGCGCTTATCTTCAGTCTGCTCTAAATAACCAAAACCTTTAATCCAATGGGGTGGGGATGCAGTCAATAAACACCAATCTAGTCGTAATGAATGAAATGCCTCGCCTATTGTTCGTCGGGAAACCGTCTATTATTAAATGAAACTGTTCTAAAGCACGTAAATGTAGTATAGGTGTACGCAGCTGTTCTTGTTTTGCAAGCATCTTTTTTGAAATTGGAGATGCTCCAGCCTATTTATTTGTTTTTAGTGAGCGAAGCGGTTTGCGTTGTTCGAATTCCTTTTTTCGTTTTTGTGGTGTCTAAGCCATCTTATTAGGGGAGGGAGAGGGATGGTGAGATGGGAGATGGGAGAGGGAGATGGGAGATGGGAGATGGAAGGTGAAGATGGCCATTTTGATTGGGGTTGCTGTTGGCTGTTCGCTGTTCGCTGTAGTGCTGTGGTGTGCACGGTCACTTGGTCCCATTACCTCTTCCCATCTTTCCATCTTCCCACTTTGCCAGCTGCTAGGTGACCTTCACTACTGTTCACTGACCACGTCCATTCACTGCCCACGTCCATTCACTGACCACGTCCATTCACTGCCCACTTCCATTCACTGACCACTTCCTTCAGCCCACTGTATCTTCTCCTTTAGGCTTTGGCGCAGCCAATTGCATTCAACACCCACTGCAGGCTCATCGAAATAGGGGTATTAGCAATATTGCTTCACAAATCCGATAAGCAGAAGAAATTGGAGTGTGATGGAGGTCTTGCATGGTGACTTGAGGGGTCAGAGGTTAGTCCTGGTGGTGGCATCTGATTGTCTTATTCGCGTGCTAACAGTCTTTGTTGAACTCTTTTGTTCGAGTCTTTGGGAGTCTTATGTAATTTTTGTTAGTTGTACTCGTTGTGATAAGCACTCCTTGAAGCCCTTATCCAAGATCAGTACTGAAAGTGTTAATTTCGCCACTATACA
Organism: Kodamaea suecica; assembly: GCA_030558315.1. Classification (NCBI taxonomy): domain Eukaryota; kingdom Fungi; phylum Ascomycota; class Pichiomycetes; order Serinales; family Debaryomycetaceae; genus Kodamaea; species Kodamaea suecica. Next base: position 199,992 of record JAJMSH010000009.1, on the reverse strand, counting down.
ACCAACTATATAAAACCAACTACAACAATCAACCAAGTACTCAGAAATCCAAGATCAGACACCAGCAACTCCCGTTGAAATAAGTACTACGCTTTTTACGTTTGCACCCATCTCTTCCCCAACTCAAACATCTTGGTTCTTCGCAGTATCAAATTCAATTCTAATCTCCTTCTCATACATCCCCTTCTCACACATCCCCTTCTCACACATCCCCTTCTCACACATCCCCTTCTCATACATCTCCTTCTCACACATCTCCTTCTCATACATCTCCTTCTAATACACCCTCCTGTCCTTATCACTTCTTGCCCCTACTCTCCATGTGTTTCTTAATCTAATTGTACCTACCTGCATAGAACTTGGTTTAATCTTTTGACCCTTTCCAGCAAACTCTTGTTATAATCCATGGTTGTTACCAACTTCAGGAAGAACAACTAGTGTTGCCCCTCAAAGACGTCATTCCAAACATAATGGCCAATTCAGGGTACCCGTTAAATCCCAATTTACACCATCTGAGTGGGCCCTTCTACGGGACCGTCCGTGTCTGCATATAATATAGTGTACAAACCACTTCTCTGAGGAACCAACCAAGACTATAGAACAGCTACTATACTCTTCAAGCACCCTAAGGGACCTTCAAAGCACCAATCCGGTACCTCCAGAGAGCACTCCACCAGAATATCCAATGTAATTGCCCAATGACAAAGATCTGACATTATTCACAGACGATTTTCAAATTTCACTTGCAAAGTTCACAAACACGAACTATGTCAACACGAAGTAGACGGAGCCCTTGTGCTATAGCAAAGCTGATTCGATATTTCTCTCTTGAATGCGGTTACCAATATTACCTCAACAATCCATGTTGGTGGTTACATTCTATAATTGACGTTTCTATCTACTATTCACTGCTCTCTAAAATGGCTCACCAACCCAGCCCACTCATTCTTTGAATCTCTCTCCTCTAAACATGCTCCACAAACCACAAACGTCAACACAGAGCAAGCCGCGATAAACCGCGTTGACGATGATCTGGTGTAATCAGCAAAGCCTTGAATTTGCTCGCTGTTCCCTGCTGTCATAATCTCATGCCAATGAGAGAACATAGTGTAGGTCGGACGAATGATTGGTCTGTGACATCTTCCTTTTATAATTAGTTTCTAACGGTTAGTCCTCGGAGTACTTCTATATCGGCCGTAGCAAACCCCTATGACTTCCAGCATAATGTAGGACCACTACAACATATAGCCATAATAGCTATTCTGGTACACGGATGATGGACAACATGAATTCAGTCAATCAGGTATCATCAAGGCATGTCCCAAGCCCATTAAAAACTCCTTAGAAACACTATGAAATAGCACACTCTATTTAATCTGTGGATGGCTGCAAAAATGATGTTATCTAAGAGTTTGACATAAACCTCATTGTGAAGTACTATAATAGATGAACCCTTCTACAGAGTTACTCGTGATTATCTGATACATGAACTTCAATCCAGGTAATATTTGCACGATTTACATTTTCACAGTCAACAGCTTAAAACTAAATGCTTACTACTATTGAACAATTGCAACTAATCAACTATATCCGTATTGCACTTAAAGCTTGGCTTTGTTAATCTCCCTGTCAAAGTTCTTGTCAATTACATCAACGATATAGTTAATAGCTACGTTGTCCTTCATGATATTCAAATCTGTTCTTGCATTGGCCAGTTTAAGCAATTGCAGTAAGAATTCAACCAAGATATTAAGATCCCTTTTATTCACCACCTTCACAAACGCTTTCGTCTTAGACTTGTTCTTAAAGATCTCAATAAGTTGCAAGTTATTCAAGTAGTATAAGTCACTCAACAAGTATTGCTTATTGATGGATTCAACAGAGGTGACCTTTTTCTTGTTTGTGTTGACTGTATGCTTGAGTAATGTCTTAGTGGTTGGATATGTCAACTCGTCTTCGTCAATCATGTGCGGTATCTTGCTGTTCTTTGTAGATTCCTTTAATGACTTCAATTGTGATTTAAATGTCTTAGCCTTGGTATCCAATGTCTCGAATATGCCCAAAATCAAGTTAATATATGACTGCAAGAATGGTTTTACAACATTAGCAAAAACGACCACGTACTTACGGTCTTGAACCGTATAGTAGCTTCCGTTGTCTAACAAGATCTGTTGTTCAATCAAATCCTTCAAAACAAAACTGAGTTCATCACGCTTATTGTAATTATAATCGAATAAGAACTCATTCTTCAAGAAGCCTGTCAAAATATAATGGATCTTGTTGACTTTCGAGTAGTCTAATTGATCACATCCATTAAATGTATCCAAAATAAAACAAACCATACATCTTTGGATAATAAGATGAAGACTCAAATTCTTATAGTATAAAAGTTCGATTGGGTTGTCAACACGGATGACATTCGTTTTAGGGTTGACTCTAATCAACTTGAAATACAGCATGATTTGGTTATTAATCATAGTCACCAATTCCTCCTTGGTGGAATTCTGCACTGTTTCAATAATTGTGAGATTGGTAGGATGCCCTTTACTTTCACGGTGTAAAACCAGTGATACTAGGTGAACAAATGGCAACAAGTCATCAATAAAAATCTCACGAGGATTATTGTTGTAATAGTAGAAACATTGAATGGCAGTTCCAATAATTGCAACTTCTGGTAAGTAACGTACACTATTGACTTCATGTAAGATCTTGAAACCCATTTTCTTAAGGTTCACTTCAGGCTCAATCAATTTGGTTTCATCTTTGGGGTCCAATATACATTCAGAAAGCTTAAAGTTTTCACCAAGTCTGAGAAAGATTTTACCACTCAACTGCTTGTTTTGGTCTCTGTTATCACTGAAGCCCTGTTTATCAAAAATCGTAGGCACTTCTGCTGATAACATAGTTCTGACACCATTGCTGACGATGTTGTAGAAACTCTCTTGCTTCTTGTCACTGCCGATCAATTCTTTCAAATAACCGTCAGTTTCGTAAATACGTTCATATGTAATACTCATTGGCTGAATTATCATATCGAATTTCTTATTATTGTCTTCAAATCTCTGTTTGACAAAGATGTTACTTAAAGTCTTCAAGATCCCATATTTTGGCAAGAGTAATTTACCGTCTCTAGATCTTGTACCTTCAATAAACACTTCAAAGTTGACATGGTTCAATAACAAGAACTCAATCACATTGTTTAAGTTCCTTTCAGTGTACAATTCATTATTGAAGGACCTCTTGATGAAAACAGCACCTAGCTTCTTTAAGAATTCTCCAAATACAGCAACATTCAAATTCTCCCCAGCAACAACGGCTGGAGTGGAGAACTGGAATCGAACTGCAAGTAAATGCATAATAATATAATCGATATGACTTTGGTGGTTTGGCAAGAAAATTATCGACATTGGGTCCTTCAAATACTGGGCATACATAGCTGAAAAGTCCAGGTTCTTACACCATATTCCTCGAGGAAACATCTTCTTGAAGAGAGAAATCACGGTAACATAAGAAGTTTGGACGAATTCTCGACTTTCAAACGTTGGCAAGTTCTTTTTATTCTCTTTTTGGTAGAATTGCACCATGAACAGCTTGACATCAACAAACCTTTTATTGAAGTCCTTTGCGTCGATCAAATTCATGTTCAATTCTTGGTTGATCAAATCATAAACGATTTCATTAAGGCGTTCGTCGGAGCGAAGCAACTTGTCGTTCATGTAGTCCTTGAATTTCTTATGGAAAGTTGCATCGTGCTTGTTTATGGCATATTTGTATTCATTGTTTTTGTAAATACCATCCATGTCAATGGTGGTGAACCACCTGAAATAAAGGTTCAAAATTGAGAAGGACTTGCCAATACTTTTGGAATTGCCTTGCAACAGTACGTAGGTTTCTTTATCAGTTGGCAAGGGGAATTCCAACGGGATATTTGGTTTGGTGAGGGCATGGTCGAGGATATTGACGTCAAAGTCCGAGTTTGATGCATCCGTCATGATGTGGATGCAGTGTTTCTTCTGTGGCCCAGTCTCTATTTAGCAAATCACAGTTTATCGTTTTGTCTATAGTGTCGATACTTTGGGATTGTCTCCGAGCACTTTGATCTATGTCTAGTGTACTGTTGTTCTAAGTTCTCCTATTCGAATCTTGTAACAAAGATGCCTTCTACTTCAGTTTTGATTCTCGACGGTTCCTTTCTAGAATAATATCTCTTTTAGAATAATATCTAATGTCTAGCACTTTGAGGCTTTCCAATGAGCCCTTCTTCTCTTCGTCTTATATAGTTGATCCAATCAATCAGAGTTCAAGATGACCGTACTGTGAAATTGAAAATTTCCATTTCGGGTTCATTCTTTTGCGTTTGTTCTTTGTGGTCTTCCTGCTTAAGTTTCCATACTAATTTTTTGTTGGGGAGCATCTGATATTTAGATTGGAGATGGACCATGGAGATCAAGGTGGAGTTGTAGCCAGCAAGTGGGCCAAGGTGTCAGGATTGAGTTCACATGCTGTGCTAGCTTAGAGGCTTGTGGAGAAGTGGCCTTCAAGTTGAGCATTTGGGGATGGTAGGCTCATTGGTTGGAGATACATGGAGCACCGATTTCGTGCATTGATTTGACAGAAATATGTCATCTGGAACCAAGGCCGTGGCGACCGTAACTTCGCCCATAATTGCATTGAGAATAACCAAGAAATGCTGGATTAGTTAGAGTTCGAAGATCCTATTTCATGCCCCACTTTGTAACATCCTCAAAATTCGGTGGTAAAATAAGACATGATTCTGGAATACTAAGAGCTCATGCATCAACTTGTAGACAATCTCATTATGGGCAAGAGGAAAATGAAGTTGAGCAGTTGGTTGAATTTCAGGAACCAGAGCAGAAAGTCACTTACACACTAGCTAAACATGCGTTGTTGGCAGCTCATCTCTATCGACATTTTGTGAGTTCACCTAAAAGGTGGGGTTCTGTGATACTTTATAAAGTTAATGCATTGAAATCACAATTCTGTCGAACTCCTTCAGCACATTCTTTGGAGCCTCAAGTTCACGGAGCTACTCGGTCTGTGTCGCCTCATCAATACTTGTATTGAAGGTATGGTGGATCTCTTCTTCTGGAAGACGACAGGAGTCTGGAGATGGTTTTCGTGGCTGCAAAAAGTGTCCCAATTGGGTAAGAATGTTGATTGGAGGTGTTGACTGAATAAGAGTTGTGGTTCACTGTGCTCTAGATTGGATTACTGTGAGATAGCAAAGGTAAGGATCTGCACGAATAAGATTAGCGTGATGAGGGTAGTCCCAGGGTAGTCCCAACTTTCGTAGTTCTTATCTACTCGCTTGCTTGAACTACAAGCAATGTACGAGGGTTTATAGAGGTTCATGCATATATGCTGAACAAGGAGATTAGACTATGGAAATGATTGAAGAAAGCAACCTTAAGATAAAGACCGTGATGGTTAGTGAGGTACAAGACCAGTCAAGCGGATAACGGGAGAACATTGACAGACATTTTGAAATGGAGAAGCACGGCCACGCCTGGTGAAGAGAGGGTTGGAGTGATGGGGGGTTCCTATGAAAGCGTTAGCGAGCGAGAGACACTAGAAATGATATTAGCGACTTATGGAAAACTCCCAATACAAAGAAATATGGATTGACAAAAAGGGATGCACTAAAATGTATTAAAAGTGCCAACAGAAACATGGTGACCGTAACCTCATCAAAACCGTGTTGTCTTAAGAAGAACAATAACGGCAAATTCATCAACATCTGCGTGAGAAGACCAGCGCAAAAGCTAGCCAACAGCATGTATGTTCGACAGCTTAATATCTACAGCCTCTGTGAATTGTATTTGATGTCCATAATTTCACTAAAAACTCAAGAAGTTCTCCGTCAGATACTCATCCATATTTACAACTCTCTCACCTTGATATCACGTATATTACTGTCATATTCTATATCTCTCCGCAGAGTTTGAAGCACATCAGCTCTGCACCCCATTTTAACTAACAACATCCTCCAGCATCGACTGCATGAACATGGCCACCATGAATCAACTCATCCAAAGTATCTTCTGGATCAATCTTGAAAATCTTATCAGGATTAAGGATTCTATTTGGATCCATTGCAAGTTTGATATGTCTCATGAGATCAACGCTGGTTTCGCCTAACTCGTGATGTAAATATTGACGTTTACCGACACCAACACCATGCTCACCAGTACAAGTTCCCTCAAGCTTAATTGCGCGTTCTACCATTCTATTAACCAAAGTCTGCGCTTTGAGGTAGTCCTTAGTGTTGTATAGAAGCAAAAAGTGACAATTACCATCTCCCACATGTCCCATTACGGAGAACTTCTTGTAGAATCCGTTTGTATTCAAATCATCGTTAGTTTCTGCAATTAATTGGGCCATTCTAGAGATTGGCACTGCAAAGTCTGTAGTCCATACCTGAACGTCATTTGGATCTTCCAAGCATTGTTTACCGAATTCGACTGTCGACCAAAGTCCTTGTCTACGAGCTGACCATAATTCTTGGGATTGTTGAGCATCCTTTGCCTTCTCAAAGCTGATAATATTGTTACGATGTGCAATTTCCAGTACAGCATCGATTTGACTCTTGATTTCAGCATCATTACGGCCACCAATCTTGAAGAAAAGAGTTGGCTTTTCCAAATATTTCTTATCAGAGCTAGTATTATTGACAAAGGACATGGTAGTATCATCCAAGATTTCAATGGCATTAAGTTGCAATCCGCTCTTTGAAATGATTTCTTGAGCAGTCAGTGCAGCATCTCCAATGTTAGGGAAGGCAGCAATACAAACAAGTTCTTTCTTAGGTCTTACGCTTAGCTTAAGTGTAATTTCAGTGATTATTCCAAGAGTACCCTCTGAACCAATGAATAATCTTGTTAAATCATAACCAGCACTAGATTTACGAGGTCTTTGCTTTGTCTTGAGGATGGTTCCATCAGCTAACACAACTGTCAAATTGACAACACTTTCCTTCATTGTACCATACTTGTAGGCATTTGTACCACTTGCCGAAGTTCCAACCATACCACCAATAGCAGCACCCATTCCAGGATCAGGTCCGAAGAGCAAATGTTCTCCTTCAGGTTCATCCTTCAAGAAATCATCCAATTCTTGCCAACCCACTCCGGGTTGAACGACCACATCCAAATCAAGAGGATGGAAGTCTAAGATCTTGTTCAAATTGTCAAAACTAAGCGAGATAGAGTTTGGGCCTCTGGTGTGCATGTTTTGACCTTCCAAACTGGTCAAACCCGAGTTTGCAACGATTGGGATCTTGTATTTATTGGCGATCTTCAAAATTGCAGAAACATGATCTGTGGAATCAGGATAAACAATAACACGAGGTCTATTGACATCAGGGTTAGGAGGATGATGAACGGAATAGAACAGATCGGAGTGGGCAAGTAACACATCGATATCCAATGATGTGTTCTGAACCCCAACAATGGCCACGATTTCAGCCAAACCTTTTTCGAAATCGGCATCTGTAGCATACTGGGGAGCATCGAGGAGCTTAAGCGGAGTCGTAGACAGAGCAGCAGCACCAGATGTACTAGAAGTTCCCAATTTACCTAGCACCAATCCCGCTGCAAAGATAGCCAATCCTGTACCAGCCCCGAGGCTAGCTAACTTGACGGACCTAGCATTTGGCTTTGTAGAATAAGCCCTTGCCCTAGCTAAACTAATTCCTCTACCTAATTTACGAAACATTGTACCAAGTTCTTTGGAAGGAATTCCTTTTCCGACGACAAGGGAGATCACCCTCTTTTATACTTTTCCACAACTACCGGGAGGCACAAAGTGATTAATTAGCGTTGATCGCTTTTAAGTGTGGCTCGAAGATTGTTCGTATGAGTTTTTCGTGTACAAATTTTTCAGTGTTATGGAGCGATAAGGTGACGGAAGAAGGGTAATGGGAGTGGGATTAATTGTTGGCATGGGGCAATTGAAGAGGGTTTATTGAAGATCGCAATTAATGGCGATTGGAGCCTTCTGCAAAACTCCTCCTTGTCACGTTGTGGGGGATCGCTCGAAGCAGAATCTCAATAGAGCAGCGAGAATTTCGAAGCTTTTGTGGAGAAGTCTGCAAGGGAGTCTTGAATCTCGCTGTTGAATCTCGGTGTTATATCGTAGCGGACATATATATACGGTAGACATGGAACATTGGATGGTTATTGTAACCAGATTTTCCCGGAGCTTCGATCAAGATCCCCGCAGAACTGACTGTGTTGAAGAGTTGCATTGAATAACAAGTAAAAGAAGCGTGGCGACAGTACGTACGGAAAGAATAGCATGAGTAAATGCTCAAGGTTCAAGGTTAGAGATAAGGGCTGGGAGATTCCATTGGCTGTCGTAACTCCAAATACGGAGGGGATCAAAGTGGGGACGTAGAGTGGGATTATCCATGATGTTGGTGAGTCAAGCAATGACTCAAGCAAGCTGGAGCGAGGTGATGGAAACTGGGCATGCACGACACTTTAAAAACCTGGGGTAAAGCTAAATTTAATAGGCGATAGCAGAGGGGTATTGATAATGATAGGAGGCCTTATCGGGGTATGAGTATTGGGGAATAGTAGGAGTTGTTGTTGAGTAGCAGTTAGTAGCTGAAATGTGGTTGTAGTTATTGGGTTTTGGGGTTTTTGCATGTGGATAGACGGGGGTAGTTTGTGAAGTGAACAATAAAGCAGTTACCGGTAGTGGGTGGGTTTGGTGACATATACACTCAAAAGAAGGAAACAAGGATCGTAGGTCTTCATGATTTAATCGTGTAAGTTTCTCTGTTGCTGTTCATTTCAACCTAAACATGTTTTTGCTGCTTTAATGTTCCCTTCGAGTGCAACTCTACAAACTTCACAACTTACTAGCCTCAACACACCTACCGAATCCTATCAGACCACAATAAGGCTACTGTAATACTCCTTGCACCATTCGACCAACCAGAAACCGTCATTCCCATAGTCAACTACTTTCTTATAATCACCTCTGATCGCCCATTAATCCGCCCATTTAATTTGGATCCCTATTTGGGACAAATCTTGCAGCCATTAATACAGACTCAAAAACACACTTTGCACCAGCTTCAAAAGTCCCAATTTCTCATTAAATACCTCCAACAAGATCAAACAATTTGGTGATCATCTTATCCTACCTCTCAATCACATTGAACCCACGGCCTTTCATTACCCAAGAATTGAAGACTATACACACAGAACAATGGTACTATAAAAACCCTTAAAACGAGATATGGCCAACTCAATCCAAATAAACCACTCCGATAGCATCCAATTATTCACACTAAACCGGTGAACATTCTACTTACTACCCACCCTACTTTACCACTCATCTAAGTCTTACCACTACTTTTTCATCTTACTTTCCGCTATCCTCTCATTTCTTTTCCAATTACACCTAATCACATGATATGATATAGATTAGTGCGCTTTGTATTGCACTCCGGGTCAAACATATCGAGATATAAATATTTCACTTTTACCCTTACCAATCTTATCATTCTCTACACCATTAAGTTAGCCGTATAGAACTAATGTCTCCTCATTTTGTTAATGCTAGTGCTAGCGAGAACGGCAGCGTTGTCTCAGTTCTACTGAACTCTGCCTCTCTCCTCAAGGCAAACCCATTTTCCTCAACCTTGGTTGATCCAGCCCTGTTAACTTCAAGTTACACTTCCGCTCAAACCATCATCAGTCAAGCCATCTACGCTGTTTCAAGCAAGGTCTTCAGTTACGAAACTCCAGGAGCTGCTAACTTGCTCGACTCGCACATCTCATTGTGGACTTCTGCTTACAAGAGGCCAAATGCATTCGGTATCGTTCCAGTCTTCCATAGATTGGAGGTTAGATCAGGTGCCTCAAACACTATCTTAGGTTACTTTAGTAAAAATGGAACTAGCGGTCAACCTTTGACTATCTTATCTGGTGGCCAAGCCTTGCAATACATGCAACTGACTTTATCTAAGCAAACCAGCTCAAGCTTGCCTTTGGCACTTCAAGTAAGTGCTGTTGATTACGACACCTCATCTCTGAGTTTGGTGTCGAACTATTCAACTCCTTTAAGTGTTGCACGTACCTTACGTTATTCTGTTGTCACTCCTGTCAGCTCAGATGATGGTTTGGAATTGCAACATCTCACTGTTTTGAATCATTACTTGGCCGCATTGACTGGTAACCCATCCGTTCACTTGTTCGATGGTCCAGAATTTACGAAGACCTACACCAAATATTCTAAATTGTTGTCTTTGGAACAAGTTGGTGAATTATACTCGAAGTTGTTAACTACGGGTGCTACTAACTTTTCCAACTTGGACCAAGCTGTTGATTTCGCGTTCAAAAACTTGAATGAATTAACAGGAAGAAATTACTCTCAATTCGAGTACGTTGGTGATGCCAACGCTGAAACCATTTTCGTTGTCTACGGCCTGCACGAATCAAGTCAATTACTGAACTTCGTCAACGGTATTGAAGGACAATCAGTTGGTTTGATTAAGATCAGAGTTCCTTTGCCTTTCAATGCTGCCAGATTTGTGTCAACTATTCCAGCTTCAACTAAGAGACTTGTTGTATTGTCTGGCCAAGGTAGTAACTTGAAGGGTGACATCACTGCTTCTTTATTCTTGGGAGGTGTATACCACCAATTGAGTGTACAAGAGTTCAATTACCCTTTGAACTTCACTTGGACTCCAATAACTATTGCCAAGGTAGTCTCGGAATTTGTTCCTAAGTTGGAAGTTGACACTATTTTGTCTCCTCCATTACCAGCTCCGATTGTCAATATTATCGCAACAACTGTTCCCGAAGGGAAGTATGTATTCTGGGGGAAGGATAACGGTGTCTTATTAGAAAACACTGATAAATTAGCTTTGGCTTTATCCTTAGATCCAACAAAGCGTATCTCCCTGCGTCTTAAGTTCGATAATGCTGCTGTTGGCGGTGGATTATTCCAATCTCAAATTGTCCTGTCAAGAGAAGCCTCCACCTCTGCAGTGGACTCTGCAGATGTCATTGTTTTGGACGACTTTGCATTGTTGGAAGATTATGATGTTTTGGCGACTGCTAAGCCGGGTGCTGACATTTTACTTCTCAACACTAAGGAAATCAAGATATCTTTGGAAGTTGACATTGCCGAAAAGTTGCCAGCTGAATTCAAAAAGGGATTGGAATTAAACCATAACACTTTGTGGGTTGTGGACTTATCTATCTTGTCCGATTTAGAAGGTGATGTTGGTGATCTCGGTACTGACTTCTTGGTTCAATGGGCTTTCTGGAAGAGAGCATTCCCAGCAGCTGACAACGGTATTCTTGTGAACAAATTATTGCAAGCAAACGGAAATGATTTTGAATTGCTAGGTTCTGTCTTGGACACCTTTATCAGTAGTGCAACCGAAAAGGGTGCGTTGAGAGTTATTGATACAAAGGTTGAGGAAACCAAAGATGAAGAAAAGGAAGAGAAGGTCGAAGAGATTCAAGAAGAGGAACAAGAAGCTAAAGAGCTTGCATTCTTCATTAATGAATCCTCATTCTTCCCTAACCCTCGCAACTCCAATGAAGTTGTTGAGGAAACTTTGCACACCAGCTCCAAGGATGTGGCCATTAAATTGGCTTTCCCAGAGGCATATGGTGTTTCTCAAGCATTAAGACCAGACTTGCCAGTAAAGAACTTCGTCGTCAAGGTTCAAGAAAATAAGCGTTTAACTCCTGCTGAATATGAAAGAAACATTTTCCACATTGAATTCGACACCACTGGAACCGATTTGAAATACGAAATTGGTGAGTCCCTAGGTATTCATGGACGTAATCCTCTGGCTCAAGTTGAAGAGTTTTTGGAATTCTATGGTGTTGACGGCGAATCTGTCGTTGAAGTCACTAATAAAGACGACCATACCGTTCTTGAAGTTAGAACTGCTAGACAGGCTCTTTCTGACAATGTTGACTTCTTGGGTAAGCCACCCAAGAGGTTCTACGAGGCTCTCTCTGCCTATGCAACTGACCTGGCACAGGAAGAACACTTGAAGAAGTTGGGTGGTAGTGCTGAAGGTGCTGAAGAATTAAAGAAGAGACAAGACGTTGATTGTGATTCTTATTTCGATCTTTTAGAAGAATTCAGCTCTGCAAGACCATCATTCTCAGAATTGGTGAACATCATTGCTCCTTTGAAGAGAAGAGAATATTCGATTGCGCTGTCTCAAAGACTCCACCCCAATGCTATTCATTTGCTTATCGTGGTTGTTGATTGGGTCGATCCAAGAGGAAGAGTTAGATTCGGTCATTGCTCGAAATACTTGACAGATTTGAATATTGGTGATGAATTGGTCGTTAGTGTGAAGGCATCTGTTATGAAATTGCCTCCATTATCCACACAACCTATCGTTATGTCTGGTTTGGGTACTGGTTTGGCCCCATTCAAGGCATTCATCGAAGAGAAGATTTGGCAACAACAACAAGGATTGGAAATCGGGGAAGTATACTTGTACTTGGGTTCGAGACACAAGAAAGAAGAATATCTTTATGGGGAATTATGGGAAGCATATAAGGATGCGGGTATTTTGACTCACATTGGAGCTGCTTTCTCTAGAGATCAACCTGCGAAGATCTACATTCAAGATCGTATCAAGGAATCTCTTGAAGAGTTAACCGATGCGATTGTTGTGCAAAACGGTTCTTTCTACTTGTGTGGTCCTACCTGGCCTGTACCAGACATTACTGCATGCTTAGAACTGATTGTTGTTAATGGTGGTAAGAGAGAGGGTGTTGAGATCAAGGATGCTGCGAAGATTGTCGAAGAGATGAAGGAAGAGGGCAGATATGTCTTGGAAGTTTATTAAGCTCGTAAGTTTATTAAGCTCGTTGAGCTAAACATTATTTATTACTTTAAACTGTGTGTGCAACAAATTACAGATACATAGAATGAATGGAATAATAGACCTATAAAGTGTGCAGTTGATTTGTAATAATGATGTCGTAATTGAACGGAACATGCGTTCGGAATTATAAAGAAAATGCGGATCATGATCTCGTAGTCCACAAGACAACCCCATTGACCTTGTCGGTTTTGAACGGGTTTATACTTTGTGGAATGGGACTTGCTGCATCGATGTTTGCATTTAATGACTTCAAGATTCCATTGACGTTGAATTGGTTTGCATTTTCTACACTGTTGTCTGGGTAAGCATTCACTTCCTTAATTAGCATTCCATTGATGAATGCATTAAATACTCTGTCAGTTGGCACACAAAGTAGTACGTTGGTTGGTGTTGATGAGTTATCCGTGATTGAGCCTCCACAAAATGATCACTAACGAAATTATCAACTTCGTCTAATAAGTAAATACTCTTCATATAATGGCTGCAACGTCACATTCAATTGCATTATATCTCCCTCTCAGTGCATTCAATTCCCCCTGGAAACAGTTCCTTGTGTTTGATCACTCCCAGATAACAAGTAGACAACTCTTACATGACCATTCCAGCATTCCTCCTATCAAACACCCACATACCCTCTATTGCATGGGAAAACAATAGTAATTTTACGTTTTTGTAGTTACGACTTTCCATTAGCATAAACACCAACGATGGCTGCTGGCTGCAACTACAACTAATTACGTCATAACGGCATATGAACCATGATAAGCCCTGTGCTTTTGAAAGCAAATTAGAGTTCAATTATTGTCCAAGAGCCATTCTGTTCCTGCCATATTAAGCTCTAACCATCTGGAGCTAACCCCCTAATCCCTTACAAGGAAGATTGTTCCACCCCGTAGCGTATTAGTGCCACATTAGCCATATCCGTGAATTGGATGGGTCTCGTTTGCACATGCTTGTTGTTTTAACACAATGCTCCACTACTAAAGAAGATTGCTTGTGATAATGCAGTGGCTAAAACAAGAGCCAGTCCAGAGAATAGGTAGTGTAATTATGAAGTGAAGTGTTCGATTGGAGATGACGTAGGGCGCTTCTAATCGACCGGCGAGGCAGGTGTAGCAGTCTATATTATGGTCAAAGTATGCACCTTGCGTAGCTCAAAGTCGAATCCATGCAAAGTTAGCGAGACTTGGCATCGTGTAGAATTGACAACAAGATGGATCCCAGAAGCTCAAAGAGGGAGCTATACTTTGGATGGTCTCTGTGTTTTATGTATCTTGGTCGCCACAAAGAAGCAAGGTGGGAAGTTGTATTTGGATATCGAAGGATTGAGTGACAAGAGAAAGACAAGAGAAAGACAAGAGAAAGACAAGAGAAAGACTGACAAGACACTGACAATACAAGACAATACCAAGACACCGGCACCCTAAGCGAAAGGCACAAAGAAATAACCTCCTTTGAAGGATCTCCACTTCACCTGGGATTCCAGCAACATTAATTGACAACTCTATTTCTCTTCCACTACCACAATTGAACAATAGGATTCATGATTTATGGTTTGCTACTTCGGGGTTGTAAGTGTATTGAAATGATGAGTTATGAACAGGAAGTATGCCCGAAGCAGTATCCCAGAGAGTAGACCATGAAATTGCCATGCGTCTTGGGAATACAGATGGTCCATGGTGAAACATGGGGAGGATGTTGGGGCCACCATGCTCTAACTTCAATGCAAGAAAGAGCATGGTAGAATGTCAAGAGATATGTGTTGGAAAGAGATACTTGTTGGGATTACGCACTGGGTCCCGTTGATAAGCCAAACCCATTCGTGTCTTTCCTTGCATGGCATTCTCAGCACTACTTCACCTATCCTTCTGAAGGCAACCTCACACATCCCAGGCTCAACTCTGTTGGAGAGGGTAGTTCAGTTCAAAGCACAAGAACAGGCAAGGCTCGAGTGGAGCTGACAATTTGAAGAAGACCTTGCACGGAGGCAATAGCAAGAGTTTATTAGGGGTACTGGTTGAATTATAGCTGCGTAATTACACACTTACTTGACATAGCAGTTGCGAAGTGGTTCATATATCCGAAAATAAAACCTTTGATAAACTTGCAGCGCCATCACAACTGTCAGTACCATCACAGTTGCGTTGCGCCAATGCCCATTACCTATTGCTGGCATTGCCTTGTCATTGCAACTGCCTTGTCATTGCAACTGCCTTGAACATGGTTGCAAACTGCTTCTTGAGTATTTTTTATGCGAACCTTTGTGTAATTTTTCATAAAGTCATAGCGATGTGAACGTTTTCACAACGAGGTGTGTTATCCAGATAGATGAGCCCAGTGAAGTAAGTCCGATGTACTGGTAAGGGCGAGAGCACAGTCTGGCGTCAAAATTCTCTAAAAAGCATGAGGAAAGCTATAAATTAGCAAGGCGCTCTTAGAATAGAAGTCTTCACGAATCACAATTAGTGCTAGTATAACCAACATAACGGATATGTCGAGTATGTAGCTCATTCCCGCGTAACTTACCCACAAAGAAATGAAACGGGATACAGCTGGAGATTAAGTGGGCAGCACTGATTTAGAATTTGGTATTCGTATATCTGCCAGTTAACGCAGGGAGGTGGTGGATCATAGGGGGGTCAATGGCGTTGGTGGGTGTTGGGAGGTGCTTTGGTTGCAGGACTAGGCAGTACCTATGACAAGTAGATCATTATAAAGTGATCAATGTGGTTCAATATGACATGACATGGGGAATGTTGTGAGGTGATGTAATCGAATTCGATGATCGAGTTGTCTTTCATATGGGATCTGGACTCCCATGGGCTTGCTGAGGGCACACCCCACTTTCTTATCTCCTGAATCAATTCTTTGATCAATTGTTGATCGATAGTGGGGTCCGAGTCAGTTATTAGGCTATGCGATCCAATCAAGTGGTATTCTTTGCTGAGGACAACAACCCCGGTGAACTGGATGTGAGGGTAGTGACGAAGGGAGTCCTTGATGATAGCGATAGTTGAGGGAGGTAAGTCCATGGTGGGTTGGTAAAGGGATGGCAGTGTGTCCTTGAACAGTTGAGTGGGTTACGGAGTAGTAAGAGTCAATTATCAATTAGCAATTAGAGAAGCAGTTACAAGTTCATACCATTCAAGCGAGTTTATTTTCAGTTTATTTTCATTTCATTTCTTTCATTTCGTTTCTTTCATTTCATTTCCTTTCATTTCACTTTAGTGCTCACTTTAGTGACGGCCGGACATCTCCTATTACACCCAGACGACTCTGTCCTTTTCCGCTTCTCTCCTCATGGACCTACCCATTCGCGTCCAGTAGCCTCTCTTCCCACCGTTGAGTATCTGCATATCTATCAATCACATGCCTTGTTGGGAGTCACATCATCGTTCTGGGCCTTGTTAATCAACTCGAAATGCAGTAGGAAATAGAACGGTGGGCTAAAAAATAAAGTCAGCGGAATGCACTACTGCGTTGTGGGTGGTTGGTTGGAGTATCAACGGGTCACCGCTTGAAGCATTGTTGCAAAGAAGGGTGATACCAAAGGGAATAAGGGGATATACATGGTATATAAAGAGGCAGCTGCGTGCTAAGAACAGTCCGAGCTAAGAGACGTCTAGGCTGAGAAACGGTTACGCTACACTAGAATACACTACGTACTTTGCACCAGCACCGCACACAACACCAGTAACAGAATACCGTAAACTACTGGTACCACACCTACCATACCTAAATACCTACCATACCTAAATACCTACCATACCTAAATACCTACCATACCTAAATACCTACCATACCTAAATACCTACCACACACACCTACCACACCTACCACACCTACTCCACTCATCCAGTTCATTGCACCACCAGAATACTCCTCAGTCATTCACCTGCCTATCTTTCTCACTGGGTCAATTCAATACCGTTTTTGTTAGTCACACTATTGTTCCCTCTGCCTGGTAGACAAGCAAGACAAAGGTCAATTCTGAGACAAAGAACCTCCAGACAAAGAAAAGAACCGCGTTCTCAAAAGAGTGATCCAACGAGACAGCAACGTCACCGGAACTACAAGCAAGTTTCACGTACGCAAGCCTTCCCAACCACTTGCCATCCTACAACCACTAAGTCACTCGCCTTCCCACAACCACTAAGTCACTCGCCTTCCCACAACCACTAACCGTCACTCGCCTTCCCACAACCACTAACCGTCACTCGCCTTCCCACAAACACTAACCATCACTCGCCTTCCCACAAACACTAACCATCACCCTCCACCCACCTATTTATAATTACCCAACATACACCCCCATATCACCTAAATCCAACTGCCCTTATCGTACCCCCCCCTGTGAAATTTCACTCCCCACGATTCCAGATTTTTCACTCCAAAATTTCAGTCACGAACAATAGACACCACGAATTTTCAGAAAAACAGAAGTATATATCTGGTGAAATGCCTACTTATTACAACCCCATACATGACTCAATGATGCCCGTAACATCTCCCATATCCTCGCCCGTTCGACCAACCGCGCCCGCCCACCTTCCACCCACGAATACCAACATGGATATCTCCCCACCTACCTTCGCTGACACGACACACCCTAATGAACTTTCAGACGCTTCAAAGAAGAAGTTGCTCAGCACCTCCTCGCCCGAGGGGATCCAGGTCGCTTCTAAGATAACCGCTGCCCGCTTGGCCAACCTTTTGATCAGAAAGGGGCCCCTCCCCATCCGTCATATCACAAGCCAACTTGCCATCGAAGTCCCAAGTTTTGACCTGTTATCGCTTTCAAAACAAAGAAGACTTATTATGGCTGCCATGGAGCAAACAGACAATTCCAATAATGTTGTCTTCGAAAAGATAGGCTGGGGTCAGTGGGCTGTACGCAAGTCTGACTCGGATTTCATCGTCACTGAGGGCACAGAGAGTACTGTGGACGTTGAATCCCTTGAGAACGACCACAACAATCCTGTGGTTTCAGAAAAACTGCATCAAATCAACGTTCACGACTTGCGGAACCAATCAAACTTGAAGCTAGGCTGGTCCAAGAAACATTCTAAGCCTAGAAGAGAATCAATAACGAACAATAAGACGAATTTGCATAATTTGAAATTACCCAACGAAAAGTTGGCGGAAACTTCAGACTCAGTCGCTATTGCCAGTGACTCGGAAGAAGAATACTCAGAAGATATAGTCGAAGATGAAAAGGAAGTTGACGATGACGATGACGACGATGAAGATGATGATGAACTTTTCACATTTGATGACGAATCAATTCGTAAATTCAAGAAGTCGTCTCCACCTATCAAATTCGCAAACAGAGTTCCTTTGAAACTGAGTCCTCCTCCAGCTGAATATTCCAACAAGACTAGCAGAAGAAGGTCTTCTTCCTCAAACCAAACAAGCTCTGTAATCAACAAGTCTCAGTCTGGCTATAGAAACCTGATGTTCAACAAATCAAGTCTCAATTCCTTGGATAACCTAGATAATTACATCAAATCGTCCGCAAAGAACTCAAATATGTCTATTAATTCCCCACCAGCTGCTCAATCTACTTTGGCTTCTCATTTTCAACAGTATCAATTCCAACCACATCTTGTTCAACCGCAAGCAGGCTCTGTTCCGACAAACCACTTTTATGCCTCCTCTGGCTCGACTTCTGCTTTGAGTGTTTCCCCCCCAATTAACTCCTGGAATGGTAATGGCAACAACTACATCCACCACTCAGGTGCTACAACAAGCGCAACCAGTCCTGAAAGTATTGCTGCAACTTTAAACGGTACAGGAAACCGTAGAAAGTCTTCCTTCAATGAATCTCACTTAAGATCAACATTATCATCATCTTTACCAAAAACTCAGCAACAATTCCAAGCTTCTTCTCCACATGCTGCTTCTCAACTGCTTAGTATTGCAAATTTGTTGAATAAGCCGTACGACAATTCTCAACACGCCAACTCCACTCCATCCATTACTGAGCAACTCTCGAAGGCTAATGGCCAGGGATATAGTGATACAGATGAAGAAGACTGGGCAACGATTGGGGCAGAGTCCTTAAGAAGACACCAAAAAATAAAGGAATTACAGCAGCAACAACAATTGCATCAACAATTACTGCAACAACTACTGCAACAGCAACAACAGCAACCAAATAGCCATGCTTTACATCACCAATTACAAAAGGCAACAACTCCTCGCTCTCCCATACTGAAACTGCGCAGGTCTTCACATTCGCATTCACATTCACGCTCCCGTTCGATTGCAAAGAATGTGAATACACTTGAACTTAACGATGAAGAGAAGTCAGCTGCGATTGCCTTAGTTGATTTGAGGTCTGAGTGAATGGTTGCTATCGTTAGGACTGTGTTTATTTTATCCACACGATGTGTGCCCATGAGCACCTTATCATCTTTTGATTGTCTTTTTTCATTTTCATTGACTTGAGCCCTCTCGAATCGTTTTTAAGGTTGAAGTCAACCTTGATCAACATACATTAACTTTTGTTTGTCTCATTCTCTAATTTTCAATTCTCTTTTACTTTGCTGTTGGTTTGGTTACTCTCTTTGGTTTTTATTTATTGATTAAATGTATTTATACGACCTTTGTTGGCCCTTGTTGTTTATGGTTAAATTTTTCACCTTTTATCATTGTCATTTATGCATTTGAATGTTATATTAGCATGTTAGTTGGTGGTTGTATTGAAATCGTTGTAGAAAGTATGTTTATTACATTTGTGGTTTGCTTAGTCTAATTGGAAAGTTCCATATGAACTATAATGCTATCAATATCGAGACTGAAACCTCTGGTCATCCGTATCTTTTCCTACATCATGTAGTCATCCTATTCTAGCTAATTTTGCAGCAATTGTCCTCTCCAACACTCCCTTCAAAATTAAGAACAAACCCACATAACTACTCCTGATCTGCGTCTCGTCAACCTAGCTTTCTCCCTTCTTGTCCACTTACGTCTATATTGCTTTATCTGAACCTAACTAACTATGCTGGTATTGCTCACCTGCATATAACATACTCAACCTAGACATATACCAGTTATTCCTTGAGATCACTTTACTAGCCTTTCTCTCTAGCCACTTCTGTCTGCCTTGCTTCCTCTTCATCAACCCTGGACAGCTTTGTTAACTTTCCGTCACCTCCAGTACAAGCCATGCCTTTTCTCTTCTTCAAGAACAGCAAACGTTTCCAATACGAACCAGTACAGAATTTACCAATATATACCCAGATTCATCTTTCCAAAAAGACTTCACTTCCAAAAGACCTCTCGCCTGTTTTCAATTTCCAGAAACATATCCCACCGATACTAATACATCACCTCCAGAACCTCCCAACTCCTGCCGTTTCCACTTACCAGGCCTCGAACGAATTAATCCCGATTAGGAATACTCAAAATTGAAGCTGAACCGCGTACAATTTTTCGCCAAAAGTTCAGAACTTTTCAACCACTTCACATTGGTCTTTCTTTACCATTCAAAGCCAAGTTAAAGATGTCTGGACAAAGCGTGTTGCCTACCATACAGGTAGACGTGAACTATGGAGAAATCAAGACGTTGGTCAAGGACTTCTTTACCACTTTCAAGGACTCAGTTGTGGATTCAATGGACCTTGATGATCAACAACATGTTGAACCTGAAACTGGTCTCAAGTACATGAACCTTTTGCAAAAGGTAGCTAATAGAGACGCGTCAACTATCTATATCGAACTTGATGATGTGAAAAGGTATCAGGACAACTTGTTGAACGGCATGCCATCCCAAACAACCGACCCAAAGAAGTTGGTGGGCTTCATCGTTAAAAACACCCATCGTTACATCGAATTGTTCAGCACTGCTATCGATGAATTAATGCCTGAACCAACTAAAGATATCAGTTATAAGGATGATGTTATTGACGTTATTTTACATCAAAGAAAGTTAAAGAACTTAAGATTGCAACAGGAAACAAACGATGAATATAATAGCTTGAGGGATGGCCTCAGTAATCCCATCGAAGGAACTCAAAATTCGATTTCTCAAGAAGACGAACATCAATTCCCTGCAAAACTAACTCGTCGCTATTGTCTTTACTTCAAGCCACTAAGCACCAACCAGAAAACCCTCTCTGTTAGACAAATAAAGGGTAGCCATGTCGGTAACTACATCACTGTCAGAGGTATCGTTACTAGAGTTTCCGATGTCAAACCCACTGTTGTGGTAAATGCTTATACTTGTGATACATGCGGGTTCGAAGTTTTCCAAGAGATCAACTCCAAAATTTTCACTCCTTTGTCTGATTGTCCATCCCCTGCTTGTAAGGCAAATGGAAGCAAATCACAATTAAACCTGTCTACGCGTGCACTGAAGTTCTCCAGTTTCCAAGAAGTTAAGATCCAGGAAATGTCAAATCAAGTACCTGTGGGACATATTCCTAGATCCTTAACAATCAATGTGAACGGAGACTTGGTAAGATCAATGAACCCAGGTGATACTGTTGACGTTTCCGGTATTTTCATGCCTTCTCCATATACGGGCTTCCGTGCAATTAAGGCTGGTTTGTTAACTGAAACTTACTTGGAAGCAGAGCACATTAAGCAACATAAAAAACAATACGATTCAGCTGCTGTTTCTCCTGCCGTTGAGGCTGCCATAAAAGATATCAGTGGAGACTCTGAAGCTTACAATAAATTAGCCAAATCCATTGCTCCAGAAATTTTTGGCCATTTAGATATAAAGAAAATTTTGTTATTACTTTTATGTGGCGGTGTCACCAAAGAAATTGGTGATGGTTTAAAGATTAGAGGTGATATTAACGTCTGTCTTATGGGTGATCCAGGTGTGGCCAAGTCCCAATTGTTAAAAGCAATTGGTAAGATTGCTCCTAGAAGTGTATATACCAATGGTAGAGGATCCTCAGGTGTTGGTTTAACAGCGGCCGTGATGAGAGATCCAATCACTGACGAGATGGTTTTGGAAGGCGGTGCTCTTGTGTTGGCAGACAATGGCATTTGTTGTATTGATGAATTCGATAAGATGGACGAGAATGACAGAACTGCAATCCACGAAGTAATGGAACAGCAAACCATTTCGATCGCCAAAGCCGGGATAACTACAACTTTGAACGCAAGAACCTCAATTTTAGCAGCTGCAAATCCTATCTACGGTAGATACAATCCAAAGTTATCTCCTCATGAGAACATCAACTTACCAGCAGCATTGTTATCAAGATTCGATATTATGTTTTTGATGTTGGATCAACCTACAAGAGAAAACGACGAGCGTTTGGCGAGTCATGTTGCATACGTACACATGCATAATAAACAGCCTCCAATGGACTTTGAGCCACTAGATGCTAACACAATTCGTGAATACATTTCTCGTGCCAGACAATATAGACCAACAGTTCCAAAGGATGTTGGGGATTATGTTGTCCAACAGTATATCAACATGAGAAAAGAATCACATAGAAACGAAGGTTCTATCAAAAAGTTCAGTCACATTACACCAAGAACCCTTTTGGGTATTTTGAGATTATCGCAGGCACTGGCAAGACTTAGGTTTGACACTACAGTCTCGTTTGAAGATGTGGATGAAGCATTAAGATTGATGCAAGTATCCAAATCATCTTTATACTCTTCCGATAACGATTTTGCTCGTGATGAAGATACTTCTGCTGTAAGTAAGATTTATCAAATCATCCGTAAGATTGCAATGGGAGATGGCTCTCGTTTACAAAGGGCATTAGCGTTCAGTGAATTAAGAGAACGTGTTATTGCAAAGGGATATACGGTGCAACAATTTGAAGAATGTATCCTGGAATACGATCAAATTGGTGTCTGGCAAACAATTGATCAAGGAGAGACCTTAATGTTTGTCGAGAACGATGACATGGAAGAGTAAATGCTCATTGGGGCCTTGTCTTCTTTTGCGAACCTCTAATGAGTTTCTTTATCTTTTATCATTTTCCCTTTACTTCAGTAGTTTGTATTATCTTTAATCTTTTAATAAATTGAAATTTTTTGCCTTATCTTATGCTTTAAGTTAGCCTGTTCGAGTGTGCTTGAGGCAGTTCACAGGCACAAAAAGCGTTGATATTTTTACGAGCACAAGCACGTTGAAACGGCTACGTAGATAGAGAATAGGCATAAAGAGATTATTGAGATGGACAGAGCAACACAACAAGAGACTCAAGGGAATGCTCAGCAAGGGCAAGAGGAGACCCAAGAAGAAATGTCCGTTCGTGAGAATAGTACAGATCTTGGGGAGTCTCAAGTGGGTCCTTTGGACCTGGGAAGCACGAATGACGATGACTTAAGCCTTAGAGAGTTATTTCCGCCAACTCACTTAGCTCCTGTTCAATCAGAAGCAGACCTCGCAGAGGCGCAATCAATAGACCAACAACAACAGAATGCGCTACCTCCACACATAGAAGAAGAAGAAGAACTGATATCTGAGCATTCACTTCGAGATTTGTTCAGATTCGACATCAAACTAGTGAATAAGGGAGCCGTTGCAAGAGATCATGTACGTATAAGAATAGAGTTCAATTACAAGGACAGTACTAACTTACTATCTAGCTATCTAATGAACGTACGGTCCTTAGTTGGATACAAACATCCATTAGCTTTGCTACATTTTCAGTGGCTTTCCTACTGTTCTATAGACTAGAGCAACAGATCCTCTTACTGACTGACCCTTCTGAAATACTAAGTTTACCCAAGCTTTACAAGAATGAGTTAGGCAAAATGAATACCTTGGCACGATACACGAAACCCTTATCGATCTTATGCGTTCTGATATCTGTTATAGCATTGTTCATAGGGCTTTACCGTTACTTCCAAGTGCAATTCTACATGATAGGAGGGCATTTTCCCGCTTCTAGATTGACGATTGGGATCTTAATCACAATTACATTGGCAATGTTGATCTTTTTGATAGTTATGGATTTCTTTATATCCTTGTGAAAGGCCTATATAGCACCCTTAAGAAAGAATGGGAGCCCCATCATAGTCTCCCATCATAGTCTCCCACCATCTACCCACTTAGCAATAACAGAGACACTGTGTATTTAGATATAGCGACATTGACACGACATTTACATTTTTCACTCCAAATTTGAACAACAACCAATTTTCAGTTATTATTGAAGCACTTCTAAACAAACACACGAGGTTACAACCCTATCATACACCATGTCAGACTTTTCCTCGCAAACTGTTGCTCAATTGAAGGAAGTGTTGAAAGGTAAAGGTCTTTCAACCGAAGGTAAAAAGGCAGATTTAGTCCAAAGATTGGTGGAGGCTGCTGGCGAGAGTGAATTGTTGCCAATTGCTGGCGAAGCTGTCCCTGAGGCTGCTGCCGATGTTGATTCTGCTGATGTTGCTGCTGATGCTACTGTGGAAGCTTCTGCGCCACTTGCCGAAGTCATTTCTGTGGATGAACCTACGCTTACAGTTATCCAGCCAGTTGCTAAAGAGGAACCAAAGGTTTTAACTGCTGAAGAAAGAAAACAATTGGCTGTTGAGTTATTACAAAAGAAAATCCTGAGAGCTGTGAAGTTCGGTGATGAGGCTGCAGCTGAGGTTGCCAAAAAGGATTTGGCTAGAGTTGAGAAATTCGGTGTCGAATTAGGAACTGCTTTGGCTGCCGATATTGGACTTGTTGACCAATCGTTAGGTCTTGGATACAAGAAGAAATTCAACAAGAACGACAAGACAAACAACAACAACAACAACAGAAACAAAAAGAACAAGAACAAGGTGTCGAAGGAAAACAATAGACGTAGACGTTGATCATTCTAATCTCTATTTTCTCTCTATAAAATGACAATTAAGCCCGATTCGTAGTTGTATAGTAATGTAAGCCATGACCACATGTATTATTAGTAGTTGTTAGAGTGTGTATTAATATATCGAAATAGTAATGGTTTGTTGTAGTTGAGACTTAGAAGTGGAGATATACACTGGTGGTATGGATAGTCGAATTGTACCTAGTCTAGTGGTCAATTGAATTACTAGAGAACCCAATTCTTCAAGCTCCTACATTTCATTACTTTCTAATTTATATAATATGACATATGAAGGCAAGAAATTTAAGTGATGAGATATACTGATGTAAGTTAGCTAGCAGATTATATTCAACTTAGTTGTGTTCTTCGTCTTCACTTTCAACTTCAAATTGGGCTACCTCACTGTAGCCACTAGCAGAAATCAACCCATTATTGTCCTTTATCCAAATGTAAAAGAGACAAATGACCTTTCCGAAGAAACTAATGGCTGCAGTCCACAAAAACGACTTCGCATGCTTTGAGCTCAATTGGACTTCAACCATGAACATTTTTATAGCCAGTTGCACTAACTCTGCTCTATCTGAATTATCCAAGAACTTTTTATCTTTCAAAGGGATGAAGTCTTTATTCATGACACTCATTGTCAATACTACAGCCATTAACAATACTACAACCGCAGGCAAGACAAAGATAACCAAAACAGATTTTCTGAAAGAAGAAATGATCTTGTCATTAGTGACTTCGGAATCTTCAGACCCATCAGCTCCTTGAATAGGAGGGAACTTGCTGATGACTTTCTTTGTTTGAAGGTAGTAATACATTGTCAAAGGAAACCAAATTGCAGGCACGAGGAAGTGGAGGCAGTATACGACAAAATAAATCTGTTCAACGAACCCTCCTTTTGCTAAATTAATGGCCGATGGCTCACGAAGATAAACACTTTCATCATCAACCAAATATGGAATTGAAGCTTGTGGACCTCCATTTGTGGCAGAATTACTTCCAAACGTTATGGCAGAAAGAAATATAAGAACTGACGCAATAGCGAAATCACTTAAGAATAAGCCAAGTGCCAATTTTCTTTGCTTCTTAGGTAAAATCCTGTAGTTTCTGGTATTCGCTTCATGGTAGTATACTACACCGTAACCCATACAGAAAAGTAGGGTCAACAATGACATGAAAGAATTGAGGGTTATGTTTAACCAAACACCAATCAACTTCAAAAAGCGGAAGACGAAGCCATGGAATAGTCCTATTCGGAAATTGTTCTCCAAGAAACCAAGTACAACATGTAATAAAGCAAAGAGGACGTAAGGCAACAAGGCAAAGAATATCACGGCCTTAGAAATTAAAGAAATCGAGTTCAAATCCTTGTAATCAGAACCAACCTTAAATCTTAAGATATGGTTGAACAAGTATGCAAAGATCAAAATGCCGATGATGACAAAGTACTTTTCTTGGGAGTAGATAACATAGTTGAGGGCCGATAAATACCCATGGCCATTAGCAAATTTGATAGGAATTGAAATAGAAATGATTCCCTTGTCAGTAGGAGGAGCAATATAAACACAGTATACCCCTGGAGACTTGACTTTAAGGGTAACATCGACATGTTCTTGGTCTTTGCCATCAAATTGGTCCAATTTAATGTAATCATTATAGATCAAAGATTCATCAATTGCAAAGTCTTTGTATGGCAGCAAGTCGAACTTCAAGTTATCTTGGTCAACGACACCTTGGTACAAGTCCGACTTTGAGCTGGGGTCCTTGGCAAAACTCTTATAGTATTCCTCAATGAAAGGAATGTGTGCAAACGTAAGGATTTCTGTGTACTTGAATATCAAGACAGGGAACTTCAAGGATTCGAAGTTGTCGTCAGTAGTTGAAATGTCATCGATGTATAAAGCGATTGACCCTTGGTTCTTCTCGTTGGCATCAATATAGTTACAGACAGCACCCTTGGTGTAGTCCAAGCGAAAGTTGTAAAAACCACCATCACCGAGGCAAGCTCTTGCATAAAGCAAGAACAACGTAATTAGTACCAGATTCATTTCCACGATAGTATCGAGGGAAGATAACAATTGGGATTGGGTTTCGTAGGATAAGGGTTGTTGCTTATAGATTTCTAGTACAGTTTTAAATCAAGACGTAATTGGTCCATAAAAAAAGGAGTTTCTGGGCCAGGTTTTTTTGTGGTTGCACTTAAAGTTGGCACTGAGGCTCATGAGAGGATGACTGCATGACATGGTAAGTGTGTTGGAATTGAGGGAGGTGTGTAGTGCTGATGCTGGTGTTGGTGCTGGTGTTGGTGCTGGTGCTGTTTTGGAGTTTTGAACATATTCTGAGTCGTTTTGGGGATGTTTTGGTTGAATTGGTGCTTATCTTATCGCACCGACTATACTTGCACTATGGCCTATAGAAGTACTATTTTTTGTATTGTCATCGACTAGTTTCGTTAAAAACTGACAAATTCTATCGAAAATCATATGTATTCTAATGAAAGTGATCCAATTCGATCCAAACACAGCTTTACATTAGCAAATCGTCATAGAATTGAAACCCCACTAACTACTCTTTATTTCCTACTTCTTACTACATTTGACCTCTGACACCCATCTCTTGACAGATTACCCAATATTTCACATTCATGTCACCTAGACACACCAACACCAGCACCTAAAACTAATTAGCTAAACAAGAGACATCAGTCTCAGTCAACACTGCCATCAATGCCCCCAACTCCTCCGGTACCCTAGCCCCATCAAAAATAATCCCCAATCTTCTCCACTCAATTCCATCTCTTCCTCCAGAATGTCTCGCACCCAAAACTGGGAACATCTTGGAAAATCAACTCAGAAATTTTTGACGTTACAGCTTGCCTCATCAAGAGACAATAACATAGACATTCTGTATCAAATGTGTCAAGGTCAGAGTGAAAAACCGTACTATGAGGCCCTACCAACGAGCTTGAAACCTCTGCATTATGACTTGTCAATTAATGATATAGACATAGATGCTGAGACCTTCAATGGTAAAGTGACCATCAGTTTCGAGATCATCGAACCAACAAGCGAATTGCACTTGAATTACCGTGATTTGACCGTTTCCAAGGATGCAGTCAAAGCATTTCTTCACAAGGATTCTTCCAGGTCTCCGGTTTCAATTGTTTCTTTGACAGAATATAAAGGAAAGGAATTCTTCGTCATCAAGTTTGACCAAGAGATTACACCTTCCTCCGATTCCACATTTATCGTTGAGTTGGAGTATAATGCTATATTGCAAACCAATATGGCTGGCTTCTATAAGTCGGATTACACTGAAAATGGCGTAAAGAAGTATATGGCCTCAACCCAATTCGAAGCAACCGACGCAAGACGCGCCTTCCCTTGCTTGGATGAGCCTTCCATTAAAGCAACTTTCAAAGTCGATCTTACTTTGAACAGCGACTGGACTGCTTTGGGTAATACTCCGGTTTCTAGTGAAGTTACAAGTGGTGCATTGAAAACTGTTGAGTTTGAAACAACTCCAATTATGTCAACATACTTATTGGCTTGGGCCATTGGTGAATTCGAATATATTGAATCTTTTACTGAAGATTCATATGCTGATGACAAGCCGTTGCCTGTTCGTATTTATACTACCAAAGGCTTCACTGAAGATGCCAAATTGGCCCTGGAAATAACTCCCAAGATCGTTGACTATTTCTCTAAGATTTTCCAAATTAAGTACCCATTGCCAAAATTGGACTTGATTGCTGTTCATTCGTTTTCTCATAATGCCATGGAGAATTGGGGTCTTATTACTTACAGAAGTACTGCATTATTGTACTCGGATGCAAAGTCTGACCCAGCATACAAACAAAAAGTGGCCTACGTGATCGCTCACGAATTGGCTCATCAATGGTTTGGTAACTTGGTTACCATGAAATGGTGGGACGAATTATGGCTTAATGAAGGTTTTGCCACTTGGGTAGGTTTCTATGCTGTTGATTTCCTATTTCCTGAATGGGATATTTTCAGTGGGTTTGTCTCTGAATCAGTACAAGGTGCCTTAAACTTGGATGGTTTGAGAAGCTCCCACCCTATAGAAGTTCCAGTGGTTGACGCTTTGGATATTGATCAACTTTTCGATGCTATCTCCTACTTAAAGGGTGCTTCTACTATCCTCATGATTTCAAATTATTTAGGTACCGAAACTTTCTTGAAAGGTGTTGGTTTGTATTTAAACAGAAACAAATATGGCAATGCCACCTCGAATGACTTGTGGGGTGCCATTTCAGAAGTCTCAGGGAAGCCAGTGAATCAATTGATGGAATCATGGATCAAGAAAGTGGGATTTCCAATTGTGGATGTTGCTTTTGACGAATCTTCCGACTCCCTTGTCCTTCGTCAATCTAGATTCTTAAATAGTGGGGATGCCACGGCAGAAGAAAACGAAACAAAGTGGTGGGTTCCGCTTTGTATCTCTACGGATTCTACTTCGTTGCAGGATTTGTCAGCGGATTCCTTTGAACTGGAGACCTTGATTGTAGATAACTTCCCATTGTCGAATGGCTTTTTCAAGCTCAATAAAGATACCTCTGGTGCTTATCGTGTCAACTATTCCAGCAAGATTTTGGAGAACAATATTTTACCCTACATAACCAAAATGTCTACCAGGGACAGGGTTGGATTGATTGCTGATGTTGCAGCTATTGCAGCATCAGGCTCTACATCCACTTCCACATTATTAAAATTAATTAAATCCATTGTTGAGGCTGCTGATTTGGATTCGGACTACGTCACCTGGTGGGAATTAGGAAACAGATTAAGTCAAGTGAAGGTTGCTTTCACTGGTGCTGATAGTGACTTGAACTCTCAATTGCTTAAGTTGGCATTGTCAGTATATGAATCCAAGGCTCTACAAATTATTGAAGAATTGCAAAGCGGTTCCACAGATAAATCTGACTTTGTACAGATCAAGTTGAGATCGAATATTTTGGGACACGCTGCCACTCTTTCTATCCCAAAGGTCGACGCATATGCTCAAGAACTTTTCACCAAATGGACGAAGGGACTGACCTTGGAACCATCCTTGAGGGCCTTTGTCTTTGCGTCTGTTGCTTCTCAAAGCAGTTTCAGTGAAGAACAATTCACAGCCATTATGCTGGAGGTCTTGCATCCTACTAATATGGACTCTAGAGAAATTGCCTTGACTGCGTTGGGTAATGTCACCAATGAAGACTTTATCGATCTGTTATTGAAGGACTTACTCAAGCCAGAGGTTATACCTACAATGGATTCACACTATTTGGGTGTAGTACTTTCTCAAAACCCTGCTGCAAAGGATAAGTTTGTTTCGTTCTTCTTAGAAAATTATTCCAAGTTTTACGACTTGATGACATCCAATATGGTAGTTTTCGAGAGATTTATCAAGGCTACTTTATGTAATTACCAATCTGAAAGCACTTATGACGAGATTGCAAATTACTTCAAAGACAAAGATTTGCATGGTTTTGAAAGAGCATATCAACAAACCTTAGACAAAATCAAGATCAATTCCGCATGGTACAAGAAGGATCAGCAAGAAGTCAAAGATTATTTGAGTACATTGTGAATCTTGAGAACTCATGCCCCAGGGTGTTATTCAATAGTTCAGCTTACATACTATGTCTTATGGGTATCTTTAGCCTTTCTTTATTACTAATTTATAAAGTATATACAATCTATTGTTCAACCTTGGAGTCGTGGGTAGCAGCGTATCTTCCAGATGGATCAGCATGACATCCCCATTCGGCCTTAGGAACCCATCTCATGACGGTAGAGGCAGCAGCCTTAGATTTACCATAGAACGAGTCAAACTTACATCTGTACCAGTAAGCTTCCTTAGTTGTAGGTATGTCATCACCCCAAGAGGCCTTAGGGTTGGCTAATTCTTCATCTGAAACAGCGGCTTCGGCAGCTTCCTTCAAGCCATCGATCCAGGAGTAACCAACACCATCTGAGAATTGTTCCTTTTGTCTCCACAAGATTTCTTGTGGTAAATATGGTTTAGCGGTAGGGTCATCAGTAGTATCGAATGCCTTTCTCAAGATGTATTTCTCAATCTTACCCTCAGCTTGGTTGATTAGCTTATCTTCTGGGTTGATGTCCATACAAACTTCCAAGAATTCCTTGTCCAAGAAAGGAACTCTAGCTTCAACACCCCAAGCCATGGTAGACTTGTTAGCTCTTAAGCAATCGGCGTAGTGCAAGTTCTTAACACGTTGCACACATTCAGCGTGGAAGTCAGAAGCAGATGGGGCATTTGCGAAATACAAGTAACCACCGAAGATTTCATCTGAACCTTCACCAGACAATACCATCTTAACACCTTGAGCCTTGATCTTTCTAGAAAGTAAGTACATTGGGGTAGAAGCTCTAATGGTAGTGACATCGTATGTTTCCAAGTGGTAGATGACATCATCCAAAGCATCCAAACCTTCTTCCAAGGTGAAAGTGTGAGAGTGGTGCACAGTTCCGATGAAACGACCTACCTTTTCAGCAGCAATCAAATCTGGAGCACCTGGCAAACCAATGGCAAAGGAATGCAATTGGTTCCATCCACTTGTGTGCAAAGAACCGGAAGCATCAACACCAGATAATTCTTTATTAGCATCAATAGCTGCACCATGGGCAGCTGCAGCAGCCTTTTGAGTTTCTCTAGCAGCAATGGCAGCGATCAAAGAGGAGTCTAAACCACCAGACAACAAAACACCATAAGGAACTTCAGCCATCAATCTCTTTCTAACGGCCATTTCCAAGGATTCTCTTACTTCTTTCAAGTCAACTCTCTTAGTTGGAACCTCAGAGTCCCACCAAGTTGGGGTGAAGTATCTGGTTAACTTGTCGGTTTTCGAGTCGTAAATGTGACCTGGAGGGAAAGCAATAATGTCATCACAACAGTCTGTTAAGCATTTCAATTCAGAAGCGAAGTATCTGGTTTCTGGAGATTGGGAGTTCTTACCCAAGTACAAGGTGGTGATTCCGATAGGGTCTCTGGCAGCAACGATTCTATCGTCTTTCTTGTCATATAAAGCCCATGCGAACATACCATCCAAGTGCTTAGGAGCATCTATATCGTATTTTATGAAGGCTGGAATGATTGGTTCACAATCAGACAAAGTCTTGAAAGGGTAGTCTGTGAATTCTGCTCTTAATTGAATTTGGTTATAGATTTCACCGTTGACAGTCAAGGTGTAGTTACCATCTTCGGAGGTGAGAGGTTGGGCACCAGCGTTCAAACCAACGATAGCCAATCTTTCGTGGCATAAAATAGTAGAACCGCTAGTAACGTTACCACTCCAGTCTGGACCACGGTGTCTAATTCTTTTGGAATATTGGAGAGCTTTCGACTTGAAAGATTCTATCTCAGGTTGCCTGAAGGCAGCAAAAATACCACACATGTTGTTTGCTTGATAATAATGATGTACAAATTTTATATCGAAACTGAATAATCTGCTTCCATTTTATATATGCGAAATTTTGAGTCGACGAATGAGTCAGAAGTGCTTGGAAAATATGAAAAATAGGGCAACACAGTGGAGACAGTGGGGTTTAAAAGAGTGACGTAATCTTGTTTCGAGCGGAGAGAAGGTGTATTGGCTTGTTGCCCGGGGTTTCATTAGCTGTAGCTTGTTCTTCACTGATGTTTGGACATAATGACTGCGGTCGATGGAGGGTGTTTTCATCATTGAAGGGCTGGGGCTGTTAGAGTCTTTTCAATGTTTGACTTGGTAGCGACATTTCTTGGAACATCAAGATAAAGCACAAAAAAGAAATCAGTGCGATGAGTTGGGTGTCGTCGCATGTGGTGAGCGAGGTGGTGGTGGACGTGATCAGGCGTATCTATTGTGTGGGAGTCCGAAAGATGTTGTTAATGGCTACAGTAAGCCGGCTGTTGGAGGTCTGAAGACGCTGGTCACTTTGATTGGTGAAAATGCTTTGTGATCTCAATATAGGCTGATATCTTCGTATATGCGCTTACTAACAAAAGAATGGTTGCAAAATTCTTGATATTTTGATTTGAGAGCTGAAGTATGTAGAGTACGGAGTGGCAGTGGATTGAATAAGGTGGTGATCATGGCTACTTGAAACATCTTTTAATAGTATCTTGGTGTGTAAACTTGATGTTTATTGCATTCTGCTTCATTCGGCTGTGACGGACGAATATACTACGCAACTGCACTATAATTGGATGCCAAAACATAAACAGGTCTCAACTAAACACTCTTCAAACTAATTCTCCAGTATTTCAACTCTCCTTGCCTATCTTCCCTCTCCTATCTTCCTTCCCCTAACTTCATTACTTAGAAACAAAGTACCAGCACTTTGTGAGTGAGGTCTTTTACTATGCGACATCATTCCTGTTTATTCGACTCCAAATTTCATCGATCCAATGACAGTCCATTCTCCACTGATGCCATTCAACATCCTTCACTTCACCTTAGCTTTGTACTTGCTAAGTATCCTGGCTGTTCTATGCGTTGAATTCATTCCTCAACTTAACAGTTTGCTTCTTCATGGAAAGAGTCGATCCAAAAAGGAGGTCCCGTTCCTCGATTCAATCTACAAATTAACAGTACCAAAGGCCTACTTTGGACACTTTTACATTGTGTTGACAGTGCTATGCATACTCACAGAGGTATTTCCATTCCCTCTAGAGTCAGCAAACACAATTAGTGTTACCCAATATAAGAACATCAAGACCGTTCACTTATTATTGCTAGTTCAAGGTGCTAGACGTACGTTTGAATCGTATGCATTGACTCGATTCCTGCCTACTTCCAAGATGAACTTGCTTCATTATTTTGCTGGAATGTCTCATTATGTATTGATAAGTGTAATTACATGGTTTTCGTTATCTGGGAGGGACACCTACACTTATCTCGAGTTATTCCAACAATTTACCTCTGTTGATGTGATTCTATGCTTAATTTTTGCTGGATGTTCGTTAGATCAGTGGAGAAACCACAAGCACTTGGCCAATTTGAAGAAGTATTCACTTCCTGACTTCAAATATGTATCGCTGCCACATTACTTGAATGAGATTCAATTGTACGCTACCTTGTTTGTATTATCAGCAAAAGACGGCCCATTTGGCTTAGTTCAATTGAATTACCTGGTTTGTTGGTTATTTGTTCTAATTAACTTGACAATTAGTTCGTTACAGAGTTATTCCTTTTACAAAGAAAAGTTTAAAGAGGACTTCCAATTGAAGTGGGCTGTAATACCATTGGTCATTTAGTTTCGTTGAAGTAGAATACCTTCAAATGAATACACCATGCGTGTAATAATGTTTGTTCCCTTCGAAGCATATAGTTTCATGAGGACACGGAATTACTAAACATGCCATCCAAACATGCTAAGGAAGTTACTTTGCGGAGTTGGTGTAACTATAGAAAGACGTCACTTTCAAGCAGCCAAGGTTGGTTTCCGAACTACGTACCAAGCTGAATATACCATCGTCACCGAAACCAAACCCCAGCACATCTGATAAATCTTCACCATGTCAAATCAATCACAGGCACACTCTTAATAGACCCTAGATTAACAATTACAATCTTAGACCTTTCTACATCTATAGTTTCAAAAAAAAGTAGGTTTAGAATCAAGGGTCCTCTCGTATACTAATGGACACCCTTAACAGAATTCTCCACACTTTAAAACTGCTTTGCAAATAATCCATATAACCATAAGAGCCTATAATCTTCATCTCGTCGGTGATGACAGTCGCCAAGAGCACTCCAGTTTGATAGTTATTATCCTTCGATTTACAGGACTCAATGGATCATGTTGATGTCCCTTCAATTGGGTACGCTCAGTAAATCGTTGCTCTTTAGCTAGCAAGTCAAGAGAGAATGGGTGATCCCCTCTACTGAATTGCCTTCAATTGACACGAGAGATGTTACTAATTGGATCCCACAGTTGGGTTACCTAACTGTAGATGAGCCCGAGATCACTGAAACACTGGCTACAGATTTGCTATCTGCGATAAAGATAGAAAGTGGACATCCGTCGAGGTGCCTAATTCTTTTTGCCATATGTCACTGATAGCACATCAGTTGCTGAACTCTTGACAGAAGTTTTCTTTTGATTAGGACTTGGAAAGAGCAGCGTACCTTGATAAAATTTATGAAGAAGCAGGGGTGTTGCTTGGTACTTTCCACGGTTTACCAACTTAATTAAAGGAAGAACTGATTATCAAGGGATACCCTTCAACTATTGGAAAGGGGTTGAATGTTCTCCTTTATTGAAGAATCGGCACCTATTAGGCATGTTTGCCTATCCTTTCACTATATGGGACAATGAGTGAGAGTATCAAAAATATCAACATATCTCTATTTGTTCAATTAGTTTGATATCGAAATCATCCAAGAACGCTCTTTGATGTAACTATAGTAGACAATACCACTACTTGCCAGGAAATCCTCCAGTAGTTCAGCATATTCCAAATAAAAATGCACAAACCCTTTTCTTATGTCGTCTAGTCATGAAGGAGGCTATGACAAAGAATTCAGGCTGTGTTATCAATAGTTCGACCAGATAACTCTACAAATTGAGCAATAAACTAGCCAGCCAAATTGTAATTAGCTAGCTGCGGCGAAGCACTCCAATACCTAAATCGCTCTTGCTCTCACACAGTTACAACTGCAAACTCAACTCAACCTCTAGTCAACCTCTAGTCAACCTCTAGTCAACTTCTAGTCAACCTCTAGTCAACCTCAACTCAACTCAACCTCAACTCAACCTCAACTCAACCTCAACTCAACCTCAACTCAACCTCAACCCCAGACCCTATCTCTATGCCTTCAAAACTCCATAGCTGCAAAAAGGTCTGACTAAGCAAGCTCGATTAGGAAGCGTTCAATCACAAGCACCAGTCACGAACTCCCACCAGTGCAACGCCTCTTTCCTTAAAGGGTTTTATTGTTTATAAACCAGAGAAACCCCAGCACAAGTTCAATTCCCATAATTTCTCACCCTGTTTTGCCCAGAACAACCACTTGTACCTCTATTAGAACATCTGCTATCTTGATGGTGATTTTCAATGTCAAATTCTGCAGCACCGCGTCGTAAATCAATAATAAACTTAAGAGTGTGATTCAGTTAGAGGAGAGAAGTCCAGTCAATTCAATGCTCATGCCGTCCAAACTCCAGTCCAAACCGTCACCTGTATTGGCAAATTTGCGGGTTTCACTGACTAGCATGGTGAAGGGGTGTCCTGGGGTTCCTAGAAGTGTGGTATGTATGGTATTCCAGTTGATGATCTGCTTTGTTTACGCTAGTGATCTTGTCTGTTTATGCCAGTGGTCTTGTCTGTTTATGCCAGTGATCTTGTCTGTTTATTCCATTACCTGTAACTGATAATGATTGTTGAAGTATCTTAACACGCTGCCATGATCCTTTTGGTTCCAGTACTAACGAATAGCCTCGCTTGGAAACGGTGGTTGAAATTAGACCAGTCCAGGGACTACCTTTCAAGGTCCGATCTGTTGCCATTGAATTACGAACCCATCAAAAGGTCACTACCCCATCTACAATTGGATCCACGGCTACAACAAGAGAGTATAAAGTGTATTCCAGTCCATTTGCGTATCGTCCCCCGCATAATCGGTTCTCAGAAACCTTGCTAGGCCTAGATATCCCAGTATTGATCCCATTGCCTCGAGATATAATCTCGAGCGGCAAATTCCCTCTATGGGATGCTCTGTCAACTCACACATTATGTGTTGTAGTTTGCTGCGGAGATACTCCAGACAATGAACTTATGTACCTTGAGTCATTTCCAGTTGCTATTAAGTTGTACGATACCTTGCCACTTTACAGACAATTCAATGAACCCATAGTCGAGACACGAATTTCGCACAATCAACAAGTAATGGTAGATTTATCAATGCCCGTGTCTTCAATAGGACCTCGTGATACTTTTACTATGTTCATAAAAGTCAAGACAAACCCCCAGAATAATAGTGTTAAGAAGAACATTAGACTTAATAAACTCACCCTACAGATCAAAGAAATTTTGGAGTGCCATGATGGTGGATTGCCACTACGGAGAGAACTGAAACTTTTCACAAGGAACAAAGTACTAGAGTACGATGAATCCCTATTAACTACTCGCGGAATATCAGAAGCGTTCCAATTTGATTATCCAACAGAGAATGATTACCTACAAATGTACTCTGGTAAATCAAATAACAATGAGCCGAGCAACGAAGGCCAAGATTATGGTCCATCGGATACTGAATCATTGGCGATTCAACTGATTAACATATCCAAAAACGTTCAATTGGACAAACTTGATGAAGGAATACCAAATACACACACTCAAGGATTCACAACCTTAGGAAAGCTATTTTCTATTAGATATGAGGTGGTTGTAAAAGTAAATATGAGCCACTCGAAAGACATAGAGGTGAGAGTTCCGCTTACGGTGCTGCCATATGATAGGATTAGTAGCGAATACTTATTGCAGTGGATAATTAAAGAGTGTGAAGTGGCTCGCAACAAGTTTGGCAAGACCTTGGTTCAACAGTTGGCAACGTGCCTCAGGTACGAAGATACTGTTTCTCTATTGAGCAGGTTCAATCCGCCGCCTGTAGTCTACAAAAACATAAAATCTGACTGGGTTCGGTTGGGATACAACGTCGAAGCATTTGGTTTGAACAAACTGCGCCAGAATTTGGTGCTACTTATTGATTAAATGTGCAAGGGGAAAGGTTTAGAATGCAATTTGCATTTTCATTTGGGTCAATTCTTGACAGTTAATGCATTTATACTTAGAAGTTCCTACTTGGTATTATTTACCTTTCACAATATACGTTTTGAATCACTTTCATTTCGTAGAAATAATTGCTATCAGTTCCCTCAACGTAACTCTCATATATTACACAAGTGCAAGTTCTAACTTACCCAAAGCTGATAAAACTTGCGAAGGAGAAGCCCACCCGAATTTTCACCTTGCATCTTGCACTAGGAACTGAGAGTAGATTGGCGACACCGGGGTCGTAAATATTACACAATCTGGAACATTGTAAGGTATGTGGCTGCTATGTGGCTGCACATTGAGTTAGGGTAGTAACAAAATCTCATCACCAATGGAATGAACGGACGTACGGAGAGCTTCCATAAACACCATAGACGTCTTGAAAGTAGACTGAAAGCAGAAGAAACATACCCATACTGCAATACTGCACCAACCTGATAACCAACAAACATCGAGAGTATCAAATCCGAATAAGTTATATTACTATATGAGATGCATCTCGATCACAAACCCATTGATAAGGCTACCACCATCCACTTATCAGTTAGCGGGTTTTATGCGGTTGAACACAAGTCTTTAAAGAAGGAGGAGTGGTTGTTGGGTTTCATTAGCTCTGTCATGTAAGATAGTGTCCGTAGATTAACTCATGGAGCAGGACAATAGAACAGCCAAGTCACCGAAGATATGAAAACCAAAAGACCTGCGATGTGGAACTGGCAAGGGAGAGACCTCGAGTGTGTTCTGTGTCAACCTGCGACGTTGGAGATATCCTGGCAAATACTGGGTTCTCCCGTTTCCCCAGGTATCTTGATTGCGACTATCGATTTGCAGAATTGTGTCAATTCTCATTTATCCGCATACCAGAGTTTCTTTTTCCGTAACTCCTACCGGCCCTACTTGATGTAAAATTCTTTGCCATCAGTACTCAGTTATCGGTGGGGATTGTACCTGTTGATTCATAACCAAAGTTCACTATAACACACAAGATGTAGCCGTGACGTCCTATTCGAGCATTTGGGCGGATCTGAAGATAAGTCTAGCCAGTAACCTCTGGTAGATCTAGAGATATCTGGAACCAATGTCCTATTGTTGAAACATATAAAGTGAGCATCAAGTCTGGGATATTGCCAGTTGAAGTATATTTTTAACACTATACATCGAGTCAACACAGCTCAAGCAATTCCCCTAAACAAGTTCAATAATTACACGATGGAATCTTACGACATGAGTGTGCCGGGCACAGTCCACCTTGTCGATATGGAAGGGACAATGAATGTGAGCAAAGACGGCCATTCAATTGTATTAATTCCCCAGCCAAGCTCTAATATCAATGACCCGTTAAGATGGTCTAAGCGAAAGAAGTACTTTCAGTTTAGTTTGCTTTGGATCTGGGCATTCCTCTTGGCTGCAGCTGTCAATTTCTCAGGACCCTTGTGGACTGAATGGACCATTGTCTTCAACTGTACATTTAACCAGTTAAACATTAGTGCTGCACTCACTTTCTTGTTCTTAGGTTTGGGTTGTTTATTCCTTCAGCCAACTGCTCTTAAAGTGG
Source organism: Kodamaea suecica (assembly GCA_030558315.1). Lineage (NCBI taxonomy): Eukaryota > Fungi > Ascomycota > Pichiomycetes > Serinales > Debaryomycetaceae > Kodamaea > Kodamaea suecica. Next base: position 160,967 of record JAJMSH010000009.1, on the reverse strand, counting down.
GGAGAAGGAGTGTTTACTTGGGATGCTCAATCATCGTGCTCATTTCCACAATAATCGGTTCTCAAGCAAGCACCATAGGCCACATTTATGCTGCCAGTATATTGTCTGGATTTGCAGCTGCTCCAGTCGACTCGCTTGTTCAGATTTCGTCTACAGATGTTTTCTTCATTCACCAGAGATCTACAGTCTTCTCCTGGTTGATCTTGGCCTTATACTTTGGAAGCGACTTGGCTCCTGTTGCTGCTGGTTATATCTACCAAAGCATGGGTTGGGCATGGTGTTACTACTTCCAGATCATTATCTTTGCTGTTTTGTTAATTATCCAGGTATTTGTCATGGAAGATACAACCTTCAGAAGGGAATACGATTTCAACGAAACAGTTACCGAAGTCAATGAAGTAGCTTCCGATGACAAAGAAACCACGAGTGTTGAGAAAGGTTTAGATGCTCCAGTTGAAGTGCACGAAGAACTTGAATCCAGTGATTTGTCAATAGATACCTCCATTCCTCTTCGCACGTACAAGCAAAGAATGAAGATTATTCAAACTGAGTACAACGACGAGAGACTGTGGTTTGCTATTTTTTACAGGCCTTTCTTCTTAGCAACCTTCCCTGCAATTATTTGGGGTGGGGTAATCTATGGTGCTCAAATGATGTGGCTTGAACTTCTTGCCACTACTCAATCTGAAATTTACAGTATAGCTCCATACAACTTCTCAGCACTGTCGGTTGGGTTAACAAACTTAGCACCTTGTGCTGGAAGTTTATTTGGTATGTTATACGGTGGTCCATTCACTGATTGGTTGAACCTCTGGTTGACAAGACGTAACCACGGAATTATGGAACCAGAGTTCAAGCTTTGGGCTATGACTATTCCTACTATCCTCAACGCAGCTGGGTTGGTAGCTTACGGTATTGGCGCAGCATCTGGATCGCACTGGGCTATTTCCGTGATAATTGGACAGGGCTTGCTTGGGTTTGCAATGAGTTCTTCTGGTCCTATCTGTCTTACATATGCCGTTGATTGTTATGAGAAAGTTTCCAGTGAAGCACTTGTGATCATCTTATTCAGTCGTAACATGATTGGTATGATGTTTTGCTTTGTCATTCAACCTTGGCTCGACAACTGTGGCCTTGCAGTTACCACTTGGTTGATGTTTATGCTCTCAATCGTTATCAATGGAACCTTCATTATAATGATAATTTGGGGTAAAGACTTCCGTAGATGGACTAAGGACCTGTACCTTAAGTACTCAGATCCAACCTACGGCGACATTTTTAGGAAGGTTTAATTGCATATTGACTATTCATTAAATAGATTCATTAAATGTATAAAACAATGATGTCTACAAATAACACTAACTAAAGCTAAGTTGATATACATGTAGTTATACGAGCAAGAATTTGGCTACGTCATCGCCAGTCTCAACTGCTTTGTGTATACGTATGTCGTCAAATGTCGTAACATGAACCTCTAAATTCTGCTTGATCGAAATGATAACAGAGAAAAGTGGCAGTAAGAAGGTTTACGGTATCAAGTTACGTATGATGAACACTCCTCCAGCATATGCCCCCACGGCAACCACATCATTTACAACGTCTTCAAATGCAAGCCTTACAAACCAAGAAATAACGAAATCATCCTTGATCAAATCATCCTTGCACAAGACCGTCTTCAACTCATTGGCAGAGATCTATTCTATCTTACCAACCTTAGAGATGATAGAGAATGCATTCCTAAAGGATTATATCACAGATAAAGATAAGTATACTTCAACGTCGTACAGATTGATAAACCAGCATGAGATCATTGTGAAGGGATTGAAAGGAGATACCACCTCGTACCCAATACTACAGGAATTACTAGGAGCTGAGTTAAAGGATGATTTGGCCAATTTTCTACCCGTATTCACTGCCAAGTTCAACCTACAATACCCATTGGCGATAAAGAGGTTGGAATCCGGCCTTCCATCAACAATAGAGCATTTGGATGGCATGAATAGTAATGCTAGTTTGCCTTCCGCTAATCCCACAGCCTCCAATGGTGGTAATCATAGATTGATTTCCGAGATTACAGGGGACTTTATCACTTGTATGGATGCTCTTAAACTAAATTACAAGCTGAAGGATCAATTGCACCCTTTACTCAGTGATTTGGTTATACATTTGAATGCATTGATTCAGAGTCATGAGGATAATGGAAGAGCCAGCATAGAATTCCAAGGCAAATCCAAGTTGGTCAACTGGTTGATTAAGTTAAATAATTTGGATAGCAATGATGTGTTGAACCAGGAAGATATAGACTCATTTTTGCAAGACTTAGATGTTGCCTACAAAGGGTTCTATGGCTCGTTGGAGTAGATTTCCTTTGAGGTTTGAAGGAAATCAATTGGCAAACCAATTCTTTGATTATACTATTGTGAACACATAGCTTACATTGCAATATACGAGATTAGTTGAAGATACCTTACCATTTATATATATTCCTTCTATACGTCTGATCAAGTTTTGGCCAATAGACTCAATTCGAAAGACAGCAAGCTAAGCCAGCTTCATCTAAACAATCGATTCGATTTGGTCAGCATACTTTAAAACATTAAATATCGTACTTGAGTTATCGGCAGTTGCCAAATCATTATCTAAAGTACCAAAGTAAATTATAGCATTTTCGATTCTGCAATTACCCACACCTAAATCGTTTAGTAAGATTGATTCAAAATTGGCATCTGATTCTTCTTGAGGGATGTACAACAAGTTCTTGCAGTTATTTATAGGAATAGAGTCATACGTCTTTTCCAACGACTTCGCGATTTCAAACCTAAGAGCATTGATCAATGTTTCTATAAAGTGACCAAACTCCTTGCATGGCAAATTCTTCTCTTCCTTTAGTAACTTCCAAATCTTGATATAGTTACCTTCCATTAAGTTTCTTTCCAAGTTGATTGGGAAACTAAGGTATTTATCGGATTCAGTTTCATATTGAGGACTGTTATAGATGGTTTCCAATTCAATATGGAACTTTGAGATTAATCCTTGTGATAACAAGTACAACAAGTATAATGAAATGATCTTAGTGGAGTCTGTGTCTTTAGCCTTTTGGCCGTGGTGGAACTTGACATTGGCATAGAATGGCTTCAACTGGGCGAAATAGTTCTCGAACCCTTGATAATCATTGGTCAACAATGATGACAATGCCCCGATTTCCAAGATTCGTTGTGCCACTCTCAAATCATTCACTTGGTCCTTCGTTGTGGTGTTAGTGAGTAAAGGTACCAATAAGTTGTGCTTGATCAATTCAATCTTTACGGGTGGTAATATCTTCTGACATTGAGAATAGTCTTCCTTCTCGAACAATTGGTACAATTCACCAGTCAACTTCTGTAAAGACATGCTGGAGTGGGTTGATGGATGGAGTCTATGTTCTGTATTAGTGGTGTATATTTGCCACTAATTTGTTGTCCGGATTGTTCAAGAAAATGCGACATTTACATCGAAAGGTCGTGCTTTGCACAAGAGTGTCTACGTAGGACTCCAGTACACATGGAGGGTGTAAATACAAAGGTTAAATAGCTATGAATGATCACGAAACTGGCACGGAAGCCAACCTACTTTTTTCAGCATCAGTTCTGAGTGGTTTGAAATGGAGGCATCGAATGTTTGGTGCGATTTGATGGACTTGTAGACTTCGATTTTGCAGCTACTCGAAATCGCTATCGAAACTCATCGCACGAACTTTTCAATTTCAAAAATTGTACACTCTGAAGCCATCTTGAACCACTTAGCCCTTCCTGATATACATACAAGCAATGAAGTTCTTGACCACAAACTTCGTCAGATGTGCTATTAAGAGCTGCCAATCTTCTCCGGAATCGTTTCCGCTCAAATTTGAAGAATGCCAATTGGCCCAGGAGGAGATTGAATATAACCCAGAATTCATATGCCATATGTTGGAAAGATTGAACTGGGAGGCCATCTTACAAGTTGCTCATGACTTAGGAAACGATGCATTGCCACCAACCAAACCAGAAGATTTAGACCCTATCATGGAAGATGATCAACACATCTTAAGAGATTTGCACACTTTATTTATGGAGACTCAGATCTTGGAGGGTAAGATGATATGCCGTAATTGTCAACACGTTTACCATATAAAGAACTCGATTCCCAACTTCCTTTTGCCACCACATTTGTGTCAGTAAGACTGGGGAAGCTATAGATTGTATATTAATAAAGAGTAATGTGGGATAGAGATTGTTTTGTAGTATGGCTGGTGGTTAATTTGATCGCAAGTACCAACATTATATGCGATAAGCGTGTCTGGAATAAGAAGGTGTACGTTTCACTCCTTGTACAAATTTTGAGGAAGAGGCTCACTCGGGACTACTTGCGGTATTTTTTGACTTCTATGTTGAAATCCCACACGTTCTTGAAGACTTCCTTGGTCACTCGAAAGAAGATAGTCAAAAGTTCGATCCTTGGAAACCACAGCACCTTGATAATATATAGAAAAGGCTTGACACCAGATGTGCTGAATTGATAGTAGTAAGTAATGCTGACATGAGAGAGTGGCTGCAAAAAACGAACCGACTTAAAAAGTTGTACCCAAGGAGACTTGAGTTGAATACCTTCCATCAGTATGGAGGATTGCGGGTAGTATAATGGACCAGCAAGTCACTTTTGGGTCTGCTCGTATCAGAAAATGTGTTTCCAGTTTGTCTTGAGTGGGTAGATACTAGTGTGGATATTACAGTAGTATTGGATGGTATTGGGGGGAAGTACGTTAAAGCATGTTGATACTTGCGTCGAGTCAAAGTACCCATTCTTCTAAAGAATACCCCATGACGTGCAAGCAGGAAACGCGAACTGGACAAATGCTAAATAGCATTCATTGTACTATCTCTTGGGAACGAGTTACTGGTTTACTGAACGATACTAAGCAGCTCAATGAACCCATATTGGCTTCTGAATGCGCTTGCTCTATCATCATCATCACTGTGAGGTTTAGTTTCAGATTCCAAAGCTGTAGTAGAGTAGTACAGTTTCGTAGTAATGTAATTACACTCTTGCTGCAATGTAATTACACCCTAATTACAAAGCCCCATTATGTAATTAGACCAACAGTGCTACGTAGTCACACCGTAAGCTGCCCGTTTAACGACTACCGAATAACATTTTATTATTCCAACTGTACGACACAACTGAAACCTCGAACTAGGATACTCCCTGATAATCACGTTATCTGGACAACCACCCACCTCCACATCGTTTTTGCAGCACTTCCCCAACAACAGATAGAGGGGCCTGAGCCAAAAAAAGGAACGCTTGGTAAAATGGAAGTTTGGGCAGGAACAATGACAGGGTTGCAATATGGTTGAATAATAAGCCTTGGCTTGATGGCCAAACTTGGTCAGGGGAGCAATGTTGATTGAATTAACTGAATTTGGCAATTAGCAGTGGAGTCTCCATCCTGAGTCTACTCTAGTTGAGGTGGTTATAATTGTGTCCTTAGTTGTGGTGGTATGGCAGTATTTAGTGACGAAATTAGTGACGAAAATAGTTCCAACGACATTAGCGCAAGAAAATTAAGGACACCAATTTAGTACCACAACGCAGTACAATTGGTGATCGCAAATCAGCACTGCTAGATCGTGGGACTCCACATAGCATAACAATAATATCTATTCAATAGCAAACTTATCTGAAATGTACATAGAAATCATCCTTGAGCCGTTTGCAACACGATAAAGCCCATTATGTTCTTGTCACATTAATTCCTAACAATCTGCCTCGTCATTATCACCTCTCGTTGTCCTGTCAGTACCCCCACTAACTGAACCCAAAATTCAAATTCTTTTTTTGATTGTCTATCGAGAGTTCGCTTGCCTTGAATTTTCATTCTAGAAGTCACTTGTCCCTTTACCAGAAGAAACCATAGATCTGCTCCAAGCATAACCACCAGGTTATCCCCATATCTTCCTAGCCGTTTGTCAAAGATGGTTGGTTTTTACAATTCATTATTCCATCTTGTGACCAATTCTTCCCATTCGCCAGACCCTCCAACAACCGTGTCTCCCCAGCCAGCTTCAACCCAAACCCTAGACAGTTTGGCCGAGCTGCATGATGGCATTTCCAATACTTTGAATCCTCCACCAACCATAAGATCAGAAGAGGATACCAACACTCCTGCTCATGACCTCAAAGCAGGTAGCAATAAATCCCATGGTAGGAGCGGATCAAGATCTATTTCAATATCCAAGATACTATTCCTAAAAGACCACGTTCCACTGGAACCCAATACATCGAATAGCAGTGAAATCGACAGCATACGTGAAAAGAGTTCGCCTAAACTACTTCTCAATCATCATCAATTGATACATGGTGGAAGTGTCACCAATTCTCCAACTGTTTCGTCACTATCAAATAGTGAGGTCAAAAGACAGACAAGTATCACGAAATTGAAAAGCTTGTTCAAAATCTCTCCATCACCTTCAACTCCAGTGGCAATTGATTCCTTCGACACAAGCTTAGACAACAACGACGTCATAGAATCAACAAACACGAGTGAAGAGGAAACAGGGCCAGATACAGATCTAGAGGTTCAAAAGAATTCAAATCAAACTGAAACTAATCCATTGGATTCAAGATACTCGCCAAGACAACTGCGGAGTATAGTAAAAAGAATAATGCTTGGAAGAAAACGTTCCCAATCAAGTCCGGTAAGTCCTATTAGTCCTTCTGCCCAAACCCTACAGAATCAGAACCTGAAAACTAGAGTCATTTCCGAGGATATTCTGTACAGTTTTCAAGCACCTCAAACTAAAATTCCAAAAATTCCAACTTCGCCTCTTAAGGAAAAGCCAAGTCATCCTGAGAGCCTAGTGGTAACTTCAAACTTGTACTTTGCTCACCAAGGTCTTCCTCCACACTTAACGAACATACAAGAAGCTCTGAATAATAAATTACTCTTCAGTAAAGGTTCTAAGGGTGAAGATTTATCAATTGCATTAAGACATAATGATTCTGTTTTTTCATTTACAAATCGTAATAATATGGTTGACTTGGAAGCTGATTTAACAGATCAAATTGTCATTGTTGATGATCCCATCGAAAATACTGAGCATTCCAATCCAGATGATTACGTCTTGAAGCCACCTAAGATTCACCATTCCAGCAGTAGCGATAATTCGATTGAAGGTGATACCGAAGGGGATGGTACCTTGTACTTAAATGAACCCCCAAAGAACACGAGCGCCCACAACAATAATGGCATTCCTCTTGCTTATATTCCAAGGTCTCCAACCTTGAACTCAACATTGAATGAGCCCAAAACTCCTAATGAGAAAATGGATCGCTTGGATTTGAAGCCGAAACAATTTTCCCTGTCACCTATAAATTCTCCTCCAAAGCAGCAACTACCACATTATAACAATCATTCGTATTTTGCTCAGCCAAACACATCCAATTTGGCTCCACCATCCTCTCCATTCCAGAGGACTTTAAGAAGGGTTGCATCCGCTCCTCTAGTACACAGATTACTAAGTGAATCCAACAGAAATGATTCGTCTAGTGATTCAACAGCCCTGGAAAAGGACTTTGATGTCAATAAACACATTGGTGAACTCAAAATTACTGGCAGACCAAGAACATACACTCAGGAGAGAATGTATTCAAGCGCATCGACTAAGATCATGGATGTTCAAGTGAACCCAGATTGTTTTGAGAAGATTAGATTACTAGGTAAAGGCGATGTTGGTAAGGTTTATCTTGTTCGTGAAAAGCTTTCCAATAAGCTTTACGCTATGAAGATATTGAATAAGAAAGAAATGATTGAGAGGAACAAGATTAAACGTGCCCTTGCTGAGCAAGAGATTTTGGCAACGAGTAACCATCCATTTATTGTCACCTTGTACCATTCTTTCCAATCCAATGATTACCTATACCTCTGTATGGAATATTGCATGGGTGGAGAGTTTTTCAGGGCTTTACAAACTAGAGAAGGTAAGACCATTCTGGAGAACGACGCCAAATTTTATGCAGCTGAAGTTACTGCTGCCCTAGAATATTTACACCTAATGGGATTCATATACAGAGACTTGAAACCAGAGAACATCTTGTTGCACCAATCTGGGCATATCATGCTTAGTGATTTTGATTTGTCCAAGCAAAGTGAAGGAGCGAAGATACCTGAAATGCTTTATCATAAAGGTCTTAGTGATTCAGGTCCTACAATCGATACTAAAGCATGTATTGATGGGTTCAGAACAAACTCATTTGTAGGGACAGAAGAGTATATTGCACCTGAGGTTATTCGTGGTAAAGGACACACGAGCGCTGTTGATTGGTGGACCTTGGGTATATTCATTTATGAAATGTTATATGGTACCACCCCCTTCAAGGGCTCTGACCGTAAAAGGACATTTGCCAATGTAATGAAGAAAGAAATAAAATTCATTGATACGCAACCGGTATCTTCTAGTTGCAAGAACATTATCCGGAAGCTCCTTGTTAAAGATGAGATTAGGAGATTGGGATCTAGGACAGGAGCCTCCGACATTAAAAAACACGCATTCTTTAAGAATACTCAATGGGCTTTATTGAGACATCAGCAACCTCCAATGATCCCAGTATTGACTAAGACCACGAAGAAGATGGACAAAAAGCCCGAAAGTGTCGACTTGAGCGGAATCCCTCAAATTGGCAAAGGCATAAGCAGTAGCAGTAGTGGTCAACCCCCGGCTCCGAATGTTGACAGCCATGAATCTGGATCCAAAGATAAAAGATATGAGTCTACTGACCCATTTGCAAATTTCAGTTCCGTCACCTTGCATTACAGCGAAAGTGGGAACTTGGGTGCAGAGGTAAACGAAGATTCTAATGGTGCCGAAGGTAGCAACTCCTTTGGATACAACACAGACAATTCAATGTATACAAGTGTGACATACACCATGACTAGTGGATCTGGTCATGGAACAGTTAGAAGTCCGCAAAAGCAAAAGACATTTTTAAAAAGGTAAACCTAGTATCTGAATATCGATACATATAGAAGATTTCAATAGACTATAGTTTTTATTGGAAAGGTTGTAGCCCTTTAGTAATTCTCTAGGCGGTGAGTTCCAGGCAAATCTGCTAGTACTCGACACACCACGCTATGAGCATCAAATTCTTTTCGATCCAAAAATACTCTATTCAACATTCACTAGCCATTAGGTCTCATATAGATTTGATTTAGACTTTGCGTCTGGATTGTCAGTAAATTTTATCCTCTTTAACTACAGCATACGTCCCCCGCTCTTCGAAGAGTGTCCAATAACAAACTTAAACAAACCAATAAATATCAATCACCCATCTTTAAACATCAAGAACGTATTAACTTTTGGTTCATGAGTCAACCGCAAACAAGCCCTCACAAACTGCCAATCACTTCACCCACCTCCAGTATGTCCAGAATGAAGACGATTTCGCAGCCAAATAAATGTCGCGACGCAACCCGACATTTTGCATGTGACCATCCTCCAACCAAAATTGGCCCAAAGAATATTTCAAATGAAAAGTCTCTTCCAGAGTCGAAAGGATAACAGAAGCTTTAAGCAACGTTAACAGACAATAATATACAATGGCAGGACACCACGCTGTGAAATTTATTCGTCATGCCGCGGCAGGCAAGCCACATGTGGACTTCAAGATCAAGTGGACCGCAAAGGCCTTAGGTGCATCCATGTGGTTCTATATCTTTTACAGAATCAAGGAAGATGGTGCCGTTATGTTTGGTCAAAAGTTACCATTCGAACACTAAGCTCATTGCATAAATAAGCTCGTTGAAGTGCTTGCGCTGTTGCCTGTACCATAGATACTCCGGTATTGGATATATAATGAATACAATGAATACATATATCACATAGATTCAATCTGTAGAGGGTGATGTAGTGACTGATAGTGGGCAAGGTAGCCATACTCTGTGCAAACACCAGAGGAAACGTCAACTTCATGAACAAATACTTGTAATACTTTGCTCAGCGGAAAGATCTTTCCTATAGAAGCAAAAACTATAATCACACAACTCATACTATTGCTGTTAGCAATGCAATTCCAAGCATCAACATACTGCCCATGCACCTTTTCTCTTCCTACTACTTATATACTGATTCGATACTTTTGATTGGTACAGCTTTTTCTGAAAGTTGTAACTATGTATTGGAGATATCCTTTTCTTTCTATTAAGGAGAAAGTTATCAACCTTGTCAATTGAAGGCACAAGTTCAAAATTCCTTACGCTACTCATGCTGAAAACAATAGCATGCATTCCTGACTTATTCACTCTTGCCATACTCAATGAGCCTGTGCTATGGTTTCTTCGCACCGCGAGTGCTATACCGTGAGCTAGTGCCTCGAAATCCTGTTCCAGATCCACGTCCACGAGAACTTCCTCTTCCTCGCCCACGCCCTAGACCCCTGGTAGACCCTGAACTTGGGGTGCCACGCCTATTGTGGAAATACTTACCAGATCTTTCCGCGTCTTCAAAACTGCTTTCTGTATCATCTTCTGTTTCTGAATGTACAGGGGTGCTATAATTCTGACCTCGATCTTCAAGTTCCTCGTACTCTTCAATGTGTTTGGTACGTAGGATTTGACGCTTTAGTCCTGCCTTCGGTGAGTATTCAAGGGCACTTACTTTAGGTCCAAATTTGTGCCCAGCCGCATAAGAAGAGGCAGATGTCAGAAATGTATTTGATTCCTCGTTCAAACTAAATTCTTGAGAGGTATCGTAATCTTCATAAATCTGGCTATCATCTGCATCTGCATCTTCCTCGCTATGAGCTTTATTGTCCACGTTTGAATTGCTCCGTGAGAATTTACAAGCGCTGCTTTCTTTCGAGTTAGAATTCAAGGTGCTAGCACTTTCAACTTGTGCATCTTCACTCTGAACTTTAAATCCAAAATTGAAACCTTGACTGTTCGTGTAGTCTAATTTATAATTACCAGAAGCATCTAGTTTAAAAATCATTATGTTATACTTCTCCAAGTTTTGCAAGGTATCCTGACTTCCAGCAGGAATATTTTGTCCATTTTGAGGGGTGTTGGCTGTAGCAATATAATCACACAAATTGAAGTGCCATAAATTGAAATATGCCTGGAAATAAAAATCATTGATTCTTTTGAGTATCTTCTTACTCGAATCTAAGTCTTCGTTAGTTTCTTCTGTTTCTGCTAGTTCCTCAGCAGTTCGCAAGGTTAACGGAACTATTTTATCTAGTGAGTCATTGATTGATATTGGGATCTTATCAAACAAGCTAAGTCCCAATTCAATTGATTCTTTTAGCTTCATGCATTCTTCTGTGCTAAATGGATCTGATTGGGATGAGTAATTTTCCAATAATTCAGCCATTTCATCTTTTATAATTAGCCACAACTCTCCCAATATCATTCTTAATCGAGAGAACTTCGAACGATAGTTCTCAATATAGCCTGCAGATCCTCCCATGCTATCAACAAAACTCATCCCGTTGCCCATTACTGGGTATCTGAAATGCAAACCTTGACTAATTGTGAAATCAGCATTCGTGATAATAGCCAAGTGTTCTAATAGGGGATTCTTAATCACAGGAGCATGACTGATGAATATGTTTATGGTGTTGTGAATAGACTCGTCTGATTCATTGACAATTCTTGAATACAACTCAGCGATTTGGATTAAACTTATCCATAAGTCACCGACTTTGCCACTAATCGAGGTACAGTCCAAATTTCCGTTGTCAAATAAACTATGGATTTTCAATGAACCTCCCAAACCATACAATTTTATATTTGGTTGAGTTTGTAATGGAGTTTTCACAATGAAATGGTTCAAATGATCAATTAAATGCAAGTTGGGTACCGTGTATTCGCCCGTATGTAGTTTGCTTATGATTTTAGGATCATCTAAAGGTCCATAAATCGTATAGACGGGGCAGGGTAGTTTATAATCGCCAGTCACATAAGAAGGGAACTGGCTTAAGGAATTATTGGATTCGATGATTTTCTTTTTGAAGTTATTGAATTCTTCGATGGAAGACACTGGAGTGGTTGCATTTGAGGCCGTGGAGAACGAGTGGTTGATCAAACTCAAATTGTTCAATTTCTCCACCAAATATGGCTCCAAGACCTCCAGAAATGCTACGATTTGCTTGAGGTAATTCAAATCCTTGTACTCTTCAACCGTATCATTGTTCCAGAACCCAAAGTTCCCGGTATGGATGATGATATCTATTGGTGTGCCTTTTTGAAGCTCTCTCTCGTATAGTTCATGGAAAACATTAAGATTGCCTTGTATATCAGATATACTTAGTATCCTTAGATCACCTTTTGATTGCGTCGAATATAGCATTGATGGGGCAATTTAGATCTGTTTAGTTCGACCTTTGAAACGGCCGGTCTTTTCTTCACTTTCTTGAAGTATTGGTCTCTGACTCCAATGACTCACTTATCTCTTGGTGTACTAGTGGTTAACCAAAGACTCCTTTCAATTCACCTGTAGCCCCTGCTGAAAAATGAATAATGTTATGAAAAAGTATCAATCGAGGTATTCCCTAGCTATTTCTGCTCTTCAGTAACGTGATACAGCCCTTTGTATCTGTTCTGCTATCGATTATGTTGTTCTCTCCACACAATTTAACATTCACCTCCAAATTTATCGTCGCTTTTTTTTTTGATCCTCGAGTCGTTTTGAACTTCCCCTGCATCTCTTTCGAACGCAAGATACAACTCCATACAACAACGGCACCTTCCAAATACGGTTATATTTACAGCGCTAGGCCAATTGCTCCCGGCACTGATAAGGAAAGAGCAGCTCTCATGCTCAGTTACTGAAAGTATACCTGTCACTTCAATTTTATACGTACGGCTAACTTATAGCAACACACCACACGGTTGTATGAACCATGTTGGAACCACTGAATAGGCTAAGAAATGCCATTATACAAGGCAATTTGCCAATCACGAAACGACTACTCTCAAGGTTCCCTGAACTTTGGTTGAATGTCGACCCCTCTCATGATGGCTGGTGTAACCTACACTATGCTTCATATAATGGCAATTACCTCATATGCTTCCATTTAATAGCATTCATGAATCAGAAATTGGGAGGCTTGTCGAATAACTATAGTTTTTTGGACTTGCTATCTTTCGACGAGTTGTCGGTGATACATTTATCAACAATAAATCATCATTCACAGACTCTACATTACTTGTTGCAAGAATTCCCTGGCAAAATATGGTTGGATTTTGCTGGTGGTGAGTTGAAACAAACCCCCTTACATTACAGTTGTGTTAATGGCTTTAGAGAAGGTGTTAAACTATTGTTGGAATTTGGAGCTGACTGGCTCAAGCAAGACCTTAATGGTGACACCTGTCTACATTTATGTTTCCAGTATGGCCATTTCTCATGTGTTGAAGAGTTGCTAAAATGCGTTGCTTCCAAATGCAGAGATTCTTCGAAGTTGAAATTAAACATTGGAGAATACGAAGAGACTCGCAATAAGAAAGGTTGGCTTGCCGTGGACTATGCATCAGACTTTCTGCTAATAAAAAATTTCAAATCTTTGAAAGTAGAACTATTCAATTCAGATTTACAATACCAAGATTCCATTGCAATTTCTGATTCCAGCTCATCCAACTCATCGTTACTGAACCTAAGTGCGAACCAATCTGAGAACTCTTTGCTGGATAATAAAGTTTTGCAGAGTCCAATCGTTCCAGTATCTCATGGACTGCAACAGGATGATAGTCAACCAATAACTCCGACAGGAACAACAAGTACTGACGGCGTACTTAACCCTATTAAAGGTAGAAGAGCACATTCCCAATCTTTGCCAACTGGAGTTGCTCCTGAGGGGTTGCTTGCAAGAGTAAAATCTACTTCGTCAACTAGGAAAAGGTCAAACACAACGTACAATTTGAGGCCGCCAAATCCTATAGCTGGCAGTTCTTTTACAACTCCAAGAAATTCAGTAGGTCCCCTGACACCAATTGTGCAACCAAGAACACCATCAATAAAATCAGTCACCATATCCCCATCAATACGAAAAAATGAAGGCGAAGAAATGTATTCGACTAAGCCAGAGCCAGATGTTCCCGAGTCTCCACTTTCGATTGAATCAGGAACTTCTATGAATTTGATAATAAGTGAGAATAATAATTCAGCAAGCAATCTATCAGACTCACTCACAAATGACCCTCTAATGTCGCCAACACCTTCAGCAGGCAGAAGGAAGAGCCTTTCTTTTCAAACTGGAACTGCTCAATTGATTCTAAATGCACCAGGTCATGAAACACAATGGCAAGTAATCAATACAAGCCCGAATCACATCGTGGCACAGACTGTATTGGACATGAAGTTAGCTCCTCTTCAAGAAAGTGCTTCCTGTTCTACTTCGGATTCGATCTCGCCTAGCCATTCATTAAATCAACGAATTTGTACAGAACCTTCGTCCATGCATCAGCAGAAAGTAGATATGCCTCGCTCAAGGAGATCATCTGTATCTTCAGGTGCACGCCAAATTCCAATTAACAGTAGTCGAACATCGCTAAACCAATTGGAGTCTCCTAGCAGAAGAAGGCCTTCACTTTCGCAAAAGTTGTCGAATGGTGGTGGCAGTCTTGAAGAATTGTCACTGGTGATAAGGAAAACAAGATCTTCTGGGACTCTTCCAGTGACATTAAATCCCTTGAATGAAATGACATCGAGTACAATCTTGCCTCCCCCACAGCAACCAGTAACACTAAATTCCAATGGATGGTTTGGTAACTTCAGCAATGATTCTTCAGAGAGTTTAAAAAGAACAAATATCAACAGTATCTCCTTTAGTAGGGTTCGTTAGGTCTAGCATAGAACATTAGCATGGTCTTGGTGAATACGCGTCACGATCAAAATTGAAAATCTTTTTCTATTTGGCATGTAGATATTTCTTCTTTAGCCTTGACAAATGAACGTCTAAATGAGTCAATTGGGGAAGAAGGCTCTGAAGCAAAGCTCCATTAGTAGGTTCTTCCAAAAGGCTGCAGATCCCGGGCCAAATGTAATGAATCCTGAAAAATCTCAGGTACAAGTAGTGCCAATTGAAGATGTTGAGGTTGCTCAAACCACTCCTAATTCAATACCCATGGAAGAGAAGACAAACGAAGTTACTCCTCCTTTGACGAAACCACTGAAAAAGAGAGTATTGAATACAAAGACTGTTTCACCGAAACTAGCTAAGGAAAAGGCTCCAAAGAGGAAAGTTGATGCCACCTCAAAATCAACTACTAGTAAAAAGAAGAAAGCTTTGACGCCTTTGGAGAAGCAGATCCTACAATTGAAAGAGAACCATCCAGATAAATTGCTAATTGTCCAAATTGGCTATAAGTATAAGATGTTTGGTAAGGATGCCGAGACTGCCTCTAGAATATTGAATATTATGCATGTACTGGGTGGGAGTGATATTGAAGATGAAAATGACAAAGGATACCAATTCTCCTATTGCTCCTTTCCTGATTTTAAGCTTCACATCAACCTAAAGAGAATACTAACGTATGGGCATAAGGTAGGTGTTGTGAAGCAAATGGAATCTTCAATTGTCAAGTCGGTTGAAAAGGGCTCAGGTTCATCGGACTTGATGATCAGAGAACTTACAGGTGTTTATACAAAAGGTACCTATATGAATGACGAAATAGATGGAGCTAATACGAAAAGCTTGTATTCAGAAGAAACTCCAGGTTACATTATATGTATACGAGAGAATGGAAGAAACTTTAGTTTTGTTGCAATACAACCGATAACGGGAGAAATTGTTCATGATACTTTCATTGATAATATTGATAGCACTGATTTGGAAACTAGATTGCTTTACTTGAACCCAAGTGAGGTGATTGTAGTCAATGACCAGGAATCTATATCCACGCAAACATTAAAAGTCATCAAGCTTGTGAATCCAGAGGTGTTAACTGTTCACAAACCAGAGAGGGACCCATTGGATATTTCCAACCAATTATCTCAATTCTTCATAAACATAGATTCACAGGGTAGATACTCACATCTAGGAGACTACTACCTTGTGAATTTTGAGCAATCCATACAAATTTGTGTATGTGAGCTCATTGAATATTTAACTGAGTGCAAACTCAGCAACATTTTTACAATTCCAGACAATATCAAATCCTTCACCAACTCTCGGAATTACATGATCTTGCCAAGCAACACTTTGTATGCCTTGGAGATCTTCAAGAATTCTACAGATCCCAACTCCAATAAAGGCTCTCTAATTTGGCTTTTGGACCACACCAGAACGAGGTTTGGGAAGCGAATGTTGACTCAATGGATATCCAAGCCATTGATTCAAAAGCAGAAAATTGAAGAGAGACACCTAGCAATAGAAGACATGAGTGGCGGATTTATACAGCTAGTGGATATATTTAAGGGTTTTCTTGATAAGGTTGGCAGAAGCTTGGACTTGGAGGAATTGCTCATAAAGACACATTATTCTGCTTGTTATAAGTCAGCTAAAATTAGTAGACAAGAAGTGTACTTGATGTTGGAATCATTGAATGAAGTTGTTGAATTGACCAAGAAGTTCGAAACTGCCATCGACAGTATTAATTTGAAGTCACCGTTGTTACTCTCCCTATTCAAAAACTTGCAAGAACTAAGCAAAGTAAATATCACCAGCAACTACAAGGATATGATTGAATTATCGTACATCCTTGACAACTCAAAAGATCCAGAAGAACAGAAAACACATTTCTTCAATTTGAACTATAGAAACTGGGAAACGATATCCCAAGAATTCAACAAGATTAGTGAACTTGAAGCTTTACTTGAAGAGGAATTAGTACAAATAAGAGGACTACTTAAAAGACCGTTAATGAAATACACAACTAATAATAAGGAGCCATATCTCATTGAGGTGCGAAATGGAAAACAAGTTGATGAGTTGCCTCCTAATTTCCATAGAATCAACGGCACTACTACTGTTTCAAGATTCAGAACACTGGAATCTGCTAGATTGTACAAACTAATCCTATACCATAAGGAAATGTTGTCAATCAGTTGTGATGATGCATTCAACAAGTTCATTGGTGAAATTGATGAAAATTATGCTTACTTCACAAAGATAGTTAAAATCTTGTCTACCCTAGATTGTTTACTTTCTTTGACTGCAGCTAGTGGAATTGGTTGCAACACCGTCAAGCCATGCCTTGTTGATGACCAAATTATAGAAGTTGTCAAGGGAAGAAACCCCATTATTGAAAATTTACCTCACGTATCCAATTACGTTGCAAATGATATAGATATCCAGTATGACAAACACAGAGTTTTAATAATAACTGGACCAAATATGGGAGGCAAATCGTCATATGTCAAACAAGTGGCATTGATGGTAGTAATGTCACAAATAGGCTGCTATGTACCTTGTGATTCTGCCACTTTAGGTATCTTTGATCTGATTTTCATTCGAATGGGAGCTCAGGATGATATATTAAAAGGTAACTCTACCTTTATGACTGAAATGTTGGAATGCAGCACCATTGTCAATAACCTCACAAATAAATCCTTGGTAATTTTAGATGAAATTGGAAGGGGAACTGGCACAAGTGATGGTATAGCGATTGCATATCTGATATTGACCTTTTTGATTGAATGTAGAAAATTACCGTTGGTTCTATTTATCACCCATTACTCCTCTTTGAATGTTTTGCAAGACTTGTACCCGAAGAATGTTGCGAATTTCCACATGGGGTTCCAGCAAATATACAAGCAAGATCTGGAGTTCCCAGAAGTTGTCTTCTTATACAACTTAGTTCAGGGAGTGGTAAACAACCTGTATGGATTGAATGTTGCAAAGTTAGCTGAGTTACCTGATTCCATCATCAGCAAAGCATTTGAAATTAGTGAAGGTTTGAAGACACATATTGAAAGCAGGAGCTCGCTAAGGTTTGCCAACAAGTTTCTTGGTATCTTAGCTGGAAATGCACACAAAGATGCTATAACCGAACTAGAGGACTTGTTTCAATACATATGAAATTTAAGATTTCCTGAATGAATATATTAGCTATTAAACTCATGTACTAAGCTCCTCCCAAGTGTAAGAATTCCTTACAATACTCATTGAAAAGGGTTGGATTGTCCAAATAAATGTGGTGGCCAGCATTCTCAATAACCTTGAAGTGAGACAACTTCTCGTTCTTTTCATGTATCTTTTCATGGGTGTATTCACCACCTTTCGAGTTCATCCAATCTTTATCCCCGTAAGCTATGGATATTTCAATCTCTGTCTTTAAAATATATTCAACAAATCCGCGGTCGCAAAGGGGTAATCTTGGAAGTATTTCGTGAGTGATGAACTTGGCTATTGCTAATTCGCCAGAGCCCTGATACTGATTGAAAATGGAAAAAGAATAGTTGTGTAGTTTTAATATCAAATCTGTAGATGAGGCTTGAGAAGATTCACTTGAATTATCCAGTTCACTTTGGTCAGATTCGTTTGATTTTACGTTGGCAAATCTCTTGAATGACCAATACGACAATATCTTCGAATACAAGGGTCCAAACATTTGTAATAATTGGAATGGAGACATATGGCGTTTCCACAAGCTCTCCAAGACGAAGTTCTTTGGGAATTTTGGCTTCCCTAATCGTTCCCAGATTTCAGCATACTTCTCAACATCGACAACTTCGGTCAATTCACCGAAGGGATCACTTTTTAAGGATTCATCGTGATGGTTATATTGGTATTTTTTGTCATTAATCAAACTTGCTGGACTTGATTCTGTACCCATTGGACTAACCAACATCAATTGATCAACAATTTTATCTTGATTGTACTTCATTACATAGCATGCAGAAAGGTACGCACCCATTGAATGAGAAATGATCTTGAAATGGGATAAACTCCTCTTCAATCTCCATTCTTCGATCTTATCGATGAACCAGCTTTCGGCCTGAACTACCTGAGCAATCTCATCTTCGATTTTGTCTGGTTTCACAGATATCAAGTATTCAGGGAACTTCTGCCTTGAGGAGTTTCCAAAACCGGGCAAGTCTATCAAATGAAGTCGAATCCCCGGTTGAGATTTAAGTAGTGGTTCAACATTTTTGATGAAATACCCTAGCGCTGCCATATAGCCATGTATAATAACAATATGGAGTTCTTCTTGGCCCTCTTTAAGTTCCTCATTATTCTCTAGATAGAACTCGTGTATCGATACGTTATTTGCCAATTGGGTATCGATTTGCTTACCATTGAACTTGTGAATAACATTTGAATCGTCTCGAGTCTCATCAGGAGGCTGCAAGTAAATATCATCAGACAAAATAGCCCTGAATAGTTCGTATTCGATCTGTCTATTCTTTAACTTAGCTTTGACGATCCGTGCTGATTCTTCTTTCTCTGAATAGTGGCTGGTGGGAGCCTTCAAGTCCGCAGAGCTTGTCCACCAATCTCGAATGGAATTGCCAAGGGTTATGGAATTGACTTTGGGAACGCGCGCCTCCGGCTTTGCATCGTGTACTGATTGGCACATGGTTGTGCTAGGTTCTTGCACGAGAGTTGTCATCGTTTGCGGGAAGAAAGTGTTCTAATTTTACTTTCGATATAAAAGTTTCTTATCAGTTGGTGGAGAAGATTTGGCTGCGAGTGCGCTCAGGAAAAATGGGGCAGACGGGGAGCTGTGGTGGGAGGTGATTGGGTGGCTAGATAAGAGATGAGTGTAGAAAGAGATCATGATCAAGGTGATCGGATGGTTGAGGTGCTGTTTGAAAGAGGAATCATGCTCTTTGATACAGTATACGGTGGATCAAGGTATTAGTTGCGACCATAGGCAAGATCACAGGTTTCCATACTTTAGCCACTAGCCACTAGCCACTAATAGAGGGTAAGGCACCCTGGTTACTACACTAAATCAGCAATTTGTCTCTTGTAATGCCATTATTACTCCACACCCATGCTACATTATCGCTTACTGAAGCCAGACCAAATCTACTTCATTCCATTGAAAAGTCCATGTAATCTAAATATATACTCTTCGTTTACATTACTTCAAAGGGGCTTGTCCCTGAGTACTGTCAATTTCGGAATACAGAGGAGGAGCGTTAGGTGCGACAGGCTCCACAACCAAAGGTGTATCAGGTTGAATATAAGCAGATGGTGCAGTTGGGGCATCTATTGAGCCGTAGTTCTGGACTTGTGGAGCAGATGTTTCACCAGGCTGTTGCCTGAGTGGTTCATTGTGAACATGGTGATGGTAGTGGCATTGACGTTGAGGAGTTTGGTTTTCTAAGTCATTTCTATAAATGTAATAGATGTTGGTCTCACCTCCGCCTGGATATGGTGGATATGCTGCAATGATATACCACGAATGTATCAACCCTGGCAAGTACCCCAAGCAACATAGCAAGATATTGACAAGCGAGTCGGTGGAACAGATCCCTCTTCTAATCCAAACAGGCAATGGGGGAAAGATCACCGATAATACTATAAGGAAAACATCGAATAAACAAGAACACATTGGATTCGAAAAGTTGAGTGGTGGCAAATCCAGCTCATTCAAGGTGGAATCGCCTACTTTATATACTGCAAGGCTCCTTATAATTTTTGGCCTCGTAAATTTTTGATCACGCGGTTGGCGCATGTGCAGATTTTCAATGTGCGTGCGGACATGCCCATGAAGAGCACTAGGAGATCCGAGTGAGGTGCGATGAGATCATGATGACTTGGTGACTCAATGGCTTGAGGACCTGGTGACTCGGTGGCTCGATGGCTTGAGGACATGACGACTTGGTTGAGAATTTCACGATGTTTAAGGGCACTTGGGAGCGAATGATTTTGCATTTTTTGGAGAAAAGGCCTAGAGCTCTTGGTGCTTTATGCTGGGTACATTTGAGTGAAATGATACTAGGTGATAATATGGAAGGTCAAAAAAAGTCTCAAAACAAAGAAGACCTACATTCAATGAAAGTAGAGGAGAGGCAGTGAAATGAACATACGGCTGTACAAAATTGGAAGTAACCACAGTACTCGCTTGTGCTACTGCTAATGTATTTAAGGAATTGGTCTTGAATATTCTTAGATCCAGAGGACAGGGAATCCGTTATAGTGGTTATCATCTACCCCATACAACAAGACAAGGTAACATATGTGCATGTCTGCGTTGCAGCTACAACTGTTAGACGTATATTGGGGCCCATTGTGTGCTTATATTAAGCTTCTTAAAGAGAAAGTAAGAATTGAATGCTAGCCACTGTGTTAGCCAGGTTTAGAAAAACGCACTACAAAAAAGTATCATATTCTTAATAATAAACACTGTAGTAAAATCCCACCATTTTGCTTCTTCTTTCCTTATCGAAAATAAACACTGATCTATAAGCATTAGTTATCTTTACTAATAGTGAAACGGTAGGTCAAACTACAAGGACGATACTAATATAACAGCACAAAAATACGATTAGCACGTCGAACCCCAGCATGCTAGTTAACTATTTTTTTCTATGTGGTTTTCTCATACTCCAATCAGTGTTGGCATGGGAGTTAATCCCTCGAGATAATACAACAAAAGTAGATGTTGCTAATATGTTACGATGCTTGCAGGCAAATGGGTATCCCAACAATACGATCATAGCAACTGACATCAATGGTTATCTCATAACCTACAACGATCCCAATTCTATAGATGCTAATGCTGAACAACTTCATGCTGCCTCAAATTGGTGCTTCCTGAGATACTCTTTCTACCTCAACTTCCGTAATTCTCGATCTGATAGTATGCTCTCACGTTTTTATGCAATCTGTGATCTTATGACTGCCGTTGACAGTCCTAATATACTACCAGACTTCCTGCGTAACACCAAGATAGCCAGTCCTGCTAACACATGTCCACCGATAACCGGTTTTGGAGAATGGGCACAGCGTGCCTTGTGGAGAGCATGAGTGATCTCGTTGACTAAGTATAAGCCTCAAAGATTCTGAATGGCTATGTTATAAAAAATCCAACAAGACAGGCTAACACACAAACCAAAACCAAAGACACAAACCAAAACCAAACACACAACGAACACACAACACAACAAACAACAAAACACTACAAGTATGTGTACTGTTTAATGACAATCTACAAGGAGCAGCTAGCAAAGGTGATTCACCACATTGGCCCTACGGACAGATAGCCAAGATGTCACTAACGTTCAGTACTGGACAGTTGATCCAGTGAGTCCAAGGGTTAGCATAGGTGACCATAGCAATTTAACAAAGCCTCAACAACCCTGAATTGTTGTTTTGGCAAACGAAATAGATTAATAGTACGAAAACAGCATTTGGGTGATTGTAGGTTGTCGACGGTGAGAGTACTGGTAGAGGTTTCTATTTGTCAATTACTTGGTGGAAAAATCTTCATGTTGATTTTGTGGTTTTGGTCGATTTTGCAGCCATTTGAAGGAGTAGTTTGATTAAGTGGTTAGATAAGAGAAGGAAAGAGGTGCTGCAAGGTACCAGGGTTAGGAAACATACTCATGCGGAGTAGAGCTTATACCTACCGTGTTGGATTTTCAGGAAGACGTCAGATATCGCTTGAGGGGGGATATCGCTTGAGGGTTGATAACACTTACCCCGGCATTGTAAGGAGTAATCATGACGGAAAATCAGATAAATCTCAGAGATAATTGACTCAGTTCTCTACCCCAATCCATTCTTCGGTAATGGGTAAAGCATGAACAACTTAATTGATGTGAGCACCAACTCATCTTATTCTATTTCTAAATAAATTTCCAAAAGTGATCGAAATCACTGGAAACCCAGTTCTTCAATATATTATATCTCCTCAAACAACACTTCAAGACCATTTCGCCACCTCCTAATCACTGTAGTATCCTTTCTTCCCCCTTCTAGCTTCGTACCTTGAGATCTTACACAACTACATGCCCAGAAGACTTGTGGTACTTTTCGCAGCCACAAAATTCGCAAGGCGACCCGCGTTCGATTCCCATCGGGCTCACATCTACATTTCGATTTCTCAGATCGCGGCCAATTTTTCTGTTTGCCTTCATCCCTACAACCAGATCCATATTCAACAAACCAACCATGTCTTCCAGTACATTCAGCGTGTCATACAATGCAATCACCAAGAAGATCAGCGTGCCAAGAACCTCAACCATTAGTCAATTGAGTGAGGCTTGTTTGGAGAAATTCGGGATACTGGAACCGAATGTAGTTGGCCAGTTATCATCTACAAATAACAAGGTATTAGATGGGTCATTGACCATTAGATTGAGTACATTGACAAATAACTCCAAATTAAAGTTAGTTTTGAAGACCTTGAGTACCAATAAAGAAGTTAATGTCAAATTCACGGTGAATTTCGAAGGAGGTGATCTGAAAACTCTGATCTCCAAGATCAGCTCTGAATTGACATTATCACAATTGATCACACATATCGAAGAGAAAGAATCCATCCAATTATCATTTGATACCAAGAAATCCCAATTAGTGATATTGAATTCCATCTATGGTTCCAATAAATACGACACAACAAAGTTGGGCTCTTTGGTCGGTAGTGGATCAAGCTTGGTTATTAGAATGAATTATCTTTTGAGTGATGATGAATCTGCAAAGAGAGCCGAAGCTCAACAGAATATCGTGAAAATCCAATTGCAGAGACAAAGAGAAAGAAACGAGATTATAAAAGAAGATAGAGAAAGAGCTGAACTTGAAAGAATCGACCGTGTCAAAAAAGGAAAGGCAGCCAAGGAGCATAATGAAGAACCGAGTGAAGCTGATAATGCTGGTGAAGCCGAAAACACTAACCAACAGGAACAAGTGATACTTAAGCCAGAATCAAAGCCAACTGCAAAACCAGCCCAGCTCATTCCGCTCGAGAACAATGCTGGAATAATTTCAATGGATGTGAATATGATAGATGGAGAACAATATACTGAAATCTTAACAGAATCTCCAAGTTTATACGTTCCAAATGAAGTCCCCGCTGTAGACATTGGTTATGAAAACCCAGATGAGGATTACAACATGACTGTTGCTCAGGCACAAACATATCAAAGACTTATCAAAGAGTCTGGTAAACTGAAGGATACACCAGTCATCCATACTCCTCCCGCCAAATATCTCATCAGAATCAAATTCCCAGACAGATCGATATTGCAAATTAACTTTATCAAGGATGCAGAACTTGTCAAGCTTGGTCAGTTGATCAAGAAAATCGATACATTGATCCTTGAAAAGTTTGTTGGTAAGTATAATTTGAAATTGAGCTATCCACCGTTCAAGACGATTGAGATGTCATTTTCTGAAAACAATTCGTTATTGCACCTGCTTGCAGATTTCCAAAGTGAAAGAACAAGTTTGATTTGGGAACTCAAAGGCGGAGTAGCTGTTGACCAAGGACCATACATTAAGACAGGTTCTATTGAGGTGAAGTCAAGTAGTGAGTTGCCGGAGGTTGTTCTAGAAAGTCACCGCAGCGAACTTCCAGATGGAGAAATACAACAGAGTCGGTTCGAAACCGAGTATAAAGTTGCAAGGGCTACATCAAGCAAAGATCCGCCAAGGAATATCAACGGGAAGCCGGTTCCCAAGTGGTTCAAATTGAACTAGTTTCTCAAAACAGCAGAAGTGTTAAAATATGCTCTGATCATTGTGTGTCTCAGGCTGGTGCCCCAATAGCTATTGGTACAAGAGACAGGTAAACTACCCAGATCCACATGGTTGCACAAGCCTTGCTTCGCGTACCAGAGGTGGGCCACTCTCAACTGTATAGCAATCATTGATAAAGATTGATCTTGAATCACCCGTACCCAATCAGTCAAGATCCCACATGAACTTGACTTCGCTGATTAATTGTACATTAATTATGAAGAACTTTGTGCTGATTGCCTCTGATCAGTACGCCTGTACAGGCGTAACTAGCGCACCAAGAAAAAAGAGGAATTTCACAAAGTTCTAACAATCACTGTAAGCTTACCAGAGCACCAAGAGCACCCTAACCAGGCACTGGCCAGATACGCTTCAAAGCAAGCATTCAGCTCGATGGCTACTTCAGATCTTTCAGTAAAGAGTCTACTTGCTGCAGTGTCTCGTGCCTTCGCTGTCAAAATTGGCAATACTTCACCTGCTTCAGAATTACGACTACTTGAACCCCAATTACAAGGACAATGACTCATAAAGGGAGTAGTTAATTCGATAACAAAACCGTTATTTCGTATTGCAGAGACAATAAATAAGATAGCGTATCCCCTCTATGATGGTTACGAAGCTCCCCTGTGCTCTTGATTGGTACCAAGTTTACACCTCGTTGTTTGTTTGTGATCTTTCATTGCCTTATGCGGAGGGAGCGTGCACGGCCCGCAATATCAAAAGTGAAAATTTTTCGCACAACCCAGAAGTATAAATTAAAGTAGAAATCCTTTGTGACTGCTTCACTGTTCAACCTCTTTTCTTTCGTTATCAAACATCTTTACTTTTAAATTCCTATTCCCCATACTATCAATTCAAAAGTCTTTAAAGATGTCCGCCTAAATTTTAATCTTAATTAAAAGTCACCTTATTATTAATCCCCATTAAATAATAAAAATACAAACAATGTTTAACAAACTAAATAAGTTGTTGTTTTCTTCAAAATATATCAAAATGTTATCGTGAAATATACTATAACCCCGTCCAATATGACGCTATCGCTCCCCCTATAAGGTTCTAAATTATCCAATATTAGCCCTATTTTACCACATACTAAAGTACCCATTACTAAAGTCCCATATACTTTTACCATTTTAAATCCAGTTTATACTATCCCAAAAAAAAGAAGTTTATCTAAGATGTCCGCTATTACCAACACCAACTCGATGATTGTCGGTGATTCATTGCTTTTTGAATCACAGGATATGTTCATGTCCAACCCAACTGCCAAGTACCTGCGTTTTGAATCCGCTGCATCTGCCAAGATGTTGGCTGGTCTGGATGCTGTCGACCGCATGTCTGTTTCTTTGCCCAGCATTGCTGAGTACAATGTCGAAGCCCCTGCAAGTGAAATTGTTGTGGCTGCTTCTACAGAAGCTGACGACATGTCCCATACTTCTCCTTTCCAGATCCACTCAAGTGTATTGGACTCTGTGTTCTCCAACGTATTGGATGAACACGACCAGTTACAGGATCACACTCCAATGTTTGACGATCTCGACTTCATGGTAGATGGTGGGAAAACCAACTCCAAGGATGATTGGATTTCACTCTTTGGTGACGAGAATGCTGAAGCCCTTGTAGGATCCAATATTCAGGATGACCTTGAAGACGAACTCGCTGGTGTACGCAACGAAGATTTAGCTGATGCTCAGCTCTTTTTGAAGGTTGAGGAAGCTGAGGCTGCTCAGCTTGCTGCAGAAGCCAAGGCTGTATCATCAGTAGAATATCTTGAAAACATTGCACCAGTAAGAACTACAAACAAGAGAATGTATAGTGAAGTTGAAGAGTCGTTTGAATTTGCTGTTAAGAGAAGTACTCAGGATCAGTTATTCACTCCAAACCCTTCATCCACTTTACCTACCCCTTTACTTGACTCTCACAGCAAGGATGCTGCCAGTTCCAAGAAGATAGACCATCTTGGTTGTGTTAGTTACTCTAAGAAGCAGAGATCACAGCCATTGGCTCATATTGAAGTTGAATCTGGTGACCCAATCACAATGAAGCGTGCAAAGAACACTGAGGCTGCTAGAAGATCTAGAGCCAGAAAGATGGAAAGAATGACGCAGTTGGAAGTCAAGGTCGAAGAGTTAATCAAAGACAAGGAGAGTCTCGAACTGGAAGTTTACAGATTGAAGGAGTTGTTATTGGCTAACGGTGTAAAGCCATAATTTTTTTTATTGTTTCCTATACTGTCAATTATCTAAAAAACACTATATAATACAAAAAAACGAAAAAAAGTTAATCAAAATGTAGATTTGTGTCAAGAGCATTAGTATAATCACTTCATCGTAGTGTTAGGTAATGGAGAGGAGTTTGACGCGATTAAGAGAATTTATATAGAAGTTATTTTAAACTATATTATATACAATATACTACAATCAGATACACAAGTGGTTATGAACTTGGTTTGTATGAGAGATTCATCCAGAGGGGTTAGCAGTAGCCCGAGTGCCATTTCTAGCTTTGCATACTGATACGGGTACAATTGGGTATGGGTATTCGTGGGGGTCGCAACGCTGTACAATGTCCAGTTTATGCTCATGAATGGGTGTTGCATTCAAATAGGAATCTAAGTGAATCGATTATCTGTGTAACCTTAACAAGTGTATGTCTGGGAAGACTCTGGTGGTGAGCCAAGGCCTTAGTTTCAATGGAAAGGAAAGGACAATGCGAACAATTCTGCCTAGTATCAAGTCCAACTGAACACAACGTTTGCTATGTTTATGCTTTCAAGGACTTGTTGGTAACATGCTTCCATGAACCTTCAGTCATGCATATTTAAGTCTTTCATCTTGCAACTTGTAGTCTTCTAAACTGATTGTGCGCCTGAAGGGGCTTCTCCGAAATGAACAATGTCTTGCTCCCTTGGAAGGATATCATTACTTGTGTCTGGAAGTTTAGTAAGCCACCCTAACACTGTTCACAACCCCAGAAACACAATAAGTGGCGTATTCAACAATAGTGTACTTCGACAATAGTGTACTTCGACAATGGTGTAATTCGACATTGGTAATAGATCAATAATATGACCCGGAGCTATTCAGTATTCCAGAATATCTTCGGTGATGTCCTTCAGTGAATCCTTGGGTCCCTTGTTTGATTGTTCAATGATCCTAATGAGAGGTAAATGCAAAGCAACCAGTTCTTCCAATCTTAGATTATCAAACGAAG
Source organism: Kodamaea suecica (assembly GCA_030558315.1). Taxonomy (NCBI): domain Eukaryota; kingdom Fungi; phylum Ascomycota; class Pichiomycetes; order Serinales; family Debaryomycetaceae; genus Kodamaea; species Kodamaea suecica. Next base: position 133,109 of record JAJMSH010000009.1, on the reverse strand, counting down.
AAATGAAGTAATTGGTCTTCCGATGGGAGGAGTTGGTTCAGTTTGGTTTATTGTTGAAGTGGTCTGCAGCTATTACAAGAGAAACCAATTAATCCACTGCATCGACTATACGAATGATGCACTCATCCCAATTGATGCAATCCCACTGCAACGTCTTCAATTGATGCATTTCTCGATTGTCAGTTTCTCCCTTGTTTAAGCACATTGCAGATCAACAACTCTTAAGATTAACCCCACATGAAAAACCACCATCTTATTGTTCAAGCCATCACTCAAGATTACGAGATAAGAGAATCATATTTGGAATGGCTCAAAATGATGTCTGTATTGAGAGGTGTTGCGCATCTCAGGAAGATAATCCGTTTTGGCGACTACTGCAGTCCGGGTGTTACTTGTCATGGGTTTTGAGTCGACCAGGAGATATGGTCAAGTAGTGAGAAGAGATGTGGGAGAAGAGATGTGGGAGAAGATGTGGAAGAAGATGTGGCCGCGTGTGGGCGGAAGCGTATGCATGTTTCTGAAAGGTTGCTCGAGTAAATGGCCATCCTCTTTGTCACTAGCTACCGGAATAATGTATCTTCGTAATGTTGCCGCATACAAGCGATCGTAACCTTTGATAGACTCATCGCGGAAGATGATTGGTTCGTGGGTGTAATCGAACCAAGTTGCACCACAGCTATCTAGCAGCTTCGAGACGATGCACCCTGTATTTGCACGTAGTTGGGGTCAAAAGCGATATGTTCGGTTTATTGAGCAAAGAGCGAGAAATTGGACAAAGGTAAGAGATGGAGCAAGCCGAGTGCCTATGGGACCCTTGCACCATACGATGCAAGCAGCAAAACAGCGCACCGTAGCTCAGCATGTCGAGGATTCGGTCAGACAGGCATCCACTCAGGCATCCACTCAGGCATCCACTCAGGCATCCACTCAGGCATCCACTCAGGCATCCACTCAGGCATCCACTCAGGCATCCACTCAGGCATCCACTACTGCACAACAATCTCATGTCAACCCAAAGATAAGAAGAAACGGATCTTTCTTTCTGCAAACGGTATACGCCGTGAATTCTTGGATACAAAGGGAACAAAGACACCTTTATCGTAGCCACAACGTTATACCGATCCCGAAGCAAATTAATAGATAAGAGTTTATTGTACATCCATCCCCCCCACCGCTATCAAAGCAACAAACTAACAATACTCGACAACCATGCTTCAACGTTTCGCCTGCACCTACTTTACCTTGCTGCTTATACATAAGTCACTATCAAAGCACAAGTGTCAAAGTGGCCCAAATACAGGACGTCTTGGCCGCCAATCAAGGAGCCTCCGTTGGAACACAACCATCCCATTAATTACCTACTTTTGGGTAATGGCTTGGGGTTTGTTATTATTCTTCCTCTCAACGGCTTTCAATTCCAGTTCTTTTCTTTTTGCCCTTAATGGCTTTTTCCTTTTTTATTTTTTATTTTTCATGCATTTCAGTGGAACTGCTCATCACTGATACACCAGTGGTATATATTTGCTGGTGCCCGCCGTCAGTCGGTTTGAATTTAGGCAACATTGATAATTGTTATTGTTGCTGTTCCTAAAAGATGTCACTTGAAAAAGAGATAAAGAAAGATTCAATCCACTCGTACGACAACTCATTGGAAGATGGTGTTCCTGTGACTGAGTACGCTGAGGAGACTAAGGAATTGAACTGGTTCAACAAGATAGCTCTGGTATTGAATGCTGAAACTAAGGGTATCGATTTGGTCACCGACGAAGAAAAGGTGGGCGATTCCGCTTGGAACGCCGGTACCATGTGGTTGTCAGCCAACTTGGTCTTTGCTACCTTTGCATTGGGTGCTCTTGGTATCACTGTTTTCGGTTTGGACTTCTGGTCCTCCGTGTTAACCATCATCTTCTTCTCCTTCTTGGGGGTTTTGCCTGTGGCATTCTTTTCTCTCTTTGGTGTTAAGACCGGGTTGAGACAAATGGTGTTATCCAAGTTTTTGGTTGGTGACTACTGTATGAGAATCTTTGCTTTCATCAACTTGGTTGCTTGTGTTGGTTGGGGTGCTGTCAATATCATGGCTTCAGCTCAATTATTGCACATTGTCAATAACGGGTTGTTACCTCCATGGGCTGGTTGTCTTATTTTGGTCCTCTGTACCATCTGCGTCTCCTTCTTTGGTTACCACGTCATTCACATGTACGAAAAATGGTCTTGGGTCCCAAATATCGCTGTGTTCATCGCTATTATCGCAAGATTCGCTAAAGCTGACAGTTTCTACGCTGCCCCTATGGTTGGTGGAGCTACCACTGCTGGTAATGTTTTGTCCTTTGGTAGTACCGTCTATGGGTTTGCCACTGGTTGGACCACTTATGCTTCGGATTACACTGTCTATCAACCAAGAAACGCTAATTTGACTAAGATCTTCTTTAGTATTGTCATTGGCTTATGGACTCCATTATTGTTCTGCCTTATTTTGGGTGCTGCTTGTGCCACCGGTACTCTTCAAAGAGCTGATGGTTCATTCGTAAACCAACACTTCAGTGAAATGTACAATTCCAACTCTATTGGTGGTTTGGTTTATGCCATTTTAGTTGATGACTCCTTACACGGATTCGGTCAATTCTTGTGTGTTCTTTTGTCTTTATCGACTGTTGCCAATAACATTCCAAATGTCTACTCAGCATCGTTATCTGCTCAAGCGTTGTGGTCCCAATTCTCCAGAATCCCAAGAATTATCTGGACTCTTGTGGGTAACTTTGTTGTCTTGGCCATTTGTATTCCAGCCTACTACGACTTCAACAGTGCTATGGCAACCTTTATGGATTTGATTGGTTACTACTTGGCCATTTACCAATCCATCTTTCTTTCAGAACATTTCATCCACCGTGATGGTTCTTGGAACTATGATTACGAAAGTTACAAAGATAAGTTTGCCTACCCATTAGGTCTTGCTGGTACTTTTGGTTTCTGTTGTGGTGCTGCTGGTGTCGTTGTGGGTATGGATCAAATCTGGTACGTTGGTGCTCTTGCTAAACATATTGGTGATTATGGAGGAGATATTGGATTTGAATTAGCCTTTGCTTTTTCATTTATCGGTTTCAACAGTACAAGATATTTCGAAAAGAAGTATATTGGTCGTTAAGCCGCTGATGCTTTATATTTCACTTCCTTTTGTATATTATTTAGACCGTTTCATAATTGACATTAATAATTTTAACGAACAGTAGTGAGTAATAGTTCCCACTCAGAGACTTATCATACCAAGAGGTATAAAGAGTGCCCATCTCAAGAAGTTCAATTAAGCGTTGAACCAGGTGCGACCAACCGAGGAGGCACCAATGGAAAGCTCCATAAGCCCCATATGCCTCATAGGCTTTGCTTGAAGAGTTCCTTCGTCACACTACCGTTCGATATAAAAGTGAAAATTCTGAAAACCCCCTTAAAAAACCCCCTAAGAGTAAACAGCATGAGATGAGGTCAAGTCGGGCAACAGCTCCCAAACCGATCTAGGGCATTTCTTCCTCCTCCATTGTGTCCCGTTTCAACATGGATAATCCCTTCTTTCAAACCATCCCACAAACGGCTCTCCAAACGGCTCTCTTCAAACGGCTCTCTTCAAACGGCTCTCTTGAAACAGAACGTCTCCTGATTTAACCTTAGTGCATTAAGTCAAACTTTGCTGTGATTATTGTGATCAGAAAATAAATTGGACCATCAAAAGGAGTCAGATGCTGAAGAATGAAATACTATATAGATGAGTTCCAATTGTAATGGACTCTACTTCATTAGAGAAAGCTTTATCGATCGATGTTGAATCAAAGAACTTAGAGAATTCCTTGGAACCAGGAAAGCACGTAAGTTTCTTCACCAAATTTGCTAGACGATTCAATGCTGAGACTAAAGGTGTTGAGATTGCTACTGAGGACGAGAAGACTGAAAAGTCAAGCTTATCTCCTGGTATAGTTTGGTTATCAACTAACTTGGCAATCTCTACGTATGCTTTGGGAGCTATTGGTGTCACTGCCTTCGGATTGGACTTTTGGACATCTACTTTGACCATCATCTTCTTCACACTATTGGGAACGTTGCCTGTGGCATTCTTCTCCTCGTTTGGTGTAAGACTTGGTTTGAGACAAATGGTTGTTGCAAGATTCCTAATGGGAAACTTGGGAGTCAGAATTGCTTCATTCATCAATGTGATTGCTGGAGTAGGTTGGGGCTCAGTTAATATCATGTCATCAGCTCAACTTTTAACCGTGGTGAATAATGGAGCATTACCTCCATGGGGGGGTTGCTTAATATTGCTGATTTGTACTGTCATAGTTTCCTTCTTCGGATATCGTGTTATCCACTTTTATGATACTTGGTGCTGGGTCCCTAACATGGTAGTCTTCATCTCCATTGCTGCAAGAATCCCCAAAACTCACGCTTTCACTGTAGGTAAAATGGTTGGTGGAGCCACCACTGCCGGAAATGTGTTGTCGTTTGGTGGTTCAATCTTTGGTTTCGCTGCTGGATGGGCACCCTACGCCTCTGACTATACCATATACCAGAAGAAAGACGCTAACTTGTTCAAGGTCTTTTTCAGTGTGTTAATAGGATTATGGTTCCCCTTATTTGCTGTTATGATATTGGGTACTGCTTCAGCTATGATCACTGTCAACAATGACAAATTCAGCCAGTTATATGAGAACAACTCCGTTGGAGGCCTTGTCTACGGAATCCTTGTTGAAGACTCTTTACATGGATTTGGCCAGTTCTTATGTGTTGTGCTTGCAATGTCCACGGTTGCAAACAACCTTCCAAATATGTACTCTGCCTCCCTCTCAGTACAAGCATTCTGGTCAAAAGCTGCCAAGATTCCTAGATATGTTTGGACTACGGTTGGCTGCGGAGCTTCCTTGGGCATTAGTATAGCCGGGTATTACCATTTCGTAGATGTCCTTGAGGAATTTATGAATTTGGTAGCTTATGCCTCTGCAATTTTCATTGCTATCACAGCATCTGAACATTACATCTATAATCGTGGTTCATTCGATTGCTATGACTTAGAAAATTACAACAATAAATCTGTATATCCAATGGGTTTGGCATCCATATTTGGATATGCTTGCGGAGGTGCTGGTGTGGCCATAGGAATGAACCAAGAATGGTACCAAAGTGTTCTTGGGATTAAAATAGGTGATGCTGGTGGTGATATCGGGTTCGAATTGTCGTTTGCTTTCGTCATGATTGGCTTTAATTTTGCAAGATATTTTGAAAAGAAGTATATAGGTCGTTAGTAGAGTTGCATATTAATAGAGAACATTGCAAAGACCAACTGGTCAATTCTGTATTTAGCCTTGGACTTAAAGCCCTTGGTTGTATCTTTATTGTTGTCATCTAGGAGTTTAATCCCTAGACTGTCACTGTATTATTGAAATCTAGAATGTTATCATAAGTCAAGATCTTACCCTCTAATCCAAACTGCAGCAATGAATTATATATATCCTGTATCAATTGCTTATCTATTTTGGATTCAGAATCGAATTGATCAAATATATCTTTACTATCTCCACTATTTCCTTTCAAATACTGTTTGATTCTTTCAATGTGGGCTACGCTGCTCTCGAAATTTGTTTCAAGGTAAATATCCAAATGCGGGACTAACCACATTAGCCTTCCCATATCTTCCGATTCCGTCAGTGCACGTATTAGTAGCTTGATCAATTCTTTGGTGAAGACTTTGCTCGAAAACTCTTCTGTGTTGGCATTTGCGTACCTGGAAAGAAGTAGCTGGTCCTTAAATTCTTTATCCAAATGCAATAGAACTTTCACCTCTTGATCCTCAATTCCATGGATCAATATTTTGTTGAATAGTGAATCTATGTACTCGAACTGTTTTAATTCAATACAACCTTCTATGGCAGTATAGATGACATGAACACTCACCACGCCTTCCAAATCCTGATCGACTTCTTGGGGGTTTCTGCTGGATCTAATAAACCTCGACTTTGAAAGCATTCCATATAGAAACGATTTGTTTAATACTTTCTCATGTCTATTAACGTCATTAAGACCCAAAAAAGAAAGTAAGTTTTTGAATGTTTCCACGTCTCCACGAACCATTTGGAACTTGAGTAATGTTTTTAAGATTGCTGTATCTTGGGATATTACACTGCGGAAGCTTTCCAAGGGTATCTTCTTATTTGAAAGGACTAATGGCCCATAAGCATAACTGGGCAATGATTCATATACCAAAGATTGGTAGTTATATAACTCAACTTCCCCAAATAAGTCTATAAGGTGTTTGAATATGGTGATGTTCGGCGTATAATTATCTGTAGTCAATAATGTTTGGCAGATTTCCAAAATCAATTGCAAATGCTTCAAGTTTTTAAGGTTTGCTTCAAAGGACTCATAAATGTCTTCTAAATCGTTGAGAGGGTCAGCCTGACTACTTGCTTCTCGCTTGATTAAATTCACACCATTTAGATATGTTTGATATTGGTCAAAGCTTTTCTCAAACTTATGCAAGTATTCCGTATTGTTGACTTCAATCGATTTGAATTGAAGGATATCGCTATTTGCCAGAAACTTAATGCAATCTGAGTTTTCGTAATTCAAGTGTTGTGAGGACTTAAAATACTCAAACGAGGTCCTATATTGCTCTATTGAATTAAAACTATCTGAGGATTTTAAATCATTTTCGAGGAATTCCTTTATTGGTTCCAGTTCCAATTTCTTCATGAATGAATTCATTGAATCTGGTTTACCATATGCTTGAACATCGTATAATTGGGATAAGAGCTTCAATATCTCAACCTTTCTCGTGTCATCCTTCATGTCTTTAATTAAGTTTCTGAATAGGAATAAGTTTTGGGAGGAAACTTTAGGTAAGTCTTTGCATTTGAATAGTCTTCGAATGTTGAGCTCGACCAACATTGAGTTGATCAAAGAATTAATTAGAAATAGTATTGAATTTTGAATTTGGTACTCGTTATAGCTTAGCCGAGATCCAAATCGTTCTACCAATTCATCGTAACTGGATACCAATTGAACAAGGTCTTCTTTACGGCTTGGAAATAGGGCTTCAATATTCGAAGTATTATTGAATAATCTGACGACTGCCGACCTTTGCTTGTTAAAGGAATCAGCAAGATTTCTGTATTCCTTAATGGAGTCTAATTTAGAAGGAAGTCGCTTCTCATGTCTTAGCTTCCTCTTCGTATCATCCTGCTTCTTCTTTGTGGGGAACTCTCTTCTTATGTCAGTTTCACCAGTTTTATATGACCTAATTCGCTGCAAAGTGATACCTGGCTGATGTCCCAGTATTGCCTTTGGGTGACAACAACATCGTACTCCTCTATAACTCTTTATCATCAGGTTGTATTGACTCCCAAGAGGTACCAGGATCATGTCATAATTTTGTTAGCACGAAAATCTGAAAGTGAAAATTCGCTTCGAATAGCGACAATGTCGCACCAACATCCTCTCCACGAATTTGGAAATTTCACTCCACAACTCCACCATTCACTTTCTGTTCGCTAGAACACCAAAGGTTCTTCAGAGACGGTAGAGCTATCGAAACCAAGGCCGGGACCACCTCCTATTTATCCAGTATGAAATTGTTTTCAATAATAGCTTTATTCATAGCAAGCGTTACGTTTGTTGCATCTGCTCCAGCTCTGGACCCTTCAGAATCACAGTTACTCAAACTAGCTGTTGACTATAAAATCAAGGAGTTCCCTAGCGTTCGTTCCAATGACGTTGCCGAATTCATTAACGGTAAAAGTGTTAAACTCGAGCATAGCGTCATCAACCATGAGGATCAAAGCGTGACTATTATTGGGTATGGTGGAGCATTTCTTGGTGCTAATGACAAAAAGATTAAGACCAATTTAACCAGTGCTGCAATTGGTCCATACATTATTGGACCTGGTGAATCCTATACTTTCACTCAGAATGTTCCGTTGAGCTTGAAGCCGGACAATTATTTGTTGGTACCTCAATTGTACATTGCTTTCAACGATCAGTTGAAGATAGTTCCAGAGAGAGGTCAATTGGTAATTGTCAATGACGAATCCATTTCGGTGTTTGACCCTGAACTATTGTTCTTGGAAGCCGTATTAGCTGGTACAGTGATCGTTTTAACATATGCTGCTTATCAGATTTGGGGTAAGAGGTACCTTTTTGGCACAGCTCCAATAAACTACAATAAAAAGAAATCGGCCTTTGCGATTTCCACGGCCACAGGTATCGATTCAGCGTGGTTACCAAAGACTTACAACCAGCATTCAAAGAAGAAGAAGAAGAAGGATTTTTGAACTCTCCTGAAAGATCAACCACTAAATACTTAAATAACTCTTGTATGGTCATTAGCAGCCTTTCACTGCTCAGCCCAATTATGAATATCTGTATATGCTCAAAATCGCATAACTGAAACAAAAGAATCTTGAAAATAACACCCATTAGAATACGATACTCGTTAAACTCGAGGCGATTGATAGTATATCAATTCAATTATAGACATATACACGACTGAACGAACACCAGTACATGCTGTTGTATTTTGTTGCTGGTATACTTGAACATTTCAAGCACGCAATTGAAGCAATACCAACGAAACTGACCTACCGATAATGAAACTATACTTGAATGAAAGTCCACGTACCTTCATTGTCACAAGCGAGAACTTTGCTTTGATAATAAGGCATCCGTTCCCAATTTACAAGGGTACCAGTCAACATCAATTGCACAATCAACACAATGGACCTCAGGACTCTAAAGCAAGGTCTGGAAGTGGTACTAATAAGGTAATCGTCGAATTCGTTGGTAAGAACTATATAAGTTTATCGAAATTCAAAGATGTAACTCCAAGCAAGTACAGTTCTAAAAAGCTATTAGGATTCTTGGGTTTGTTGAGTGATAAAGGTAATATTTACTTGGGATTCATTACTGGAAGTGAAACAGTAGCACTGCCTACCATAGGAGAGAACATTCAAAGGATAACAGGTGTTGACTTCTACTGTTTGAACAATGATGAATGGGATTACTTGCTATGCGTAAATACAGTGGAAGAGTACGATCAGAAGCTAGAAGAACATTTCCAGCTGGAATTACAGCAGCAACAGCAACAACCAGGAAAATCAGAATCAAGAGCAAGGTCTGTTCGAAAACTCCTATCAGGAGGTTCATTTTTCTATTCTAGGAACTTTGATATTACTTCGAATCTTCAGGAAAGAGGTGTATCTGCATCCAAACCACATTTCAATTTGATTGCCGATTCCGCCTACTTCGAGAGGTATTTATGGAACTCATTTATGAATTCTGAATTAATTGAGTTTCGTAATAGATTAGCTCAAAACGAACAGGTGCATTTCGATAGGTCTGGATTCTTGGTCACAATTACAAGAGGCTTTGCTCAAACAGTCAATACAAAAATTAGAGATGGAGAAGATGCATTGCTCACCTTGATTTCCAAACAAGCATGTTCGAGAAAAGGTGCTATTTTTGGAGACTGGGGGAGTGATGACGAAGGTGCTGTAGCAAACTTCGTTGAGACGGAAATAATCATATACACTGCCAAATTTTGTTTGGCGTACGTCATTGTCAGAGGAAATGTTTCAATATATTGGGAACTAGAGAATAACTTTTCAAAAAAGACATTAATATCTCTGACGAAGAGTAAGAAGCTTGTTTTCCCTAGGTCATTTGAAGCCTCACAAATAGCTTTCACCAGGCACTTCGATAAGCTAGCCTCGCAATTCGGCGAAGTCCATATCATAAACTCACTTTCGCAAGATTTAAAGACATACAAAGGTCAATTAAATAAGGAATACATTGAACATGTTAATTATTTCAACACAAATACGGAACGTTTTGAAACAAGTCCAGCACAATGGGGGAGTACCTTGAATTACAAACTTGGCTTAACGAACCTTCCAATTTCGACATCTTCGATGAAGAAGACGGGTTATACTGCACTGAACCCAGATAATATTGTAAGATCACTTGTTGATTCTGTTATAGATTTTGGAGCTTTCTTTTATGACTTTTCGAAGGATAATAGTGTTGGAAAGCAATTGGGTGTTTTCAGAGTGAACTCATTTGATAACTTAGATAAAGCAAATTATGTGTCCAAGATTATTTCACAAGAAGTCCTCGAATTGGCATTGCGGGACATGGGCATATCATTAGATCATGATCTCCTCATAAAACATGCAAAATTATGGAATGAAAACGAAGAACACTTGTCAAAGATTACTTCTGGATTTGTCTCTACCAAGACCCCGAATGTTCAAACATCGAACTCATCTATCAAGAGTTCTGTCAAATCCCGTTTCACAAAAAAGTATTTGGGAAGCGTTGTTGAGAACAGACCAAGTGAAACTGCAATGCTTAAATTGTTAGGTCGTATGGAGGATCAAGTTCGTATAAGTTTACGAAACCCTATTCACGACTACGTTCAGAAAGAATTGAACCTGAGGTCTAGAGAGTATAGTTCTCACAAAGATATTATTGTTTACGCAAGTACTTTTAATGTCAATGGTACCTGTTCAGAAGATGATATCCGCGAATGGATATTCCCTACATCCAAGTATAAGGTTGAAAAGAGTTATGATATGGTATTTATTGGATTTCAAGAGATTGTTGAGCTAAGTGCTGGTCAAATGGTTAATACCCAATCGCAAAATAGATTGTTTTGGGAGACCAAGGTTAAGGACTGTCTTAATAAACATAACCCAGAGAACTGCAAATATGTCTCACTTTGGAGTGGTCAAATAGGTGGTATTGCCTTGTTACTATTCATAAAAGAGAAGGAACTAAGTAATGTCTCCAATATTGAGGGTGCAATTAAAAAGACTGGGTTAGGTGGGATGAGTGCGAACAAAGGTGGTGTTGCTGTAAGCTTTCATTATTCAAACACAGATATCTGCTTTGTTACTTCACATTTGGCTGCCGGGTTAAGCAATGTTGATGAAAGACATCATAACTATAAGACAATTGCAAAAGGTATCAAATTCTCTAAGAATAGGCGTATCAGAGATCACCATGCAGTCATCTGGTTAGGGGACTTGAATTATAGACTTGGGTTGAGCAATGAACAAGTGAAACCCTTGATTGAACAAAACCAATTTGGCAAAATCTTTGAATTTGATCAATTGAATAAACAGATGGCAGATGGAGAAACTTTTCCATTTTATGACGAGATGGAAATCAAGTTCCCACCAACATATAAATTCGATAATGGGACTAAGAACTACGATACTGGAGAGAAACAAAGAGTTCCGGCGTGGACAGATAGAATCTTATCACTTTCTAGAAGCAAGATTATCAAGCAATTACTCTATGATTGCCACAGTGAGTTATTGTTTTCAGATCATAGACCAGTATTTGCAATTTTCAAGATATCCGTCCACATGATTAATGAAACCATCAAGAAGGAGATGTCTAATCACTTATACGATAGTTATAGGAAGAATTACTGCGAGATCAGTGAGATGTTGAACAATAGTACTTTATTATACCTATTTGATGATGATGATAAGGAATTACCAGCACCAAGTTCTGAATTGAAAAAGTGGTGGATCGAAGGAGGACCTGCAAAAGTTGTGATACCTGAGTTGACTAAGGAAGCAGCTGATGGTAGTATAAATGTGATCAACCCTAGATTGCCAATTAACCCTTTCAAGATCACTAACGAGCAAGAATTCGTCAGTAAGAAAGAAATGTTGAGGATGATAAATGAATAGACTATGGTCAAATACACGAGCAAAGTATTCGTAATTACTACTTAGCTGGAAATATGAGGACTGTAGACCTTTAGCAGTACATAGAAGCAATGGAATGAACAAAGTGGGCAAGGGCAGCAGCGAGATTCAGCAATGAACTGCTAAGAGAATACAAATGAATAGTCTCAATGCATAGCCAAAGTCCACTCAAGAAGTATAGCTGTGCTTTTATCAAATTTAATTATTTGTTTCATCAACTTCTTCTTCTACCTCCTCGTCAATTGTATGGCTGTGACCCACGCTCTCTGCCTCCTTCAAGATCGAATCCATTTTAGCATCCAATTGGTCCAACATCTTCTCCAATGCAGATGCCTGACTTTCAGCCTCCGTTATTTGTTTGTAAGCATCAGCAACATTCAATGGTTTGCTGTCTTGTGTCATGCCAATATGTTTATAATACAAATATGAGAAATGGTGATGGTCAATTCAAAGAAGTAGAGAGGAAGGTCTTAGCTCGATTATCCAATTTGAATATCCCATCGAAATTTCGTCGATCACGTAAGCATCGTCTGTTGCAATGATTGGAAGCCATGGACCTTGAAACGGATGAATATCTTCGTTCATATCTAGCTGGGCTATGTATTCCAAGTCGTTCCATAACAGTCTCTTGCTTATTAATTTAGTGCCTCAGAGGTCTACCTGTCTGTTGGTCAAATCTGCATGAAAAGTGTATAATTTTCAATATCTACAAGTCTAAACTACCAAAGTGTTATTTGGGGACTCTAAATCAACTGCTCACCAACTAGATGGTCTTATTGTTGTGCAAACCATTGAGAATGGAAATGAGTGACAAGAATGACGCCTGCGATACATCCTCGTGAATACCTACACCCCATCTCAAAATATTCTTACTGTCAACGCTGGCTTCAATGTAGGTGGCAGCACGAGACTTCGAATCAGCACCAAGAGAGTGTTCATGGTAGTGTTTCACATCAATGTCAATCTTCAAATGTTTCGAAATAGCATCGTTAAATGCGGAAAGTTGACCATTACCTTGGCCCTTGACCTTGATGGACTCTCCAGAAATTTCTATTTCAGCTTCCACTTCCTTCAAACCCTTAGATGGGGTTGAGATGCTATAGTCAATTAACTTGTAATGTTGAGCGTCGTTGTTTTCATAAGTAATACAGTATTCCTCTTTGAATAAATCACATAATTCAGCATTTGTTAATTCTTGGCCCTTAGTCTCAGCTTGCTTCTGAACCACCTTAGAGAAGGCAACTTGTAAACCTCTTGGTAAGTCCAACTCTAAGTTTCTTAAAATAACCCAAGCAGAACCACCCTTACCAGATTGAGAGTTGACTCTGATAATGGCCTCGTAAGTTCTTCCAATATCTGCTGGGTCCAAAGGTAAGTAAGGTAATTTCCAGAAAGGCTTTTCACCACGTTTAACTTGATTCGAGTAAACATTGAACCCTTTCTTGATTGCATCTTGATGGGATCCGCTGAATGCACAAACAACAAGGGAACCACCGTATGGAGCTCTTTGATGCACTGGAATCTTATTACATTTCTCGACAATCTTAACAACCGAATTTATGTCTGAGAAGTCTAAGGAAGGAGATACACCTTGGGTATAAAGGTTAAGGGCTAAGGTGACTAAATCAACGTTACCTGTCCTTTCACCGTTACCAAAGAGACAACCTTCGATTCTGTCAGCACCAGCTAATTGACCCATTTCGGCAGCTGCAACTGCACATCCTCTATCGTTATGAGGGTGTAATGAGATACAGACGGTGTCACGATTTGAGATTCTGGAACTGAAATATTCAATTTGATCAGCATAGACGTTTGGCATGGCCATTTCGACGGTAGCAGGTAAGTTGAAAATAATAGGCTTTTCGGCAGTAGGACTCCAAGCGGTCTTCACTGATTCACACACTTCAAGAGCATAATCTAAATCAGTATCTGAGAAGGTTTCTGGAGAGAATTCAAAATCCCAATCAGTATTGCTTTGTTTTGGATCATCTTTGGTTAAAGATCTAATAAGGGCAGCGCACTTAGTTGCCAAAGCTAATGATTCTTCTTTGGATAACCCAAATACAACATTTCGGAAGCAGTCCGAAGTTGCCAAATAAATATGAATAGTAGCCTTTTTAGCACCATATAATGACTCGACGGTTCTCTTGATCAAGTCCTCTCTGCAAGGAGATAACACCTGGATGGAGACATCATCTGGGGCATTTTCAACAGCATATCTTGTGAAGTCGAAATCCACTTGGGATGCAGATGGGAAAGCAACTTCGATTTCCTTGAAGCCAATATCGAGCAATTTGTGATAGTATTCCTTCTTTTCCTCTAAGGACATTGGATCAGGGAGAGATTGGTTTCCATCTCTTAAATCGGTAGAAAGCCATCTTGGGGGCTTATCCAAGGTTCTCGAGGGCCATTTACGGTCAGGTAAATGGATAGGAGGGAACTTTGAGTACTTAACGGAAGGGTCTTTTAACATGGGCATGGTGATTTATAGTCTGCTACGATGAAAAGTAAAGAAGAAGATTTAGTCAAGTTTTTATATCAATGAAACTTTATGAGTCAATGGATTTGGAATGCGGAGGAGTGATGAGTTTTATCATTCAGTGAAAAATTGGAAAAATATTTCAGGGTGTTGGAAGATTCTCCAGGGACTCCACAGCAGCAGTGTACCGAAGTTTAGGTGAGAGTACTTATTTAAGGTTGGTGTAAACCAGAGAGTTCGGGTACAGGCGGGTTGAGTGTATGTAATCTAAAGTGTTGTAATAGGCTTAAGTGTTATGTTGGAGGTGAATCACATGCCCACAGGTCCTGTAACGGAGTTTTGTTCGGTCGTGAGGGCAAGCAAAATAAAGGCTTGATGGGTCGATATGATTTAGTCAAGTGACTCAGACAAACGTGTCGATGTAGAAGGTCGATGACAGCTTGTTGAACATGTATATGAAAAGGAAACTGGAATTTTTTGAATTTATTAAGTGGATAAGTATAAAAAGAATAGGTGGAATTAATGGTGAGAGAGAACAAGAGTTGAACGTCAAAGGCAAGTGTTGGTGGAGTAGAGTGTTGGTGGAGTAGAGTGTTGGTGGAGTAGAGTGTTGGTAGAGTAGAGTGTTGGTGGAGTAGAGTGCTGGTGGAGTCAGTCGTCTAGTAAAGGAGTACAGTGAACTGAGGGTAAGATGTTGCAAAAAAGCGAAAGTGAGCTGCTCAATTAATGAATACTCGATCAAAGGTATCTTCACTTCTTGCGCATACTCTTCGAATTAGTACTGCAACGAACATATATCTAAGTTTCGATCTTTTTAAATTTTGAAGCAAGTCATCGAAGGGGAGGCTCGTATTTTTTATCTGAAGATCCGTATTTCATTATCGAAGATTTAAAGACATTCAGTAGATCAATGTCTCTAGTCAAGAATCCACTTTCCAAAGGACCCATCGCCAGCAGTCATGTCTCTTCCCAGCGTCCTCTATCTTGGTCAATAAAACCCCACACAAGTCTTCCTGCCAACCAACTCTTGCCAAAATAATGCCAAAGAAAATAAAACATAAAAGAAAATGAACAGCGAAATGCTAGAATCTGTACTACTTCTTCAAACCAAAGTAAAGACCCAAGATAAGCGCAAGGATGGCAATAATAATAAGGCAGATGAAGAAACACCACTTTCTCTTCTTTCTGGCTGCCTTAGCACTAACAACAGCCTTGTTTGTGTGGCCCACACCTTGTTCAATGTCGTGCTGAGCATTTCCTACCTGTTCATCAATTTGCTGAATAGCTTGATCTTGTTCAATGACCAATTCTTCCATATCATGGAACAATTGAGTCAATTCAGCCATGGTCTTCTCTAACTTGAGCAACTCACGGTGTCTTACTTGGACCTCGTTTAATACGGTTCTGGCTTCACCTCTCTTATTCGATTGTAATAAGGCCTGTTGGAAGTATTGTTGTGAGTTTCCAGAGTCGTCTACAACAGCTCTTAATTCTTCAGCCGTAGCGTCTGGTTTTATAATTTGGTATTGTCTCTCTGCTTGTCTTTTAGCGGCCTCTCTATTGTTGGACTCAACCAATCTGTATTCGGAAACCAATTCCAAGAATCTGTTTCTACTAGTCTCTGCTTGGTCCAACTTACTTTGGTCTCTGGATTGCACGGCCTGGGTTTGTGCGTTCTTGATTCTATTCTTCAAGCTCAATTGCAACGATTGGGCTTCGCTGGTTAATCCATCAATCTCTCTGGATTGGATCTCGGTGTCTTCGTCATTCAAGCTTAATTCCTGGATGAAGTTTCTTTGCTTGATCGCAATAGTTTTGATTAAGTGGTTGTATTGGTCCAAGTTTTCATTGATGTCCTGAATCTCGTTCATAAAATCAACAAAGTCATCGTTGTTGGACGGGCTGAACTTGTTCATCTCGTACGAGTTATTGTTGCTGTAAGGGTTGCTCATTTTTTATGCCTGCTTCAGTACGTTTACTATCCCGATGTTTGCTTGGACGTAAGGACGAAGTGTTTGAAATCTATAAATATTGAGGGGGATCGCTGGATTTATTTTGAGTTGAAAAACTGGTAAGAAAATTCATTGACGAGTGCAATTTTACGGGCACATTGTAGAAGGTGGTGAGAGTAGAAGAAGCGAGAGAAAGGCATGTAAAGAGCATGGGATTGGTTTTCTTTGGCTGCCGAGGTACTCGCCGGCTTGGCGAGGCTGGTGGTGCTAGCTTTTACTATTAATAGCATCTAAATGCCATTATCCCATAGCTATGGCCGACACTGCTCTGCTCATTCCACTATCAAATCTGGCCCTGCTTGTAGATTCTAAATATACACCAAATTCGCCTTTTTGATGACTTTACGATTTGGCATTGCCTCGAAAATTTCTCGCGACATGCCGCACCTCCTATTTGGACCATCTTTCCTATTCAAGCTTATTCTTACCATGTAGTTCCATCCTCTTGTTGATACTTGCGGCCGTTCTCCTTTGTGGTGGCTCCTTCGTATAGATGTTTTTCAGCAGGCGACATTTGCGATAATGTCGCAGTGTGCGCCCTAGGAAGACGAGATGCGACCTGCGCCTGCGAGATCTTAGGTGTAGCACTAACTGAGGTGTTTACTGGAGAAACTAGTGTAGTGACAAGCTTATACCATGGCAGAACCCCTTTCGTATTCAGATTCAGAGTCGAACTCGAACTCGGACTCAGAGGAGCTCGCGCAGGACATCAAACCCTCAATTCACCAGGCCGCTGGCCACGGCGAATGCTTGACTATGGAAGATGGATCGTTGTTCGTCAAGCCAACTACATCGCAAGAAGTTGATTTCTACGCCGAAACCCAATTGATGGACACAGAAGGCTTGGAAGGTGAAGGGGAGGCTGAAATTGGAACTGGAGGCATTGTTCTGACCGACGCAGACAACGCAGCTCCCCTGGGTGAGACTAAAGATGAAACCACCCCAGATGACTTGGATCAGTACTTACCTGGATCAAAACTCACTGATTGGATGCCTATATGTATGGGAGTGTTAACCAAAGGGGACATAACTAAAAACCTTGAGAGCAAATCAACTGTTGTATCTAATGAAGATAAGGAGTATATTGTCTTGCAGAACCTATACCATGGATTCAGTAAACCTAGTATTTTGGATATCAAGTTAGGATCTGTTCTAGTCGATGAATCAACAGCCCCAGAAAAGGTTGAGCGATTACAAAAAGTTTCTGATTCAACCACAAGTGGCTCGTTGAACTTTAGAATATGTGGAATGAAGCTTCATAATGGAGACTCTTCGGAGAAGCCTGAAGTCGAGATATACCCAAATATGAATGATTCCATAACAGTCATCAAGCACGATGAAGATAGCGATTCAACGTTCCTTGTGTTCAACAAGATGTTCGGTAGATCTTTGACCAAGGAGAATGCTAATCAAGGTATCTACCAGTACTTTTCCAATTACTTCCTGCAACCACATTTGTTTCCAAAGAACCCAAAGGTCAAAACCTTGGTCATCATTAGATTGTTGGAAGTCTTCTTGACTCGTTTACAGTTATTATATAATTGTTTAACAGACTATGAAGTTAGGATATTTTCCGGCTCTCTTTTATTCATTTTTGAATCAGATTTCAAACAGTGGGGTCTTCACAACGATGTGGAGGAGTTGGAGGAAGATAACTTATTACTTGATGATGACATATATGAGTTGTTTGATCCATTGATTAGGGATCCCTTATTTGGAGATGATGAATTGGAAATTGATGACTTTGAAGGCGAATACAATGAAGATGATGAAGATGACGACAATGATGACGATAACGAAGAAGTTCAGGAAGGTGCAATTGAAAAAGTACAGGCAGACGTCAACGCAAAAGATAATCTGGTGGAAGAACAAAATAACGAAGAACCGGACGAGAACGAAGATAATCAGCCTGACCTCAAGAAGGCTAAGTACTCTATCAACTGCGTCAAAGAGGTACCTGAAGATGCCGACCTTTCCGTCGACACATCTGGAATTGACTCTCAAGATGATGACTTAGATTTGGAAGACTTAGAAGATTTAGAGGGCCCAACTCCATTATCCTCGTTGAACTTAATTGATTTTGCACATGCAAAGCATGTAAAAGGACAAGGTCCCGACGACAACATCTTGACTGGTATCCTGAATTTGATTGAAATCTTTGAAGATTTGTTAGCAAACGAGAAGAAGAAGTTAGAATAGAAAAGAGGTAAAGTATCCTAGGCTGTACATAGAAAATATCAATGAGAAAATACGGGAAATGAGTAATCCCATTTACAACTCTAGTAAAGTATACAATACATTCAATAAAAATTCTCATGATTCATGAGCTGCTAGTTTGTCCTTTCAAATCTTACAACATCTTGGTGATCTTACCAATTGCAATTGTAGTACCTTGATCTCTCAATGTGAATCTACCCAATTGTGGATAATCATTGTAAGTTTCAGCACATACTGGTTCTGCAGCTTCCAAAATGGCAATAATCTTCATACCCTTCTTGGCAAATGCAGGTGGCTTCTTGGATTTTCTGTTGGTACCCTTTTCTAACTTGTGCTTCAATTCAATAAACTTGATTTCTTCAATTGCAGTATGTAAATGCATCACACAAGAGAAACCATTCGACAAAATGGATTTCAATTCAACAATAGCAATTTGGGCTTCGAATCTAGTAACAGTCTTCACTGGGTTCTTAACTGAAGTCAAAACATAACCTGGAGACAAATCTTCTTCTTCAACACCCTTAATTTTTAATCTTACTTGTTCACCACAGTATGCAGCGTCACATTCTTGTTCAGTTTCGTTATAGATGTTAACAACTTCGACTGTAGTCTTATTAGGCATTAACAATAAGGTACCGTTCTTCTTGATGTGTCCAGATTCAATCTTACCTTCCACGATAGTACCCATATCTCTCATTTTACCGGCAATTGGTAACATGAATGGTCCGTTGATTTTACGATCAACAGTCTTCATATCATCCAAGAATTCTAACAATGCTGGGCCAGTGTACCATGGGCAAACGGCAGGATCAACTCTATCCTTTAAACCAGCACCAGTGTACCCAGAAACAGGCATGAAGGTAATATCTTCCTTGGCATAACCAATACCCTTCAAAAATGCACCTAACTTGGCAGTACAGTCTTTGTAACGGTCTGCAGACCAGGCAACAGTAGGATCATCCATCTTGTTGACAACAACAATAATCTTGTTTACACCTTGTGTCTTAGCCAATAAAGCGTGTTCTCTAGTTTGACCACCCTTTTCGAAACCAGTTTCGTATTCACCCTTTCTCGCAGAAATGACCAAAATACCTACATCAGCTTGTGAAGCACCACCGATCATTTCAGAAACGTACATCTTGTGGCCTGGGGCATCCAAGATAGTGTATCTTCTCTTTTCAGTTTCAAAGTATGCTTTACCAACTTCAATGGTCTTACCATCGTTTCTTTCTTCCTTGTTTGTATCCATGACCCATGACAAGTACCAACCTTGTCTACCGGCGTCCTTGGCTTCTCTTTCGTACTTATCGACGGTACGCTTGTCAACAGAACCAGTCAAGTATAAGATGTTACCACCCATGGTTGATTTACCAGCATCAACATGACCCATGAAGATGATGGAGACATGATCTTTACCACCAAACATATCCTTGACAACCTCTTCGTCCACCTCATCTTCTTGTTCCTTCGCAAGAGCATCGGCAGAGACGGCAGCAGGGGTACTTTCCTTAGTAGATTGAGTTGAGGCAGTAGGAGTGGAGACAGAAGGAGTGGAGGCAGTAGGAGTGGAGGCAGTAGGAGTGGAGGCAGTAGGAGTGGCATTTTGCTTCTTGTCTTCGACATGAGCAGCCTTTTCTTCGACAGGAGCAGCCTTTTCTTCGGTATTTTTAGCAGTTTCTGGTTCACTTGCTTGAGCTGGTGATGTTTGGTCCTTTGCGGCTGGAGCCGGTTCTTTCTTTGTGGCGTTGGCCAATTTAATTCCCGAAGAACTTGCCAATTTAAGAACTCTCTTAGGCTTTGTTACAGGAGTAGAACCAGGTGCACCAGCAGCTGGAATTCCTCCAGACTTTTGCTTTTCAAAATCGGCTAACGACATACCACCTTGTTGAGTAGGAGCAGTGTAACTATTGTAACTTTGGTAACTTTGTGGGTTATAGCTTTGGTAACCTTGGTTATTGTTGTAGTTCTGTTGGTAGCCACCCTGAGGGTACGACTGTTGGTAACCTCCTCTACTGTTCAGGTTTTGGTATCCACCTCTGGCGTTTTGGTAGCCACCTCTGTTGTTATAGTTATTGGTAGCATTTACGTTTTGTTGGTTGTCTCCTTGGTATTGGTTTGGAGTTTGGCTTTGGTACTGGTTATTGTAGTTTGGTTGGTATGCTTGATAGTTGTTGTACTGTTGTTGAGGAACGAATGCTTGGGCATTGCTAGGGTTATATTGCGATTGCTCTGGTGCTTGATCTCCGCTCCCAATGGAAGAATTTTGGAGATCCTGAGCCAACTTATCTTGATTGTAATCTTGCGGTTGATCGGACATGATTACTTGACAGAGCTTTGATCTTGAATGCCTACTAGATCCTCTTAAATGAAAAATTGGAGTGAGAGATGTGTTCGAAGGTTTTGGTGAAAAAAAATTTAGTCTTCGCGAGATTTCCGAGGGTGTGTCGCTAAGGCAAGTTGATATCCGATTGTAAATCGCGAGTTCCGATCACGAAGTTCCAAAGAAGTTTGCAGCTTCTTTTGGAGCTTGCGAGTTCCATTGAAGGCATTGTAGCGGTGATATGGATAGACATTAAGTCTGGATTCGGCTACTGGTAGCTAGTATCGAGCTTTAATCGTTTATTTATTGGTTTGAAACCAGTCATTCAAGTTCAATATAGTCGTTGACGTGTTTCTATCAGGTCTCACTGTACTCCGTAAGGTTAAGCCAAGAAGGCTTTTGGTGGATCCAGCCAAAGCACCCGAACAACGGAGACCTTACAAGAGGGTCAGTTCAGCTAATTTTCATCTTGCTTTTACTGCGAGAATTGTATTTTCTTTCACCTGCCTTTAGGATCATCCAGAACACCTCGAACAAGCAAGCCATCTTTGTCTGCTTCTTCTCTGTCAGTCTGAAAAAAAAATTGAATCTTTAATTCGATTCAAGCATTGCTAACACACATACTCCCCCAAAAACAATGAGCGGTGCCTACACTTGTTTAACATGCTCTGGTACGTTTGGTGGAACAGAAATCTCCAAGCATTTGTCTTCAACAAGGCATAAATCTGTTGAGTTCAACCAGCTAGACGAGGTTATTACTTGTGAGGACTGTGATAATCAAAATATCCATCAGTTGAAGATATTGAGGTATGGTCTTTCAGATATGGCATTGTTGTGCAATGATTGCGCTGAAACAGGTAATGAGAAGACTTCCACTCAATACAGTTTGGAAAACGGTGCTTTCTTCCCCAAATTACCTTCTTACATCAAATTTAGAGATGTGGAATGTGGTGAGTGTCTTGCTACAACTAACCTATTTGTATCAAGCAGGAAGGACAAAATCGTTTGCAAAGACTGTTTAAGTAAATTCAATTGTCCTGATTTCAAATTCGTAAGTGATAAGGATGACAAATTTCTTACAGAGTTACTAGGGATCAAGGAATTCACTCCTAAGAAAGGCAAGTCTGCTCGCGGAGGACGAAAGATGGGTAGAAATAAGAGAGATAGACCTGTTACTGCAGACCAGGAAGCTAGAAGAGCCTATTACATTGAGAACAAAGAGAAAATGAGTGCTCTCAAATCCAGCAATACTGTCAAGGCCATAGGATCTACGTTACCCTTTGGTGCCAAGAAAGATGGAGGATCGAAGTCGAAATCCTTCGGAAATAATGCCTCTCCAAGAGCCTCAAGCTCTTCTTCAAGAACATCAAACCCCTCATCAAGAGCATCTTCCAAGAAATCTACTCCAATTCATTCGGGTGTGAATTCTAAGGCTTCCACTCCAAGATCGACTACTCCCATGCCTCAATCAGTTGATAGTCCCAAGGCTAATAGCAGTAAAGTATCCAACACAAGTGTTAATGGTGCACCAAAGCATTCTATGGATAACCCAAAGTTAGGATCCAAGTCCCTGGGTGAATTACCAGGAAAACCTGACAAATCTGCAAAGAGAGCACCAAGAAGTGAAGCAAGGAAAGAATCCGTTCCTACGACCCAGGACAAACCAAAGAATGTGAGGACTGAGAAACAGCAAACCAAGAGCTTGAAATCAGATAAATCAAGTCTGAAGAACCTCAAGAATGAAAAACCATTCGCTAAGAACTCCAAAGCTGATAAACCCAAACCCAAAGACACCCCAAGTCCCAAGAAGGCAAAAGAGGAAACATCAACAAGCACCCAGAAAGGTATCGCTACCGGTGACTACAAGTTATCGGACTTCATATCTCAACAATTAGAGGTGAAACCAAAGTTAACCTACTCTGATAAAGATGAGTACTTTAGAGAGATTTGTTATAATATGTTCGTTGAAGAAAGTTTAGCAGGCGAAAACACTTTGCTCACCAACAAGGATGTACTCATTGAATGGTATGCTGATCAGAACAAGAAGAACAAACAGTTCAAAGTTACCATTCACGCAAAGAATGATGTTGCACAACTGTACATTCCTGATAAGATGCGCACAGTCAAGAAGAAACCATTCTCACGTAACCAATCGTTCTTCTTGGTTTTGGATGGAACAACTCCATGGTATGGATTTGTTGCAGACATTTCAGAGCATCCAAAGAAGAAACAAGTACTTGAGATGATTCTTGTACTTTATCCTTGGAACAACATTCCTTTACCTAAAGAGTCCAATGTGTCTCGTTTGACGCTCTTGCCTTCTTCCGTCCCAGTTGCCAGAGTATTCCAAGCCATGACAGGTCTTACAAATCAGAAGTTCATGGACATGTTGTTGGGCACCAAGCCAATCAAACAAATCGTATTCGATAATCATGTTAACTTTTCATCCAAGAACCTAAACTCATCGCAAAAGGTAGCTGTGCAATCTGTTTTAAACAACGCCATCACTGTATTGCAAGGTCCTCCCGGAACCGGGAAGACATCCACTATTTATGAAATCATTTTGCAACTTTTGAATTCTTTGAATACATACCCAATTCTAGTTGTTGCATCTTCAAATATAGCTGTCGATAATATTGCTGAGAAGCTAATGGCCACTCATTCTCAAAGTTTAATTAGAATTACCTCAACTGAGAAGGAGAAGGAGTATCCCAAATCACATCCTTTGGGTTCTATTTGCTTGCATCACAAAACTTATTCAGCGTTAGCCCAAAAGTACAGAGATATTTCTGATGATATAAAGAGAGGAGCCATGAAATTAGGGCCCAAAGGCTTTGCGGCATATCTTAATGAAAAGATTGGAATTTCAGATCAACTAGTGGCTCAAGCCAAAGTCATTTTTACAACAACTGTATCTGCTGGAAGCCCTCAATTGAAAAATTTGAAATCATGTCCAGTGGTTATCATGGACGAAGCCACTCAATCTTCTGAACCTACAACATTGATTCCCTTATCTATGCCAGATGTGAAGAAGTTCGTGTTTGTTGGGGACCAAAAGCAATTGAGTTGTTTTTCATTGATTCCCAAACTATCCTTGTCCTTATTCGAAAGAGTATTACTCAATGGAATCTATAAAAATATCCATATGCTAGACATACAATACCGTATGCATCCAAAGATTAGTGAATTTCCAATTGCAAAGTTTTACCAAGGCAAATTGCAAGATGGTATTACCGCTCAACAGAGAAAATTGCCAGGAATCCCTCCAAATCCCGTACACTTCTGGGATACACGAGGCACTGCACCGGAATCAACCATATCTAACCGATTACGTGAAGATGGTGGGCGTACCTATGTCAACAGAAAGGAAATCGAATACATTTCACAGGTTGTGAAATGTTTGATTGTCGAAAAGGGAATCGATCGATCCGAAATAGGAATCATTACTCCTTATAGTGGCCAAAGAGACTTGATATCTTCATATCTTGTGAAGGATGATATTATAAATCCAACCAAAGAAGAGTTGAGATTGGAAGTGGATAAAGAAGATATTTACAATGAATCCAAACCTGTAACGATTCATATTGTTTCAGATATCATGATTGCCTCCATAGACGCCTTCCAGGGCCGTGAGAAGAATTTCATGGTTATGTCTTGTGTTCGCTCAAATAAAAAGAACACCATAGGGTTCTTGAAGGACGAAAGACGATTAAATGTTGCCTTGACCAGAGCCAAGTATGGGATGATCATTGTTGGTGATGCCAAGTTCTTGCAATCTTCCGATAAGTTATGGGGTGAATATATGACATACTTGTGGGATGAGAAGTGGGTACATTCGGAAGCACAATTCAAGTATGGTCTAGAGGCAGAGGCAAAGGAAGAGGCACCCAAAACACTGGTCTAACCATTGTTTTCTGAAGCTGGTACTGTCAGCATGCGTGCAAATTGTGGCCTGTTATTATCAGCTTGTGAATGAGTAATGGATTATAATGAAATGTTGTCATTTTCCACCTCCACCACTACTCAGCTCCTAGTTATTGTTTGACTGTGTACAAAATCACACATTCTCAAACATTAACATACAGTAGCTATAAGTCTTTCTCACAGGAAACGATGATACTCAATAACGCCAATTCGCAAAGCAGGACCTCTAAAAGTATGCAACATAAACATAATACTTCATCGGTGCTAAAAAATAATTTTATGCTATACACGGATCGGCTACATTTGAAAGGCAAATGGATAGTGCAGAAGAGGAGAAGATTCGCTAGCTTCTGACGAGAACACTTACTCGAGGTGTGCCCAAGGCTACCACTGCTGCCTCTGGTAACGCAGCCCGCTTCCATTAAGATCTACTTCTCGTCTCTCTTAGTCACCATCACCTCGTGTGCTTCTTCAGTTGCTAGCTGTCCAGCCAAGTTTTCAACCTCCATCCACACAATATTGCCACTGCTTTCGAAGGTGCTGGTGCTCCTAGATGTGACGGTACTGCTGCCACGCTAGCCTAATAGATTTTTTAAGGAATTATTTCGGCGTTACGGATCTATTGAAACTAAACAAGATACCTGAATAATGTAACCTGGTCAACATTGAGTAGATGTTGTTCTTTTAATTAGTTTGGTATTCTTCACCTAGGAGTCTCTAATAATCTCCAAGTACGTAATTCCAAGAGGTAATTGAAGCTGCTTGTTGTGTCCAACGGCATCTAGCTGCCATCAAATAGTTAAACCATACAATTATCAAAGCATATCATAAAATATAGCATCTTGTGCGAAAGCTTAGATCCTATAAAATGTACCAAATTCCTATTCGACCTACTAGGTTACTATGAAGAATATTAAAATTGCAGACATGGACATTTACCCCTATGAGCTTCTTGAGTACTCAAACCTATCAATAGAAGACTCGCTCAAACTGCAAGACCTGCAAGAAAACATCGCAGATGAAGACACTTTAAACGCAACCAAATCTTCGCAAATAAGAGCTGATCAGGACCCACCTATTATCATTAAAAGCCCTGTTCCAGTCATCCACTCCCTTGATAACATTCATGAGAACACATGTGGTCAATACTGTTATCCTATTGCATTATTCGATCCTCCTCAAAGCACCCATTGCATAAGTCAGCAGGTTGTGCATTTACACCCAACTCCTTTAATCAGCTCTGTTTTGGGATCTTACAAGGGCACACTGCAAAACATTATACTCATTCACTTAACGTCGCCAGACGGAAAGGTAGTAAGTCCCAGGATTGGGAGATCCAACCCGAGAAAAGTGCGTTTCGACACTCCGGAAGAGTCGGTTTACTTAAGTAGGCCAAAGCAATCCTTCAAGGCCAAAGATATAGAGAGGATGCATTCAAAGACAACCCGGCGTAGTAAGTCAGAACCGTGCAGAACAGACGAGTTCCAGCTAGAGAGCTTGTGCACGGTTAAAAAAGAACAGAAGCGAAGACGAGTTGTCCAAGAGTGGTAGTAAATTAGGCTGCAAAAATATTTTATAATTCGAAGTTTGCTTGGAACAATGAGATTCACAGCAATTCTACATACATTCGATTGAGGAACGTTCATTTTGAAGTAGAGCTTCATCTGGTTCAGTTCTGAAACTATGGCAGTAGTTTTGGTTGCAAGTAAATGGCTGCAAAATTTAAAGTTTTCGTGTCCTATTGAGGATGCAAATGAGCACTTAGAATAGGTGTCACTAATACCAGAGACAAGCAATCGGTCTTAAGTGCTCTTTGAAGTATTTGAGTAATATTATGACTTTAATTAGTAAAAACTGTCCAAATCACCAAGGATGCGCTTCTAAGGCACATTTGATCCCCACACAACGGTGCGATTCTAGTCATGATGATTATTCTGAAATAGCTGAGCTAGACGAAGTAGATTGAAATTCGAACCACGAACTTAACTGTTTGATTTAAATACAATCAATGATTCACTTAGAACTCTAATCTGTCCCAATTCTACCCAATTCCTTAGATCAATTCTACCCAATTCCTTAGATCAATTTTCCAAAGAATCTGCTTACTACTATTAACATTTACAATGAAAGTCAATGACTGGTGTTTCGCAAGTTTACAAAACATTAAAAATCCTTTTAAAATCCCTTCAAACAGCTTAAAATACAAAATGCTCCTGAATTCAACTTAAAAATGCTCTTGGCTCTCGTTTATAAAGTTTAAACTCTTATGACTCTGTACTCCATGCTTGCAATCAATTCTCACTCACGAAAATAAATTTCAATGTCAAAAATACGAAATTGACACAACACAGTCGTTAGTTCTCCACTTCAGTTAGCAATGGCAAAGACAAGGAAGAGAGCCAAATCCAAGAAGTCGGAGAAAGTGGTGTCTGACGACTTGGATATCGTTTCGAGCACTACTGCCACTTCGTCGTTGGAAAATACCAAGTCTAGTCCAAGTATATTCAAGCAGTCTCCAGTGTATGATTTGCTCCAAAACTTCGAAAAGGCCCCAGATCAATGGGCTGCTCGCTATACCTTGGTTATCTCGTCTATTTTGTTGAGGACAGCTGTTGGACTAGGTGGATTTCTGGGCCGAAACTCACCTCCAATGCATGGTGATTTCGAAGCCCAAAGACATTGGATGGAATTGACAATACACCTTCCCATAAGTGAATGGTACTTTTACGATTTACAGTATTGGGGGTTGGATTACCCACCTTTAACAGCATTTCATCTGTACATTTGCGGACAAATAGGTAGCTTCATCAACGTAGATTGGTTTGCATTTGAGAGTTCCAGAGGTGCCGAAGCAAATGACATCAAGTTTTTCATGAGATTAACAAGCTTAATATTTGAATTGATCTTCTATATACCTTCCATCTTGACTATCGCAAGTGTTTTAGGAAAGAAGTTCAATTTAAAGCGTATGGACCAAATCATCATCTCCCTTATTATACTTAACCAATCTCATTTGGTATTGATTGACCATGGTCATTTCCAGTTCAATTCGGTGATGTTGGGATTCTTTGTTTATTCTCTTATTGAATTGATAAAGGGGAACTTTGCAATAGCTAGTATCTGGTTTATTTGCTGTATTAACTTCAAACAAATGGGATTATATTATTCTACGTTCATATTTGTCTTCATCTTGAGTCAACTTAGAAGCTTTAAGCAGCTAGTTACAGTCGGATTCACTGTAATTGCGACGAGTTTTGCGATCCTAATTCCCTTCATTTTAACTGCAAACCCTGGTAATGCTTTATTGCAGATTTTAATCAGAGTGTTCCCTTTCAATCGAGGATTATTTGAGGATAAGGTAGCTAACTTTTGGTGTACCACCAATGTAGTGATAAAGTATAGAGAGATCATTGACTCTTCAAACTTATCCAAATTATCTTTGATCACCACTATTGGATCGATTCTTTTTATTAATTCGGTCTTATTTTACAAATTAAGATTCAATAAGAACAAGGTGATCCCAGGTATGATCTATGGATTCGCTGGCAATTCTTTAGCATTTTACTTGTTTTCCTATCAAGTACACGAAAAGAGCATTTTGATACCTCTCTTGCCAACATTATTATTGTTATTGATAGACCCTGAGTTGATAGATATAATTCAATGGATCAATAATGTTGGAAGTTTCAGTTTGTATCCATTATTGAAAAAAGATTGCTTGGTTCTTCAATACGTTGTTACCAACTTGGTCATCAATTGGCTTATAGGGTATAAGTTGGTTTTATTTAGCAAGAGAAACTGGTTGTGGAGCATAATTATCAAGTCTACTTACCTTGCAATACTCGCATTCCATGCTGTGGATTGGTTGTATGAACCACCTGCCAGGTATCCAGACTTGTGGGTTATCATCAACATTGCAATCTCGTTTGGTGCGTTCATGATCTTTTGGTTATGGTTAAATTGGAAGGTTTACAAGTTGTGAAATAGAATGAATATTAATATATTAAAAGTACTGTCTTCTTCAAATCAATGTATATCAACACTTCCTAGTATTATCCAATCTTTGACATCTCCTTCACAGAGTACTAACTTCAAAACTCCTCCATCCCATCCTAAACCATTATCAGAGTCACTATCACAATTGTTTATATTCAAGTAATCCTGAATTCTTGTTTTGATAGTTCTCCATAATGCATTATCAATGGGATAAATCTCACTATACACTAGAGAAAGGTGAGGCTGGAACTCATTTGTGGACCATGCAGCAGCCTTTAAGGAAGCCTCTTGTTTCAATTCAGTCGTATCGAAGACCTTCACAGGGGTTCCCAGTTCGACTTGACTATGAGAACGAGAGTGTGACTTCTTTCTTTTCTTCTTCACTATATTCCCATGACTATCTGTGGTGTACAAATGGGGGTTTTGCTTCCTATTCTCCAATTCTAATTCCTCTGGTAATATAACAAACAATTCCCTAATGATTCTAGCAAACGAAACTAAGTTGGGATCCCTCAATACTTCAAAGTACAACTTCCTAAACACGTTCCTTTGAGATCCTATCTTCGTCAAACTTGCTAAATCCAAGTGATTCTTTGGCAATGATTTGATGGCAGCGATGCTTGCAGATAAGATTCTATCCACATCATCTCGTGTATTCTCCTTTACGTCCAAGTCCATAGCAATGTTTGAGGTGATAGTTATATGAGGCTCAAAACTAGGTGGCTGGCCCGGGAATAGCGTGTTCAACGAACTCATCAATGTTACCAACTTGTCGTAAAGGGTTGTGTTTTTCTTGGGACATAGCCATAATGCAACTCCTAAAGCTATACTTATGCATTACCATAGTAATAGTTGGTCAGTTACGTTCCTATAGATGCTTTCGAGGCTCAATTGATACATACCCATCGTTATCTTTTCTGATTGATGATGATGGGAAGTGGTATGAACGTGAGACGAATTTCGATATCGATTTCGAGTCGCTTTTTCCCCGCCTGTTTTCAAGAGAGCAGTGAGGTACAACTGGACGAAAGTAATCTACAAGAGAATAGAAAAGGTTAAACAATTGTTTGATTGGAAGTATTCATAGAGAAATTTTTACGAAGAACGATGCGTAGTGGAAATACAATCGTATTAATTACTCATCGAGAAACGTCTTCCAGTGTAGGTAGTTATTAGACAAAACAACTCCAGTGAATAATGAATTGTAGGAAGTACTTTCGATAGGGTTGTATCTGGTTCTAGGTATAAAGTCTCTAGAGGCTACTATAGGAGAGATCACTATGCGGATGCAGATTGTGCTGTCCAATTCCTTGTTGAATTCACTGTATATTGACCAGTCGAGCGTGGACACATACATTCTCCTCTTCAATACTTCGAGGCAATCACATCCACACCTGTGATAGCAGAGTTGTCAACAAACCAAGCAACCTCTGCTCCACTTGCAATATCATTAACTAACTTCGAAGGCAATTTGCTTTCAGAATCATTGAATATCTCCTTCAAAATTGGGGCTTTGCCAGCACCTTCAGCAACAAACGCAATGGCAGTAGCATTTTCCAATACAGGGAATGTGAAAGTGATTCTTCTTGGAGGTGGCTTTGGTGAATCATTAATATAAGAGATCAATTCAGATCTTTCGCTCAATAAACTGTGTCCAGGGAACAACGAACACGTATGGCCATCTGGCCCACAACCCAACAATATCAAATCCAATTTAGCATTTGAAGGTAACTTAGAAGCATACGATTTGGCAATTTCAGAATCCTTAGAAGTATCAACACTCTCATTTAATAAACCATCCTCTCCAGTTAATAGAGCTTCATCGATTGTATGAACTTCGGGCTGCTGTTGACCCGATGGTAAATGAGCTAATACCAACTCGTTGAATAACCCATAATTGGAATCTGGGTGATTCAAAGGGACTAATCTTTCGTCACTAAAGAAAACCTGCCACTTGGCCCATTGGATTTCAGGAGCAATTTCTTTGTTATCGATCAATGCCTTCTTCAACACCTTTCCCAATGAACCACCAGATACAGCAATCTTGAAGGAACCATTGAGGGCAAGAGCATCATTTTGAAGCTTCAATATGTACTTACCAACGGAATTGGCAACGTCGTTAGATTCAGCATATGCATAGACTTGGGCAGGCATTTTTAAAGGTGGCAGGTAGAAGACTTTTAGTGATTATCGAAAGCGAAATTTCTATGTCAATTTTGATATCAATTCCGATGTCTGAAAATTGCTACGATTTTTGGCATATAGATGATGAATTTTAAATTAATATTAATAATACACTGAGGTTGAAGTAAACTAGGGGGTGTATAGCAGATTAATCAAGGAAGTGGGAGTACTCAGTACTGTCCTTGATCTTATTGTTAAAGAACTTCTCTAACTTGTTTGCGTTCTTGTAATAAGTAGTATGCTCGCCATTATACGATCTACAATTCTTAAACACAAGTCTTGCATCATATAAGAATTGGTCAAACAGATCATATTTGTCGTTCTCGAGTTTCAGCTCCATAGTAGATAGATCCATTGGTTCTTTTATAACCTCATAATAATCAGGAACTTCTTCTTTGTTCACAGGTATAGCAAAGGGCCATGCAGAAGGATGGTTGCTCATTTCCGAGAATAACGTAACCATGAAGTTATAATGAGGCCCTCGTTTAGGTTTTTGCGCTAAGGTGTCCATCTCTTCCAGCCAACCACTTTCAAGTAATCCTGGTATATCCGCTGGGTCTAAAGCCGTGTGGTTATTTGGATTTTTAAATATCTGTAGACCTGCTCTAACAACATGAGATTGCGATCTGAGTTTGATCTTCTTTTCAATTGATGCCTTTTGAAGTAAAAGAATCTTTCCCAGGTCCAAATATCTTAATGTCGAAGGTAACATTGAGCATTGCATTAGGGTACCACCTTCATAGTCCTTAATGTATCCCATCCAGACAGACTTATCTAAGGTTATCTCCTTAGTAAAACCTTGCTTTTTAAAATACCCAATCGCATAATTATCAGCATATGTTAAAAAGTACATTATTGGAGACGTTGCCCTAACATAATCCTTTAAGTGGTTCATCAAATGTGCACCATACCCTCTAACCTGTTCAGTAGACGAAATGGCACAGAACACGATTTCAGCAAATCCTCGATTATTAAATGGTCGATAAGTAATACCTCCAACAACTGTCAATGGCTTCCGCACAACAGCCATTGATAAGTGCGATCTATCATACACCAATCTTGATATATATTCTCGAGGCATTTTTGGCAATTGCTTCTGAAAGATATTCTTGAGGCCTGTAAGAACAATCAAATTATCTCTTGTATTATCGTTATTCACGACCCTGAATTCAATCTTACCAATTTTTTCTTCAATCACAGAAGGTCTTTCTTTAAACGAATACGATGCACCATCAAAGTTGAACGTTGTTATTCTTTTGCGTTCCTCTTCAGCTTCATCGTCATCATCTTCTTCTTCTTCCTCTGCTTCTTCTTCGTCACCATCTTCTTCATTATTTTCATTAGCCTCGCCATCCTCTCCGTCAGCATCAGCATCTCCTTCTGCTTCTTCTTCTTCTTCTTCTTCTTCTTCTTCATCTTCTTCTTCATCTTCATCTTCATCGTCGTCATTGTCGTCATTGTCGCCATTATCATCATTGAATTCGTTATCGTCATAATCCTTGACTTTGTCATCAGCGTTCCCGTTCTGTTCGGCCTTGACTTTCTTAATCAAAGGAACATTGTCATCATCTTCTTCATCTTCCTCGATCTTGACCGATGCTGCACGTTTCCTATCTGGCGCCATCTCGTCGTTGACTAATCTGTCTCGTCCTTTGATTCCGTACTCTTTGAGTTGTGTTTGATTTTTCATTCTGGCAATGTCGTCACCGAATCGTGTCGCAAAATATTTTCAAATCAAAAAACCCAAACACCAATATAAGGAAGGGGATGGCGATGGATTTCGAATTGAAAAAAAATTGGTACATCTTTCTTGTATTGCAATTAGTAATACTACCTTTGACCAGTTCAAGAAGAAGAAGAAGAAGAGATCATGTCGAACTATACGCAATTAACACATAATCATGAGAACCAAGTAGGTGGCACAGTGTTGTGTTACTCTTGTGGTACTCCTATCGATGGGTCTACTGGATTGGTAGAATGTTACGACTGTATCAAGATGAATGTGGATATCACAGAAGGTATACCAAGAGAAGCTAATGTTTCGTTTTGCAGAAATTGTGAACGTTTCATGCAACCCCCACAACAGTGGATCAAAGCAGAATTGGAATCGAGAGAGTTATTGGCCTTATGTTTGCGTAGGTTGAAAGGTTTAAATAAAGTAAGATTGATCGATGCATCCTTTATTTGGACAGAACCTCACTCTCGTCGTATTAGAGTAAAGATTACAGTGCAAGGTGAAGCCATGAACAATGCTATTGTTCAACAAACCTTTGAAGTCGAATATACCGTTATTGCCATGCAATGTCCTGATTGTGCAAAGAGTTTTACAACTAATACCTGGAGAGCTGCCGTACAAATCAGACAAAAGGTTGCCCATAAAAGAACCTTCTTATACTTGGAACAGTTAATCTTAAAACATAATGCTCATATGGATACTATCTCGATTAAGGAAGCTAAGGATGGGTTGGATTTCTACTATGCTCAAAAGAATCATGCTGTAAAAATGTTGGACTTCTTGACGTCTGTTACTCCAGTGAAAGCTAAGAAATCTGAAGAGTTAATTAGTACCGATACCCAATCTGGTAACTCCACGTATAAATTCACCTTCTCCGTTGAAATTGCTCCAATCTGTCGTGATGATTTGGTTGTTTTACCTAAAAAACTAGCCCATTCCATGGGTAATATATCGAGACTTGTATTGTGTTCGAAGATTTCTAATATGATACAGTTCCTTGATGTTAATACCTTACAAATCGCAGATTTACCAGCTGCCATTTATTGGAGACAAGGATTTCCTCCACTTTTGGATGCCACTCAATTAGTTGAATTCGTCGTCTTGGATGTTGAACCAACTGGTGAAATTAGAGGAAAGTATGTCTTGGCCGATGTTGAAGTCAGTCGTGCTTCTGACTTGGGTAGTAATGATAGTTCTTTCTACGTCAGATCACATTTAGGTGGTATTTTGCATCCTGGTGATTCATGTTTAGGATATTACTTGGCCAATAGTAATTTGAACTCTGATTTATGGGAAACTATGGATCATAAGAACACTGCTGATGTTGTGCTTGTGAAGAAGCACTACCCAAGAAAGACAAAGAAATCTAAGAACAGACCTTGGAAATTGAAGAGAATGGCAAAGGAACACAGTGATATTGTCGCAAATGATGATAATTCAAGACAAGCTAAACAAGAACAAGAACGTGCCGAAAGAGATTACGAGTTATTCTTACAAGAATTAGAAGAAGATGAAGAAATGAGACAAACTGTTAATCTTTATAAGCATCAATCTAGTAACCCACATGCCATCCAAGAATTGGATGAGGATGAGATGGACGATGAAGACGCTCCTGAAATTGGTATTGATGAGTTATTAGATGAATTAGATGGCATGAACTTAGAAGATAGTCCAATGGGTGAGTAATTGAAAAAGGCTCCTCTTCGTGTTTTATAGTGTATATTAGTTTCGATATTGCTAATAGATTTGCATCCATTCTATCGATCGTAGTGCCTCAATGTAGATAGACACAGCACCATATTCTAGTTTCCACGGTATTATCCTTATGAGCTCTTGCAAGGTTTACTGTAAGGAATAATAGGAGCCTCCACCAAATACGTTTAACCTCCTATACTCCCTTTAGAAATATGCAGCCGTTTATCAAATATTCTTATGTAATCAATATGTCCCCAGATAACGAAAACGAATGGCGAATGCTAAACAGCAAGCAAGCTCTTCTTCTCTCTGGCATACTACACACCTTTGAATATGTCAGACAAACCCAAAGGTATCAAATATACCTCATTTCAATCATTTATTGAATCATCATTCTTCACGAAGCTTTCAGAGCTCAAATTAAATGAATTCAAGCTTGATTCAAAGCCACGTCCCATAAATGGATTCATTTCGAACCCATTGAAGTTGAACAAGTTCAACAATGTGCCAACATTGAATTTCGACTTTCAGAGTTTCATGAACGACTCAAAAGCTCATGATGATTCCAATCTACTTGTTCAAGGAAACATTTTGAATGTAAATACAATTGAAGAGTTCAAGAGCATTGATAAGATCGAATTATTAAAGAAATGGGCACAGGAGATCGTGGATCATATAAAGCTTGGATCATTGAATAAAATCAACCAGTTTCACATTCTAAGCTATTCTGATTTGAAGAAGTATAAGTTTTATTACTGGGTCGCTTGCCCTAATTTGAACTCTCCTTGGATAGTCAAGTCGAAATCAAACCTTGAAGTGAACTTGAACGTGACTGAATACTTTCAGGACAACCAGTTTGAGCAATTTTTAAGTTTCAAAGACAGTAAGTTATCGAAACTTGATTCTACCATTGGGCTGGAAAATACCTTCGTATTTATTGATGGAAGCTTGAGTCAAGATGGAACACCATCAATTCAATTGAAAAACTACTTATATTATTTGGCGACGAAGGGATTCTCGCATATAAGTGTCCTCGTATATCGATCAGATAACACTTCATACGCACTAGAACTTGAATTGGATCCTAGTTTGCCCCTCACAGATGTATTGCCTAAAGTGCTTGGATGGGAAAGAACTAGTCAAGGCAAATTGGGTCCTAAGGTTGCGGATTTAGGATCTTTAATTGACCCACTTCAATTAGCAGAACAAGCTGTTGATTTAAACTTGAAATTAATGAAATGGAGAATCATGCCTGAATTAGATTTGAATGTAGTTCAAGAAAAACGTGTCTTGCTACTCGGGGCTGGTACTCTTGGAAGTTACGTTGCCAGATGCTTGATGGGTTGGGGCGTCAAGGACATCACTTTTGTTGATAATGGCCGAATATCTTATTCCAATCCTGTCAGACAACCCTTGTACTCGTTCAAGGATTGTTTTAGTGACAATGGACAAGGTGAGTACAAAGCAATAAGAGCAGCAGAAGCCTTGAAAGAGATCTTTCCCGGGGTCAACGCTAAGGGATATAATCTCGAAGTACCAATGGTTGGACATGCAGTGACAGAAGAGAATAAAGACCGAGATAACTTTGAATTGTTATCCACACTATTTGATGAACACGATGTTATATTTTTGTTAATGGATTCAAGAGAATCTAGATGGTTACCAACATTGCTTGGATACTCAAAAAACAAAATAGTAATCAATGCTGCGTTGGGGTTTGACAGTTACCTTGTAATGAGACACGGGAACGTGAAGGACGGAGAGCATTTAGACGAGAGGCTTGGTTGTTATTATTGTAATGATGTTGTTGCACCTAATGACAGTTTATCCGATAGATCCCTAGATCAAATGTGCACAGTTACGAGACCCGGGGGTGCTTTGATGGCTTCATCTTTGGCTGTTGAACTATTAGTTAGCATTCTTCAGCATCCAGATAAGCAATTTGCACCTCCCACAAGTACGGAGGCAGAGCCTGTCTCCAAGTTCGGGGAAGTTCCTCATCAAATCAGAGGGTATCTTCACAACTTCCAACAGAACAAGTTATATGCACCAAACTATAAGCACTGTTCAGCGTGCTCCAATGCAGTGATCGACAAGTTCAAGGAAGATGGGTGGGGGTTTGTGAGACAATGTCTTAATGACTCTAAGTATCTAGAAGACGTTTCGGGCTTAACCAAAGTCCAAGAAGAAGCAGACTTGGCCTCCGAACAGATGTTCAGGGAACTAGAACTAGATGACGAAGATGAAGACTCAGAATGGATGTTGTGACCGCATGTATGATAGCTTTAATGAACAAAGCTGCAAAAAGGCCTTCTCGTAAAATAGTTTATATGTAGTACGGGCGCGAGACATTCGAAATATGCAACAAGCACAAACAAAAAGAAAGTGAAAATCAACAAACCATCAGGCTGCTTAAACCAAGTTAAGGTGGATATACACGAAAGGGAAAGACCCAAGAGTTGCCATTGCACTGTTTCTGGGATTCTGCTGAAATTGGCCGATATATTTAGAGATTTGGAAGGCGCGCGGAAGACAATATCACCAACATGGACAGCACATTCAACTCCCAATATGCTGGTCAAGCTGAAGGACAAGAGACGATTTCTCCAGATGTGGTTGTGTTGACTGATTTACCATGTGTCACACAATCCTGTATCAGTGGATCTATAAAGGGGCCCAGTCGAATAAGACCGTATCCGTTAAGTGATGTTAACGACTTGAAGATACAGCAGGGCCTTATAATCAAAGACCTATTGTTTTCACTATTGGGGTATGAAGGTTGTTACATCAGATACAGTGAAAAATACAATGCCAATAACGTAGATCAACGAATAAGAGGTCCCGATTTCAAGACTGCGAAGCATTTGGATATAAGTCTAAAGAGTATAACCAAGAAGTTGATTAAGTTTGGTAAGTTCTACGTGGGGTTGACTGGATTTGTTGAATACTATGATAACAAGGAATATGGTACTGTAGTTCAGAACTTATGTTATAACATAAACGAGTTTTTATTAAGTTACCAGACGGTTATACTAAATATAGAGGAAGAGTTCAAATACAACACGAAGTTCAACTTGAACGTCTTTGAAAATATACTAAACCAAGAAATATCCAATAAATTGATACACTTATACGAGATTGTCATTGAAATACATGAATTGACTCTCTATAGGCAGTCAGAGTTGAATGAATCAAAGGAAAATTGGACAAAGGCAGACTCACTGAATCATGACCTCTTTAACAACGTTAGGTTCTCCCTAGAACAAACCGGTGATATTATGGACGCTTCAATAACAAATAGTCAAAATTTTGAACGGTGCAAGGGTGGTCTTGTTTTGAAGATTGTTCAACATAGAATTAACAGCTACAAAGGAGATCTCATCTCCCTTCAGTTCTTGAGTAATCTCTTCGAATCTATAAGTGATAACTACATTCAAATGCTTAACAACTGGTTGATTAACGGGGAGATCAACGATCAATTTGACGAATTCATGATAAGAGAGAAGAAAGTGCCGGCTAACTTGCTGGACTTCTTCAACTCCAAGAGTGAACACTATTGGAATGAGTTGTTTGTTGTACGATCTGACGGGCTAATCGACCAATTCCAAAACTTGGACATCCAAAAGAAAATCTTGAACACAGGGAAGTACTTGAACATCTTTAAGTTATGTACTGGTATACATAACTTCAACAACTTGAACGAGATAATAAAGCCCATCACGAAGATCTATGCACTGAACTTAGAATTGAAAATCAATGAGTTTTATATGAGAGCAAACAAGTTGCTTCTAAAGTTGTTGTTCGAAGGTTTTCATTTTACCGTCCTTATCAAAGATTTCCAGTCGATATTCTTGTTCAATAATGCATACCATGTTGACAATTTTCTTGATAAGTCATTCTATGACTTGAAACGTAACAGGTATACCATCTCATTATCTAAATTGAAGAAACAGTTTCATGACAGTTTTGAGAAGCAACAGCAATGGCATAAACCTATTTCCAATCTCAAAACAACTTCGATTTCAGACATATTAATGATTAACCAAAAATTTTCAATCACAACTTCCAATTTCTATGAAGTAGCTAAGGAAATTATGAATGTACAAACATTTGATAGTGAAAATGTCTTGAGGAACGATATAAACTTCAAGTCTTTTTTCAATAGTGCATTTCAAAAGAACAATAGTGAATTGCTTCCCACAGCTGGGCATTCAAACGCAGAAAGATCTAATTATGATCAAAATCATTCGGATGATTATGGAATTGCAAGTCTTGATTTATCTATTGATTTACCCTTCCCATTGAACTTGATTATAAATCGAGAATTGTCTTATCATTATGAGTTGATGTTTAAACTTCAAATTTTGATAAAGTTTATCAATAAATTCAACAACACAACTTGGATGGACATAAACCATTCAGCAGTATGGAAATACCCAAGATTTGAGCCTCGTATTAAAAAGTGGATATTGCGTTGCCGTATTTTACACAAGAGGATGAGAGACTTTTTAAATGAGTTGCAAATATACTTAAACTTTGATGTTATAGAAAGTAACTATCTGAAGCTAGAAATCGTACTCAAAAAGATGGAGGAATTTTTAAAGGAAGAGCAGTTGGGATCGGACATAAATCAGGAGTCTCTATCATCTAATGTTGGCTCGTTGAACAACTACAACACCTTCAACAACAATACAAACAACATATTTAGTAACAGGTTACTGTTGGTTGGAAGAAGCAAGAGTATCTACAGGCACAATGGAAATACTAATAGCAGTGGTGAAACGTTTCAAAATGGAACCACCAAAAAGGACGATCAGCACAGTGTCGAGCGCTTGATTTTCCATTTGAATGAATTCTTGAACACCTTGATTAATGATTCACTCATTACAAAGCCAGACCTACTTAATGTTTTGAAGAACATGTTTGACATGATAATCCTGTTCAATAATTACTTGAACCGGTTGAAGAAAGTATTGATATTATGCAATGAGGACCTATTCAGCAAGTTTTCTAGTGATTACCCTGACAAGTTTAGCGACAAGTCTATGGATGAAGAGCTGATTGAAAATCGATTCTCCAACCTAAGCTCATCGCTAAAGGACCATTATGAGATATTTGGTGATTCCTTAACAGAATTCATTGTCACTCTAAAGGCTTTTGGTGAGTTGGAAAACAAGCAAATCTTGCTCTTGAGTGAAAGCTTAGAGAAATGCTTCCCTGAGAGTTAAATCAACACTAATACACATACATGCAAGGTTTGTTTAAACACAAACACAGTCCCAACATCAACTTTGTTGTAGATTTATTATAAAATGGGGCATATCTAGGTTTCTTCTTCGACTATTTGTTCATTTAATGCTTTAATAATTTCATCAGTCTTTTCATCACTATAGATTTGGAACCCACCATCTGCAGTTACACTTGCCAATTGGGCATTCTTGCAATCCAATTTTTCTTCCATCACTTGCTTTAATATCTTCAATGCCAATAATTCGGCTTCCTTCAATGTTAAGGATTTGTGATATTCATTTTGTAATTCTGTCTGAGCACCTTCGGAGCCAGATCCAATGGCTTTGGCATCGTACCTGTAGAAAGTACCAGATGGCTCGGCATGGTACAATTGTGGTCCTTTATCCTTGTCAATACCAGCGATCAACAAAGCTACACCAAAAGGTCTTGACATCAATCTCTTTTCACCACCAGCACCTTCACCGAATCTCAAGGCTAAATCACATACCGATTGAGTCAAACTCTCCACTTGGATATCTTCATCGTAGTACAAATTATGTGTCAAAGAGGATACTCTTGCATGATCAATCATGGATCTAGCATCTGCTGTTAAACCAGACATGGCACAGCCAATGTGTTTATCAATTTCAACAATCTTTTCTATAGATGAATGTTCTAAAAGTGATGAGGTAACTCTCTTCTCAACTCCCAAGATCACACCTTCACTGGTTGAGATACCAATGGCAGTAGAACCTAACTTAATGGCTTCTAGCGAGTATTCCACTTGGAACAATCTACCTTCTGGGGAAAACGTGCTGACACCACGGTCGTATTCACTTCTTGTTAAGAACATTGCTGAAATTTAGTTTGAATGTTTGCGATATTGAAGATCGTTCGTATTCTATAAAGGAACAGCTGGCAATGTATTATGTATGCTGTTGTTTGAAGTCCTTCAGTGTTGGTGGCGGTTTTTATCTTCGAGTCTCAAAGATTTTTCCTGTGTCGCCTTTGGTAGTAGTATTACGTAAGCTTTCGACTGTTGCAATAGTTGGACCTGGTTGTTGGAGGTGGGAAGAAGTTGGTTAGAAGTAAGCTGGATAGAGGTTGTGGATGTCAGGTGGAATACTTTGGAAGAAACTGTAGTTGAGGAATGAGTTTTGCCAAAAATTGGCGTCTCGAGTTGAAATTGGTTGAATTGTTCATGCACTTTGACTTCTTCCTCAGTTTCGGAATCACCACATAGGACTGACTATTGGAAGAACATACTATCTGCGGATGACTTACTTCTACACTCCTATCCTCTTCAACATACAGTTCTAAAGTCTCATATGTGTACGTATGTATTTACTTTATATGTGTAGTTTATCTGAATACTAATCAAACTGTATAGTCACTATAAATTCCAGCACCTAAGATGGTGGGCACAATTCCACAATCTTTTCAGCAGCAGGGTCCAAGTCTGCGTAGGCATACAACTTCAAGCCAGAGTTGTCAATCAATTCCTTGGCCTTTTCCATGTTTGTACCTTGTAATCTAACAACAACTGGAATCTCCAAGTTGAAGTTCTTGGTTGCAGCAATTAAACCTTCGGCAACGTAATCACATCTAACGATACCACCAAAAATGTTAACAAAGATACCATTGACCTTCTTGTCTGACAAGATCAATTCGAAAGCCTTCTCAATGGTTTGTGGGGTAGCAGTACCACCACAGTCCAAGAAGTTAGCTGGTTCACCACCGTACAACTTGATAATATCCATGGTGGCCATGGCCAAACCAGCACCGTTAACGATGTTGGCGATGTTACCGTCCAACTTGATGAAGTTTAAACCGTACTGAGCGGCTTCAACTTCTTGTGGGTCTTCTTGGGAAGTGTCTCTCCATGAGAAAACTTCTTCTTGACGGTAGGAAGCATTGTCATCGAAACCTAACTTGGCATCCATTGCTAAGACAGTTCCTTCTGGAGTTTCAGATAATGGGTTGATTTCGACCTGGAGGCAGTCACGTTCACTGAAAACCTTGTACAAGTTTTGGATGGTCTTAGCAGCTTCTGGAATGGCCTTGTCCGTGTATCCCAAAACGTTGGCAATAGAGGTGGCTAATTCGTCAGTGACACCTACTTCTAAATCAACTGGGAAAGTCTTGATGGCATCAGGGGTAGCAGCAGCGACACCTTCAATATCCATACCACCTTGGGCAGAAGCGACAATAACTGGCTTTTGGGTAGTTCTGTCCAAAAGAATAGCAAGGTAAGCTTCGGTTCTAGCGTCTCTTCTTTCAACAACGTAGACGGCAGTGACATCTTTGCCTTCAGCACCAGTCTGCTTGGTAATGATCTTGTGGCCCAACATCTTTTCTGCTAAGTCCTTGGCTTCTTCTGGGGAAGAAATCATTTGGACACCACCTTGGAAACCAGAATCGAAGTGACCCTTACCACGACCACCAGTTAAAGCTTGAGCCTTAATGACCAATTCGTTGCTGTTGAGGGACTTAGCGACATCAAAGGCTTCTTCTGGAGTGAAAGCAGCAGCACCGTTAGGGATACCAACACCGTAAGACTTTAATAAGGCAGCGGAGCGGAATTCGTGTAAAGACAACGATCTCTTCTGTTGAGCAACAGACTTGATTGGAGTTAGTATGAAAGTTATAAACGAAAAACAATAAGAGTGAAACTTGGTGGCATCGATTGAGGTATTTGGAATGGGAGGAGGGAAGTTGAAGACAAGATATCAACGGTGAACATGAGGGAATTTGAAATTAAAATGAGCGAGCAGTCGAAGGGATTAAATGAAATTCAAGTT
The DNA here is from genome assembly GCA_030558315.1 of Kodamaea suecica. Taxonomy (NCBI): domain Eukaryota; kingdom Fungi; phylum Ascomycota; class Pichiomycetes; order Serinales; family Debaryomycetaceae; genus Kodamaea; species Kodamaea suecica. Next base: position 90,764 of record JAJMSH010000009.1, on the reverse strand, counting down.
TGGATCGTCCCCAATGACTATATCAGTTCTTCATACTGTTCGCTTGTTTAAGTTGGATTCCAGCGATTTCCGGTTTAGCACGCCAACAAGCACGTTGCATCTTTTGGCCTTCTCCCATCTTCCAGTTCCCAACAATTGAGCCCCCGAACAAGAAAACTAACTTACTCTTGAAGCACGGGCAAAGTTTCTAGACAACATATTATGGGTATCTTGAGATAAAGAGTGGTGTTTAAAATAAAGTAAATTCTTGTTATCCTTGATTTGTTCAAACTTTTTGTCTTCACGAATGGATCGACCAAAAAAAAAATGGAAAATGTCGCGGTAATGTCGACTCGGATCGGTGGATAGAAGTTGGGCCAAAGGAGTGGAAAGAATGTGGCCTTGTATTGAAGCATCTACAAGTGGTTGATAACGATAAAATGGTGAACTATATTGGTAGCAGCTGGACAGTGCTATGTCACAAGTTCCATTTGAGCAACCCTTCTGAATAAGACATATGGTGGTATATTCGGTTTTTTTTTTCACATTGACATTTCCTCTTTATTACCCCACCTATCACCCGTACTTTCGATGGCCCAGCGCCCTACAAGAAATACTTCCTTGGAGCCTGTCCCACGCATTAATAGGTACATGCACCCAATGCACGCCCGGGGACGTTGGGTGTAGCAACTTTTGTGTTTCTGAATTCCTGGTTGGTTCGTGGAATACAGCCGGGGCAGTAAGCTGCGAAAAATGTTGCGACATTCTTCATTGATGAATATGGAGAGACTCCAGGAACAGAAGGTAATGGACAGTGGATGGGTAGTCGGAATTACACAAATCACTTCATCAATGGTATAGCTGTTTGTTAATTGGTGGGGTAATGGTATTGTATTGGACTGGCAGTTTTTTAGTGTTGAGTGAAACTGTTGTAAATGAGAGTATTAACCGGTTTGATACATGGTGGTATATGCGTTGGCTTCGCGAGATGTAGCGAGAGGTATTTAGGGTGTATTTGATTCGATGGGCGATAGCAGGTTCGTGGAATGGGCTCTAGATAGTTTTTTGAGTTCTCAGGGGACTTTGGTGACAGTATTCGACGCCTATTGCTGTGTACCATGCCCTTCGTTCAACTTCCATTGAGTTGAGGCTCAAGAGGCTTCCATACTTAAATAATAAGGACAAGAAATGTCCACCACTTCCCGCACTTTCAACCGGTTTCTTATATTACTCTATTCAGAATCATACCCCTGAACAACTGCGCTACTCCACATCCCTCTCCGCGCCTTCGAATACACTCATTACCAACACCATATCTCTCTGCCATCAACTCTGAATGTATGCGCTTTTTGAAGTAATTGTTATATGCAGGTATGTATGGATCACGATGGTATAGTAGCTTACTTTGTCGATAATGAGCAAGGTCATGGACCTTCTTTCTTTCTTATTTCTCTCTTCTTCCTGACTTCCGACTATTGTATTTCCTATGGCTCTTGTCTGCTATTTCCTTAGGATAAACCTCGGGAACTGCTCGAACCAACGCTCAATCATGAATACCTTCTTTACTTGTGATTACATAAGCGTTTTCCCTCCCACATGTAAGTGAAGCTCATCTCAAGTTTTTAAATGTAGCCACTGACCACCCAAGATGTCTAGCAGTAAGGTCATAAGACCATCGTTTCACGATGAGATGGAAGATGGAGGTACCGCTCTCCGCTCCTCGCACAGGAAATCCTACAAACACGATGACGATGAACTCTCGTCTATGTCCTTTGGATCATTAAACTCCGCACAAGAGAAGATACTATCAAAAAGGAAGGGGAAAGTATCTAAAGTCAAAGCCAATAAAAAGCCAAATGCCAGTGCCAAAGGCAGTCGGTCTCGAGAAGATGAATTTCAGGATAATGAAGTAGACTCCGAGGATGATTCCGATTCTGACGACGATTCAGCTCCAGAGGAATCAAGCTCCTCCCAACAGCCCTACCGTAAGAAAGGCAAGTTCCAGAAGGTTTCTAGGAAAAGCAAGCATGCTCCATCAGAATCTTCTTCAAAGAGACCAGTGTCAAGGGTACGGGAAATCCCTGGTCTCAGTTTAAGGGAAGAATCTACTTTGCATACAGATATTAGGTTTGACCCAGCATATGGTGTTGCTGACCTCTCTAGAACCAGAAAAGACTACGCTTTCTTGGATGAATACAGACAATCGGAAATAGGTAGCATGGAGAGTATGTTGAAAGACCGTAGATCGACAGAATTGCTTGGTGAGCGTGAAGTTGGGGACTTGAAGTTCAAGCTTCAATCCCTCAAATCCAGATTGGATACCATGAAGAACAAGGATTTGGAAACCCAAATCTTGGCTGACCACAAGAAAGAGCAGATGCAAAGTTTCAAGAGCGGTGCTCAAACAAACCCATACTTCTTGAAAAGATCGGAACAACGTAAATTGGTGCAGAAAGCCAAGTTTGATACCATGAAGGGATCACAGAGAGAAAAGGTCATGGAGAGAAAGAGAAAGAGAAGATTGGGTAAGGAGTTCAGAAGAATGGAGTACAATCAGCAGGAGTAGGTTTACTTGCTGGTAGAGGTTGCTTTAGGTTCCTTGTGGTTATACTACTTGCATGAGGTGAATTGGATCTGAGTCCGGCTCCTTGGTCACCCAGTTGCATTGGTTCAATGAGAACTGTAGAACAATAACCGAACTACGTCTACACGGACTATCACCAAGAGAAGAACCATTACATATCAAGTATATAGAAAATAGACGTATCAACTTCAAGTCGATCTGAGACCTCCAATACAAATCCGACAATTTGAAGCCTTAGGAGCAATGTTCTGCTTCTCCTGATGATATATAATCGACAGTGATGACGCGTCTATTAATATAAATATACAATGTGCTTATTATTCTGTGCTCACCTTGACTGTTAACCTCGCAAGAGCTGGACGTTAACCATTGTTCAATGGTGTTAACTATTTGGAACTCTGTGATAGATTATGACTAATTCTTGGTAGGTTGGTTTTCTTGCTCAACCCAATCTTCCCAGGAGCCAATGTAGTTACCTCTCTTCTTGTAACCGAAGGTATCAGCTAAACCCTCAGCAGATGTCGATCTCACTCCACCAAGACAATAGAACACCAATTCCTTTGATTCTTCGGGCTTTTCAAAACCAAAATTATCCACGAACTCTTCTTGACTCAAAGCTAACGCTCCTGGCGAAGACTTGAAAGGAATATTGATGGCGGAAGGAATGTGTCCGTCTTGAAACTCGTATGGTTCTCTGACATCAATCAAGACAGTTTCAGGGAATGCGGTAGGGCTCGAGGCGATCTTCTTAATATCGTTGTACTTGTAAATCTTAGCTTCGGGAGACGATGATAAAACACTGTATGATCTAACTTGACCAATTTGAACGTTATCATTACCACGACCAACCCATCTATTTACAACTGGTTGAGCCAATGATCTGGATAATGATACGTTCGAGATGCCCTTGATCAACGTGCTTCTGCCTCTGCCCATGGCCACAGGACCACGGCTGGCCAATCTTGTCACTTGCCTTAAGCTGTACATTGTATGTTAATCAATCAAGTGTCTATGCGATGCAAATTGCAACTGTTAAACCGCTTTTTCGTCGCCCCCCTTTTCTTTCGAGCAAAAAAAACCAGACTGGCTGAACATCCGTACTTCAGTACACAAATCCGAGTCACCTGATATTATGGAGACGATGAGTAGCGGACGAGAGTGGTGGTGGTGAAGGTATGGGTTGTTCGAGGGTGAAGGTATGGGTTGTTCGAGGGTGAAGGTATGGGTTGTTCGAGGGTGATGAAGGGTTGTTCGAGGGTGATGAAGGGTTGTCCGAGGGTGATGAAAAGGTTGTTCGAGGGTGATGAAAAGGTTGTTCGAGGGTGATGAAAAGGTTGTTCGAGGGTGATGAAAAGGTTGTTCGAGGGTGATGAAAAGGTTGTTCGAGGGTGATGAAAAGGTTGTTCGAGGGTGATGAAAAGGTTGTTCGAAGGTAATGGAAGGGTTATTTGAGCAAGAATGTGCCCTGAGGTGAAATATCGGTACTTCAGTACAAAATTGCCTGGTCTTCAGCTCATTTGGTCAGCATTGAGAGTATTGGAAATGCTGTTGCAATGGTAAACTAATTCAGGGTGTACGAGAAGGTGGAACAAGACCGGATCTTTTGATTGCATAACCGTTGGATGTGAAAAGGAACAACTTCGGGTTCTCAGCTGCTGCTTCTTAGCCTGGGATGCTTCTAGTGCATTGGAATTTGCAGTTATTTTCCACCAGGGATGTGTGGTGAAAGAGCACAGTGTGGCGAACACATTCTAACGAATATATATGCTTGTGGGTGGATCTAGGAGATGATTTGTGAGGTGCCTGTTGTATGTGAGATCTCCTTTGATATTACTTTATGTTCTCGTGGTCTCTGCGCATTATACAAGTACCGTTGTTAGTATCTCTATCTGGTGGTCATCCAAGAGGACTGCTAGTTGATATCTACAGCTGAAACGTCGTACGCCTCAACCCCTGATAACTCAAACTATTGAATTGCTCGCTCCACCCATGCTCTCTCCTAGCCTATTATCACCACTTTCTCAACTAATCACTCCTCTGGAAATTCGATTTTGCAGCCGTTGCTCATACATGGTTGGTACGAAAAATTGCCAATTGAGTTGTTCCTCGTGACCTGAACCATAGATGAATATGTACCAGTTCCATGTACAAGGCAATCCCAATCAGCTCCTCGTGATTCGTCCCTACAAGTTTTACCGTGTTGAAACCCGTTATTAATATATACACGTTTAGCTTAAAGAGTAATGGAGGTGAAAAACCTCCCGATACCAGCGATACCGAAAGAAGTAAATAATGTATTCGTAATCATAAAGTGTTGAACTTCACAACGCGATGAACGCTCGTGTTTTAAACTTAAAACAATCCGTCAATTTCACCTTCTTCGTTGACTTCGACGTTCATGAACCCACAATGAGTTGGTAAACCTGGAATGGTTTGGATCTCGGCAGCTAACGCATACAAGTACCCAGCACCAATCGAAGCTCTAACATCTCTGATTGGGAAGGTGAATCCTGTTGGAACACCCTTTAACGCAGCATCGTGTGATAACGAGTATTGTGTCTTGGCAATACAAACTGGTAAGTTACCGAACCCTTGACTAGTGTAAGTGTCGATCTTCTTTTGAGCTTCTGGTGAGAATTCAACAGCACCGGCACCGTACATTTCCTTGGCAATAGTAGCGATCTTGTCTTCGACGGAAGGTCCTTCAACGTCGTACAAGAACTTGAAGTCTCTATCAATAGAATTGGCAGCTTCAATGACACCGTGTGCCAAGTCAATAGCACCCTTACCACCTTCTTCCCAATGGTTGGAAATAATAGCATCAGCAGCACCTGCCTTCAAGGCTTCTTCCTTGATGACTTGGTGTTCAGCAGAAGTGTCGGAGGACATCTTGTTGATGGCTACGACAACTGGTAAACCATAACTCTTAGCGTTAGCAATGTGCTTGGCCAAATTGGCACATCCAACTCTTAAAAGGTCGACATCTTCTTGAGTGTAAGCAGCAGCTAAGGCGGCACCGGCCTTGACTTCTGGTCCACCACCGTGTACCTTCAAAGCACGGACGGTGGCAACAATGACAATGACATCTGGAACCAAACCGGAAGCTCTACACTTAATGTTGATGAATCTCTCACCACCCATAGTGAAGTCAAAACCGGCTTCAGTGACAACGTAACCTTCTTGTTCTCTTCTTTCGTCATCGTTCAAGTCGATGGAAGTACCAGCCAACTTAAGGGCCATTTTATCGGCCAAGATGGAGGAAGCACCAATAGAAATGTTAGCGAATGGACCAGCGTGGACAAATACAGGTGTACCTTCTAATGTTTGCATGATATTTGGCTTGATAGCATCCTTTAATAAAGCAGTCAAGGCACCGGCAGCACCAATGTCTTCAGCGGTGACAGGGACACCAGCCTTGGAGGAGGCAACTACCATTTTTCCTAATCTTTCACGCATGTCTTCCAAAGAGTTGGCTAAAGCTAAGATAGCCATACATTCAGAGGCAACAGTGATATCAAATCCTGTTTCTCTAGTGTGACCCTTTTCAGTAGCAGCTTGACCGATGGTGATTCCACGTAAGAATCTATCGTTACAATCGACAACTCTTCTCCAAGTAATGGTGTCTGGATTGATATCCAAACGAGCAAAGGCGGTAATTTCCTCTGCAGTTAAAGAGTCTGGATCAGTCTTGTCAATTCCTAACTTGCGTAATCTGCGCAACATAGATTTGGTGAAAGTTCTAGTACCCTTCTTGGCAGGCACCAAACGCTTGTATAATGGACCATCCTTCTGCGTGTCTTCATGGAACATTCTAGTGTCAATAGCTGCGGCTAACAAGTTGTTGGCCATGGTGATAGCATGGATATCACCTGTTACGTGCATGTTGAACTCATCCATAGGAATAACTTGAGAGTATCCACCACCAGCAGCACCACCCTTGATACCAAAGGTAGGTCCCATAGAAGGTTGCCTAACATTGGCAAACACGTTTTTACCCAAATGGGCACCCAAAGCTTGGGCCAAACCAACCGTGGTAGTTGATTTACCTTCACCCAAAGGAGTTGGAGTGATACCTGTGACCAAAACATATTTACCATCCTTCTTGTTCTTTAAACGATCTAAAAGGTTTAAAGATACCTTTGCCTTGTAAGAACCAAAAGGCTCTAATTCAGCGTCCAAGATTCCTGATTCAGAAGCAACATCGGTAATCTTCTTAGGTTGTTGAGCTCTTGAGATTTCAAAATCAGAAGGAACTGGGGTCAATAAGTTCAACTTCAATGGGTTGGTGAATTGAGGAGTTTGATTGTTCTTGGTGAAGCGTCTCTTTGCAGCAAGAATGACGTTTTCTAAAAGACATGCAACTGTCATTGGGCCAACACCACCTGGGACAGGAGTGATTAAAGAGGCTTTGTGGGAAGCGGTCGCAAAATCAACGTCTCCAACCATACGAGAACCAGACTTCTTGGTGGAATCTTCAACAAAGTTGGTTCCTACATCAATTACCACTGCACCTTCTTTCAACCATTCACCCTTGACGTAATCGGCCTTACCAATGGCAACGACGACAATATCAGCTTGAGATAAGAACAACTCAACTTGTTTTTGAGGAGTTTGAGAGTGCAAAGTGGTGACAGTAGCGTTTGCCTTGGTCAATAATTGAGCAATTGGCTTACCAACTATATCGGATCTACCCAAGACAACAGCATTGGCACCAGCAATAGGCACGTGCGAGTATTCTAATAACTCGATGATACCCTTAGGTGTACATGGCAAGAAGTTTGGTTCACCACCCTTTTTTGATAATTCACCAACATTGAAGGGACCGAACCCATCAACGTCCTTATCGGCAAGAACGGCGGAGGTGATCTTGGCCTCGTCAATGTGACTTGGCAATGGTAATTGGACCAAGATACCATCAACGGAAAGAGATTCGTTCAATTTTTGAACCTGGTTCAATAATTCAAATTCAGTGGTGGATTCAGGCAACGCAATAACATCACATTCAATCAGAGCCTCTTCAGCAGCCTTCAACTTCATCTTGACGTAGGTTGAAGAATCAGCACGAGCACCAACTTGAATGATGGTCAACTTAGGCTTGAACTCAGCATGTTTCTGTTGGATCTGATCGATTTCAGAATGGATTCTGGAACGAAGTTCCAAGGCAATAGCTTTCCCGTCAATAATTTGGGCAGTCATGGTTAGAGAGCTAAAAATTTCTTCCTGGAAAATTAGTACGATTTATCTCTCTTCTTATACTTTCTCTCCACGTGAAATGTTCAATCTTTTCATCGAAAAAATTGCTTGACTCGGATGAGATGTAGCGGTGATAGTTATGGGCAGAGTTGAAGAGGAATGGGAAGCAAGAGTCCGATTAGGTTAGTCCTTGTTTGCTAGGATGATAGTTAGAGGTGAAGCAAATTGAAAGTTGATGTGTTTTGGTGTGTCATGGATGGTATTGGTGGTGTCTTCTACAGTGACACCTATAGTTAGTTGACAGAGTCAACGCCGTACATTTACGATTGGAGAGCTGGAAAACTTTGTGTTGACATTGTAGGTACCGATGTAAATAGTGAGGAATGCTCATCTTGGTCAGAGAAGATTAGTGGGCATTGACTAGTAATTGGTTAATGGTTAGTAGAAGGGTGTTGTAGGTAGTAGTGGGTAGATGGTACTGGAAACGACATCAAGATATTGATATGGCCTAATCGAGAATTTTGCAGCTTAAAATTTCTACTGTGAAACCTTGGTGGTTTGGACACCATGAGGATTGTTCCGATGGGTTGGAAGAGGTGGTGGTGTAAATATGCGTTATTGGATGTTATTGGACTTTATTGGACGTTATTGGATGTTATTGGACTTTATTGGACGTTATTGGACGTTATTATTGGAGTGCTTATTGTTTGTGGTAGAAGCCTTAGATGGATTTCTGAATTGAATTTTGGATAGGTTTGGGTAAAATTCAAGAAAATTAGTTGTATTCTTTAGCGAAAACAAAAGTAGGCAAAATGTAGTAGGTACCATTTATTGATAAGAAAAGGGAACGATTATTCCAATTCACAGACCTGCCTCAGGATAAGGCAGCATTTGAACATCGAATTTCAACCGAATGACTTCTCCTACAGTTGTAACCTGAACCCTTGACACTTAAAATAAATAATGGCTGCAAAAAACATGATAATCTTTGCGTTTATTAACGGAAAATGGGGTCTGCTCACGAAAAATCATCTTATCACAGATTACAGCCTTGGCTATGTATATTTGCTCCTTGAGCCAATTGATCTATTTCTACAACTAGTACTTCTTTTCACTTCATCCATTGCCGTCAACTGAACAATGGATTCTCTTGAGATGCACTCAACCAAACGCAATATTATTTTCATTCGAAACATCCTCAAGATTCAAGCTTTTGATGCTCCTACCTTTCGCAAACCCTTCTAGGACTTTTCCAGGACCAACGTTCAAAATATTAATCTTTTGATCATCAAGGTAATCTAGCGACCGCATCCATTGAACTGGCAAATGGTTGCAAAGAACTGTATTTCGAATGCTCTCGTCATTCTTGATGCTTATGACTCCCGTAACATTTGAGATAATAGGTATGTTTTGCGCACTAATTGGTTTGGAGAGAATGAATTCACTCAATTCAGGTTCGATCTGATGTAACAAACGATGATGGAAAGGGATCCTTGCTGCCAAAGGAACAGCTTTGACTATCTGCTTACCTTGGGATGTAACAAAGCTAGCTAATTCGTCTTTAGGGCCTGAAATCACCACCTGACTTCGACTATTGACGGTGGCTAGTACTCCAGATTCATTGGCGGAAGAAATCAATTTATCAAAGTCACACCTTCTCCCAAGTAAGAGAGCAGTCATTCCATAGTCTCCATTGGAGAATAAGGTATTTAGCAATTGACCTCTCTTGCGAACTATCGATACAGCAGTAGGTAGATCCAATATTCCCGAAGCTGCAAGTGCAGTATACTCACCTAATGAATGGCCGAGTAAACAGGAGCAATTGGCTAGAAGGTCAGTCTTAGCTAGCTTCAATGAGATTAGACTAGTTGCTAGAATGGCAGGCTGTGCATTTGCGGTGTCCATCAACCAATTTTCGTTTGGTATTTCTAGTAGATGTTTAGTGAAGTTTTCGCCCAATACCTCATCGATTTGCTGTAGTTCGTTGGTGAAGCGATGTTTTTGAGATGCAAACGGTGAAAGGAGGGACTTGTGAAGAGTTCCTTGACCTGGGAAAGCCAACGCAAATCTAGGTTTCATTTGGAGGAGGATCCGTGTGTGTTTTCTTGTGGCCGTGGATATTAGTATATGACAAGGACAAAGTCAGAGTACTTATATAGCACGCGTATGGATGTCCAGCAAGAAAGCTATGTGTGTTCAGTATAATTTGAAGCGAGCAGCAATCCATTCACCAATGTATGCGTGCAATTATAACGTGAGACCTACTTGCTCCAGCAAAATCAACCTCACCTCAGCTCAAGTAGACTCAGCTTGATATTCCCCCCCCCACGAAATCACTCGCGAATAATGTGCTCCCCCTAAATCGCACCACGCCCTAATTCCTCCTCGCTAAATCCACCAATAGTCATCACGTGCATTAAACACACCACCAGCAAGGCTCCATCAACAACGATAAGACGACACAGGGACACGACAAAAGGGCGGTATCAACAGGTTATGGCGGTAATAAATAGACCAAAGCGATTCAAATCGTAATTGTATTTGAATTCACCCAGAAAATCCGTTCCTTTGTTCCCCTGAGTACAGTTTTACCGATCATTCTTGTTCCCACCGTGGTACCAAGTAGCTGTGGAAAATATCTCAAAACAAACATAACAGCCCTGTTTGCCCATACTACCAATGATTTCTCAGCCATACCCACAGCTTCGCGTCCCGCTTCTCTAATTTTCATCACGAACGATGCAAAAGAAACACACTCTCACCCCCCGCCCCCCCACTCCCACTGGGAATAAACGCAAACGGCGAGCAATTGGGAGCAATTCGCTAATTTCCACGGCCAAAAATCCATCGTCGCTGACCATTCTAGCGGAAAAATCTCTTATAAACCCCTGGGTTCGCTGTTCTCCCTAAAAACAAAAATTTCCAATACCTTTCAGTAAATATTTACCACCAGTTACCACCACACCACTAAAGTCATTAGTACCACCGCACTAATATAACTGCGAGTCCAAACAAAAAATGTCCCACCTGAAAGCTGCCAAAGACTCACTTGTTGCTTCGCTCTTCGAGTTATCGAAGGCTGCCAACGAAGTAGCTGCTGCCACAGTTACCTTCTTCAATTTAACATCGGATGATACTTCTGATTCTGCAAGACTTTTGTCAACAAGTTTGGCAGAGCAGGTTGCTGAAGCTCTCAATGATGCCAAAGTAGACAGACCACCAACCAAGGCCGCCATTGCCAAGGCTGCCAGAGCCGCCAAAGCCGCCGACCTCGCCACTGCTGCTGCTGCTGAAGCCATCAAGGCATCGACCTCCAGTGTCTCCGTTGCTCCCTCTTCGACTTCGGGTGTTGTTGATGAGAAATCACTTGCTGGTGCTACCGAAACAGCTGCACAAGCTATCCAAGCTGCTGTTAATGATGCCAACACTGTGAACGCACCAGCAAATGGAACTACTGCTATTGCTGTCGCTTTATCTTCTGAATCTGCTGTTAAGCCTAAGAAGGAAAAGAAGAAGAAGGTTATTCGTGATCCAAATGCTCCAAAGAAACCTTTAACCATCTACTTCGCTTTCTCGTTCCTGACTCGTGAACAGATCCGCGAGGAAAGATTAAAGGCAGGTGAATCCTCAATGTCGGCCATTGAAATGAACGATTTGGTCAAAGCAAGATGGACTAACATCTCAAAGGAAGACAAAGAATACTGGCAAACTAAGTATGCTAGTGAATTGAAGGCTTATCAAAAGGCCAAGGAAGCTTACAAAGCATCGTTACTCACTAGTGGAGCAGATGCTGTAGCTGCTGCTGCAACTGCTGCTGCATCCGCTGCTTCTCAAATCGCTGCTCCTCCTGTTATCAACACTGTGCCAGTTTCTCACATTCAAGAGCTCGAATCAGATTCCGATGCAGAAGAAGAAAAGAAGGTAAAGAAGTCAAAGGAAAAGAAGAGAAAGAGTGACAAGTCTGAAAAGTCCGATAAGAAAGAGAAGAAGGCAAAGAAGGTTTAAGCTGAATGCAATAAAACAAAACCATAAAGAATTCGAAGAGACTTGGATAAACTAAGTTTTATTACAAACTGTTCCATTCTTAACATTTGACATTGGTCTGATCCGTTTGTTTTACCTGTATTTTACTAGTACCCACCAATAACCTTCACTTCTGAGACTTGTGTATTACTATATTATTTAACGTACTATTGATGTAATAAAGAATAAACTAAACTGTTAAAATTCGATGTAATTGTTTCTTAATACTTACTTCTGAATACGAATTGAATGTTAATAACTAATGATATATCTAATTAAGGGTGATTAATGACCTTGTTTCTTCTGCTTATCAATATGAGCACGTAACACTTTCTGTCTATCTCTCAATGATAACTTCTGCTTACCCAGTACAGATCTCTTGTGGATCATCATAATGTAATTCTTCTTTCTAGACTTCTCCTTATTAGTAGTAGAATGAGGTTGGTCTCTCTTACCCTTGCTAGAACCGAACTTCTCACGATCTTCACGACCTTCCTTCATTTGAGCAATTCTTTCTTCACGTAATTGCTTGTACTTAACCTTACCAACTAACTTAGTTGAGTCGACCAGGTCTTCGTTGGTACGACCCACTGCGTTTTCGATACCGGCCTTCGTACGTAACTCTTCTAACTTGGTGAAATCAGCTGGAGTCAAGATTCTAGATGAAAGTAATTCTTGCATAGCCTTCTCAGCCTTAGCAGCGGCTTCCTTTTTCTCGTTGGCCATTGCTACGGCTTGCTTGACTCTCTTACGTGGAGGTTCATCACCTTCGGTTACCTCAAGTTCGTCATCAGATAAGTCCAAATCTGAAACATCGCCTTCAACCTTCTTTTCATCTTCAACCTTATCTTCATCTTCAGAATCAGTTACGTTGTACTCCTTATCTGACTCAACAGCAACCCATTCACCTTCAATATCACTGGCATTATCTTCATTATCGACTTCCCAGGCACCTTCTTCAGCCTCTCCCAATTCTTGATCTTTTCTCCATTGGGCTAATAACTCAATACCTGGAATAGATGTAACATTGTTCTCGATACCGAACTGAGGTAATCCAGTTCTATCTCCACCTTGCAATTCCATACTTGCAGTCTTACCTCTGTCCTTCTTCAGCAACATATCTGGTGCAACTTCTCTATATAATGAAATCAATGATCTTGCAGCCATCACAACTGGTTTTGATTTAGATCCCTTGTACTCCGTTAAATCCTGTAACAAATCGCTTTCAATTGCCAATGGGGCTCTTGATAAAATTTCACGAATCGTATTTATACCTGCTGAAGCAACTTCTGCAGCCACACCATCACTGACAAACTCATCTGCAATCTTGCGGACTACAATCATTATCGATTCAGGTGGTACTAAGTCATGGGAGGCTTGAGCAGCAGCGGCCATAACCTGTGTCACATCACGTTGCTTAGGTGTCAAGTATTTCAAGAAAAAGGTATAAATACCTAATACTGTCAACTTGTGAGTACCTATAAGTCTTGAAATCAAGTTCATGAACATAATCTTTTGTTCCAAGTCGAACCTATTAGCATTCTTACTTGATAAATGGCTGCTGAATAATTGCTCAGCAAACCCTTGTGGATCTCTTAATAAATGGATAGCCAGGAAATTAAGGTAAGTAGCCAGATGTTTGGTTGAATTCTTTTTCTTAATACTCTTAGCAACATTCTCTATCTTTTTAGTTCTCTTCGAAGAAGTCTTGTTTATCAGTAGTTTATGCTTCAAAGCAGCCTTTAAATCGAATCCATTCTCTTCGTCAGAGGATTCTTCGAAATTTTCTTCTCTTTCTTTATCAGCACCTAAGAAAAATTTAGCACCAGCAGTGGCTACTTTTAAATCAGGGTGTAACGCAGCTTGGGTCATGATTTCAACGGTACGCGAATCATCCCAAACACCTCTTCTCCATAATTCTCTAGTCAACTTGGTTGCCCATAAACCTTGACTATCACGTTGCTCTAACAAATTGAAAAGTAATGCTTGAGTGGAACGGTTTAACTTTTGGTTCTTCGTACCAGTGTTAACACCCTTTAAAAGGGCAACTAATGTGGAGTAAACTTGTCTTCTAAGAGCCTTTGCATGAGCACCAGCAGTGGAATTAGCACTACTGTAACATGTCAATAATGGGAAAATGGTTTGAATCAAAGACTCAGCAGATATCACATCCTTATTACGCAACATGGTTAAACATTGGATAATCTTTTCACGCAAATCAGGTGTTAAGTCTCTATGGTTGTTGGCTAAGATGCTCTTTAATTCATCTGGGAACTGTGCTGTTTCCTTTGGATAACAACTACATACAGCAGACATGAATCCAATCAATTCAGCGAATTCAACACTCTTATCAGCACCAGAAGGATTCATCATGTAGATATCACGTAATGATTCATAATGTGAATACTGTTGCATGAATTCTTCATGGTATGACTCAGGGTCTCGACGAACAACGTTCTGTAACAAGACAATGTTGGACGGCAATACAGCGCATCTTCTTTTCTTACCCATCTTTGCTTGTAGCTTGCTTTGTTATAGTATGGTAGAGAAAGTTAATCAGATTTTATTTCATCTCATCGCGAAGAAAAAAATAGCGATGCGATTCTCCGCAGTAGAAATTCGTGGGTGGTACTAAAATATACGAGTCCATACAAGAGGTGATAGGGAAAGGCACAGTGTGAACCTTAAGTGGATAGTCTGTTGTAATGCCAGAGTTTTCTAGTATGTCCATTCTTTCGGAGGTAAGTTGCGTGGGGACATATCAGCAGAGTTTGCCTGTAGAGGACATTACCTCTGCGCTAACTGGGGAGTACCTGAAGAATTGTCTGAAAGGCCAGTCTTTTACCAGCAGCAGACCTTTTTCTTACCTTAGTCGAAATGTCATACTTTCTATGCTAGTGAAGATTCTTCTTAGAAAGGGAGTTAAGTTAAGTGTTTATAGTGCTTATTTGCAATGAGATAGAGTGAATACAGTCTACGAAGAGTTGTACCCTTGGAAGTAATACTTCCTTAAGTAGCACTTCATGAAATGCGGAGTTCACTGTTCACCTAGTGTCTATTTGCTCTCTTTACTTCGTTCAAAAGGAACCATTGGAACATCCTTGGCTTTACTACTTGCTTCTCGATACCTAGTTTCCAAGTGGGGCTGCAAATCAATTTTGCAGCTATTGTTCAACTACGAATGCAAACTCTACATTCCCTTTCAATATGAACTACAGGATCAATAGTTTTCTTTGGCTGACTGAAATGCGGTCACTTGTGAAGTCAATTTCCCATTAAACTACAAACGATAAATAACCATGCTATCATAAAACTCATCAATAATCCCTTTAAATACTTTATAAACCTGCTCCAGCTTTCAGGGTGTTATTGAATAAGTCGCTCAAGGTGGCGTAATTAATCTTCTTCGAGAATGATTTCTTTTGCAATACCATCTTGGCACTATCTGCTGCACTGAGGGGATCGCCAGCTGCATCAACTCCAATATTGGCCAAAGCATCACTTACTCCAATATCATTGATTTCCTTTGGCCCATCACGAACATTACGGGTACGCTTTTTCTTGGTTGTGGAACCGGAAGTATTACCAGTTAATTCATCTGCTTCCTGTTTCAACTTCTTCTTTTCTTGTGCAATAAGGAAATCATGATTCAATCCTGTCCAGATGCGCTCCTTAAATTGTATCTCAGCATCAGTCATTTCACTTTCAAGAACAACATCGTCATCATCATCACTGTTCAAATCAACTGCTGAGGAAACCTTCAAAAGAAGATCCTCAGACTTGGGCAAGTATTTCGCTAAATTGCGCGGCCTGTCGAGTGCTATACGTTGCTTCAACTCTACGACAGATTTCTTTTCACTTGGTGTCACATACATGGATCCTTCCAAGTTTATTTTCTTTCGGTTGAGGATTCGTTCGAGTTCTTCTGTTATCTCATCCATGGAAAGGTCGCTTCCAACAAGGATCCTTTTCAAGGCAGCTGTTTTCTCTTCCTCCAAGCGCGTGGAAACATTTTCCCTTTTCCGTCTTTTATTAGGTTTCTCCTCGATCGCTGAAAGCTCTGGGGGATCTGAGATTGAGTTGTCCAATTGTACAATGTACTCATTGATCAATTTACTACGGGAGGATTCAATGGATCCAGGCTCTCTCACTTGAGATGTGTCCTGCCCATTTGTGGTTTCTTCTTCATCTACTTCAGTTGTAAATAGCCCAAGATCATTAGTTTTCTTCACAATAGTCTCATTCGTTTTAAGTTTCTTATTCACTTGATTCTCTGTTGTGCTGTCTGATAAGTTTTCGAGTTGCATTATACTCTCGTGTACATTTACATCCTCTTGCGAAGGCGATCCCCTTTCTGCCTCCTCTTTCATTTTCGCTAGTTCAAATTCTTTAAAGGGAGCCAATTTTGCCATTGCAGCAAAATTTTGGAATTGCAGCATAAGGTCTTCTTTGGCCTTTACTTCATCCGCCAACTTCTTTTCCAACCGTCTATTCTTGTCAAATGAAGGAGGGTTGGATTCAGCGGTACCCTCTGAATCTCTGAACGAAGCTACAGTCAATTCCCCTGATTTTGTTTTCTTGAATTCGTTAAGTCGCCTTTGTAAAGTTTCTGACCCAACGTGAGCTACGGCAACAATCTCCGCATGAGTTCTTCTGAAATTATTCATTCTAGCAGCTAAAAGGACGCATGCTCCGGCAATCCCAGCAGGACGCCTACCTTCGTGAATCCAGTCATTTGACATACTCAGAGCCAACTTGACGGCGTCTCGTACTACCTTGGTACACTGGTCCTTAAAGTCCAACTTCTCGGCGAAATGCTGTATGAAAAGTGATGGATCTGCTAAGGGTAAATTTGTAATGCAGAGTGCTTTCACCATCTTGAGGAATGTAGCACCTAATGAATAAACACTGATCTGGATTCGTGAACTGAAATCGATCAACATATGATGAGTTTTTTCTTTTCTACAAGCAACATAGAGACACGAAGCTAATACATTTTGAGATCTTCGTCCTTGCACGAAATTCTGTGCTAATGCAAGCCTGAACCATTCGCCAGCTGAATCTGCAATATATTCTGGTATGTGCATCGCAGTTGCAATTCTCTTTATACGCTTCTTCCCGTTCATTAAAGTTTGTTCACGAGACTCCATTGCGTTTTGACGGCCCCCAAAACTTGCACGAGCTTGGTCGGCTCCAACCATGGAACCTTGTACAGTGGCAGCACCACTTGAGGTTTCTCCGAATTGGACCTCACTTACAATACGATTCTCTTCTTGTACTGACCCACACCGCAGACACGATAGGTCTCCAGCAGCGGTATAACGATCCACCACAAAGTTCGTGTGGCCACAGTTCTTGCAGGCGTTGTTCTTCCTTGGTCTGTTCATCGTGCTTGAGGTGACTGTTAATATGTTGTTTGGGATGGTTGATTTATTATGGGCACTAATATTTTTTTGTTATTCATTTTGGACTTGAAGAGGGCACGACCTTCAGTTAGTGATGCTGGTGGTGGGATTAAGGGTAAGAGGAGTGGCTAACTTAATGGGGTTAGATTTAGTAGTATGATAGATCCAAGTTAGGAAAGTGTCCAACATGGAGGGACACAATATGGTGTGGTACAATATGGATCTGAGTTGAAGAATATGACTGAGTTTCGAGGTGATGTTTAAGACAGTGGTGCTTAATGTGCAGCGATACCAAATATTGCAGCCAAATGAGTATCGTAGCCATCGTTGAGGACAAGGATAGGGTATATCTGGGCAAAGATAGAAGGTTTATGTAAACTATATGAGAAAGTTCATTGTTCTTCAATTTCTTTCAGGATGTTAATTTGCATACTTTTATCTGATAGAGCTAAAGATGCGTCTATTCGTTGGATATTAGCACCATCTAATCTAGGGGCCATGCAAATTCATTACAGCAATGTATACCGTATACTCATATACTTACCTTTTAAATCCATTACTGACTCAATGACGAATACATGAGCACTCACTACCAGTTGTCTACTCGCGCCGTCCATCTACAACCACCCAGTCTCCACCATCAACGAAGTGCCACTATGGAGAGTACAACGTCATACACCTGATCAATCTTCTCCACTGTGGCTGCAAATGATACCAAGATGACGAACCCAAGGGTGCTTTATAATGGCACCTTTATTACCAACCTCCATTATCGCAAATCCTCCTTCTTACAAGCTAACAGTCCTTCTATTGTCCGCTCCATAGCTCACTTCCACCTGCTGCTTCCAACCCCCCGGTGACTTGACGTTGTTCTACGCACCCACAAAACCCTCTATATTAGCTCAAAGAGAAAGAAATAATCGAACCAAAAATCTGATCAGATCCAACTACTTCTTCCTCAAATGATCACTTCCCGCTTGCACAAGATGACAGATACCCCTGGATTTCCAGAGGGAGTTCATGCGCAATCCCTGGAACAGTTTCCTTACACTTTGCTAATGAAAATCACCGCGAGCGAACCAAGAGATGTGCTTGCACTGGAGCGTACGGCTCTCACGTTTGTACGGTTCTCGTGTACCCTATTCTTTGCTGCTTTGGCTATTATGCTTGATTTCAGATTCGAGACAGGTTATACCTCGGGGATCCACCGCCCAGATAAAGGAATGGCATTTGCTAGTGGTACATCGTTCACCTTGCTTGCCCTTTCTGTATCTCTCCTAATAATGAGTGGAGTTAATTACTTTGTCAATGTGAAAAGATATGCTAGTCATAAGATCATTACGGTGGGTTCAAATCAACATGCGACTGTCGCATGCATGTCAGTGTTGGTGATAATTTTGGTGGGGTTGTGTGTTGGTCTTGTCGTAGAAGGATATGGTGAAGCGAGAAAGTAGTGGCCAAGAGAGGTATCATGATACTACATGAGAGGATCCTAGTTACGCTTCTTGCATTTCGCAGTAGAGGTTAGGGTCATCGTGATAGTGGCCTCAACTTCCTTTGGCCAAGGATAGCCACTGTCGAAGCAAATAATGACGTACTCGGACCCAAGTACGAGGAATCTACAAATAATCCTCCGCACTTTCGACTACCGAAATACTGAATCATAAGAATTTTCTAAATGAAACTTCGATTCATGTACTCATTTGTATTTACGAAAGATCTCAGAGTTAGTGAAGTATATTACCATCATTTGCTGATGGTGAATAAAGAAAATATCGATTCAGATCTTTGCAAAAGCTGTTTTATTGAATGGGACACTTGATTGCTCAAAGGGAGCTACTACCCAGAACTTGAAATTAAAGTTGTTTACGGCAAGATGTTCTTACGAAGAACTTATCTCTTAAGAAATTCAGAAACGAAGTGCCGAGTCTTCACAGCTTTTTTGGTTGGTCCCCTAGTTAATGAATCTTAATAGGCAAAGTGCGCATTAAGCAGGATGAGAATTAGATAAATGAATGCATCGATCTTCTGAACTCCTTGAATTTGCCAACAGATAAAAATACTTCAACTTTCACTCTTGTGGGTTGAAAACACTCCACTAAGTATTCTTTGATCCCCTTAACTTCCAAGAATTTTTTTCACTTCTCTTGGTACTTCAATTATGCAACACCCCTTCCACTTCGGAACTTTTTTTGCAGCAATTGAAATGAAGACAGATGACTTAAGCAAATTCAATCCAATAGTCCAAGAAGTCGAATTCGACGTCAAGATGTAGCCATTGAAGATTAATAATCTACCTTTTATTGAACTACGACAATGACGGGCAAATGCGAAGTGAATCTCTTTTATTGTGGACATCAGGAAGACAACTAATCAATCCGAAATTAATTGAGAGATATTTCCGCAGGTATTCATTTTTGGGCATGTTGGTGTCAAAGAATTCACCTTACCATGTGGTTACTTTCAGTTTCCATATTAACTGAGGATTGAGAATAGGGGTATTCATGGACCACATGGCATTAACATCAATGCAATGAAGGGAAATCCGGACAGTCTTGCCTAGAAGCTTAAAAAAAAAAAAGACAGATTGTTGCATACTTCCTCATGGAATGTGTAGCTCAGAAGCACCAACCTTAGCAGATTTAAAATCGATTAGCTCAATGCGGATCAGCTAAATCCAGCCAAACAGATCCAGAAGTATAATGGCTCTCCACGGTTGCCCACGAGGATATCACGTACAAAATCAGAATTGAAGGTAATTCCATCAACGGAGAAGTGTATTTGATCCGTTGAGGAACATTTATGGCAACCCTAACCTGATTTATGGTCGACAATACAAATTAACATCAAGTTGAATTAATTCACGAAGTCACAATAAGATAATACCTCAAAACAAAGACAGTGAATCAATCCCCCTCTTTAGACTATAGCAATAATCTAACTTAGATGTTTACTTCGTTAGTAGACAAATACATTCACTTTGCAGCCATTTTGAAGCTGCTCTTACATTCATACATACGCTATTCACTCTATCTCATACTGAAAATCAGCTGTATAAACCAATTTGATTGAGGTTTGTCTGACATGAAGGGTTGTGCCTTCTGTACAACCAGGTACGTCTTTCTTTAACCAATAAACATGAGGCATAATTGTGTCAAGTGATATTTTTCTGCAGGACCAGTATGCTTCAAATTGATCCACCACGGGGTACCAATTTTGGAGTAGACGTTTGAAGGCCGCAACCCTAACGTCGCTAAGCCCATTTCCTCGTCTGCTGAGCTCCATAACCTCTGAAGTTAAACAACGTTGTGTGAAGCTTGCGGACGATACCCCAGATGCCTATAAATACGACGGTAAATCACCCGTATCACCACATACTCGCAGACTAATTGATCTACAACAAGAGCTTCATCTCGTCAAAATGGTTGCAATCTCCAAATTAATCAACAATGGGTTACTTTTAACAGGGCAGA
This sequence comes from Kodamaea suecica, assembly GCA_030558315.1. Taxonomy (NCBI): domain Eukaryota; kingdom Fungi; phylum Ascomycota; class Pichiomycetes; order Serinales; family Debaryomycetaceae; genus Kodamaea; species Kodamaea suecica. Next base: position 70,107 of record JAJMSH010000009.1, on the reverse strand, counting down.
CTGTTTTCCAAGACTTGGCTACTCCACAGCAAGCTAGCATTGAACAATACAACATCATTAACTTCTTGGGTGGTTCTGCTCCATTTGTTCAACGTCATGGGTCTGGTATTTCCACTGATATTCCTGCTCAATGTACCTTGGAACAAGTCCAGTTGCTTTCCAGACATGGAGAACGTTACCCCAGTATTGGCAGTGGTGCTGCGTACGAAGCTATCTTCAAGAAGATCCAGAATTACAATTCGACTTTCAAGGGAGACTTGGCTTTCTTCAACGACTACACTTACTTCGTACCAGAACATGCTTTGTATGAAAAGGAAACAACTCCAAAGAACTCGCAAGGTTTGTTTTCCGGTACCACCAATGCCTTGAGACACGGTGCTGCTTTCAGAGCCAAGTATGGATCTCTTTACAAAGAGAATGCTACTATTCCAACCTTCTCTTCCAACTCAGGAAGATGTTTCCTCACTGGGGAATACTTTACAAGAGGTTTCCTTGGAGAAGAATATTCCGACGAAACCACAAAGTTTGTGATTGTTGATGAAGACAAGAAGACCGGTGCCAATTCTTTAACTCCAAGAGCTGCTTGTACCAACTACGACTCCAATGCTAATAAAGCCACCATTAAAGAATACAATACCACTTTCTGGAAAGAGATTGCAAACAGATTTGAAAAGACTAATCCTGGTTTGAACATCACTGGTGCCGATGTCTCTAATTTGTTTGGATGGTGTGCTTTCGAGATTAATGTCAGAGGATCTTCTCCAGTCTGCGACTTGTTCACCAACGAAGAATTCGTCAGAAACTCTTACTACACTGATTTGTCTAACTTTTACTCTAATGGTCCAGGTAACAACTACACTGCCGTTATTGGATCTACCTTACTCAATGCTTCGTTGGCTTTGCTCAAGGATGAAGAGGCTGAGAACAAGATTTGGCTTTCGTTCACCCATGATACTGATCTTGAAATCTACCATGCTGCCTTAGGTATTGTGACCGACGCTACTGAATTACCAACTGATTACATTCCTAATAGTAATCCATACATTCACTCTCAGATTGTTCCACAAGGAGCTAGAATCTACACTGAAAAGTACAAGTGTGGTAACGATTCATATGTCAGAATTCTCGTTAATGATGCTGTTGTTCCAATCGAAACTTGTGCTACAGGCCCAGGATTTTCTTGTAAATTCTCCGACTATGAAGACTACATCAAGGATAGAATTGGAAACTTGAGCTACATTGATCAATGTGGAGTTAGTTCCAGTGTCCCACAAGATGTTACCTTCTACTGGGATTACAACACCACTGACTACAATGCTACATTAATCAACAGTTAAATGCAGATTTTATTGCATCTGCCGTATTGAACCATACCCCAACCGTTTACTCAAAAGTATACTATTCAATTTAGTAACCCCGTTACCCTTTTCTTTCTTACTGAATTTATGTTTAGGTACATACCTAGTTGTATACCACATATGCCAAAAAATAATTGATACCTCTTCAACTAAAGTAAGTAGAGAAGCAAGCTCTTGTAAGGAAGGAATATTGCTTTACATATGGTTATCGATTTTCATATTATTGAACTTTGAGAGAAAGCTATGAAAATTGGGCAGTTGCAAAATGGGTGCAAATGGCTCAAAAATAGCTCAAGATAATTAAGCACAATGAACCTTTAATTGAAAGAATTGAAATTTAGAGTAGTGGAGCGTGGTAGTATTTAGATCATCTACCAACAACTGACTTGATGGAAGTAACACCATCCAAGTTCTTATCTTCTGCGATACCACCGTGTGAAATCATTGGGGAAAGGCCAGCTTCAACGTATTGAATCATCACTATTTGGTCAGTTGCCAACTTCTCTCTATTGATGCGTTCTTCTTCCATCTCGATGTGCAAGTTTCTAAATTGCCAGTAGAAACCAGCAGCAGCAAGGTAGGTAGCAATAGCAATTGCAGCCCAAGGCCAGATTAAGTAAGGATCGACTAAAGCAGCAGTGACAGCTTGGGATAAGGCAGCAGAAATCGCGGTTGTGAACAAGAACAAAGCCATAACCAAACCCTTCATTTGAGGTGGAGATCTAGTGTAAGCCAATTCATAAGCAGTAGTGTTGGCGAAACATTCACCCGCAGCAGATAAGATGTAGGTGGAAACTTCAATCCAGGCAGTCATTGGAGAAGGTTCATCACAAGTAGTTGCTTGGTAACCACATGGAGAAGATTGGTAAATTTGGTATTGGATAACGGCACCAGCGATTTGAGAAGCACCGGCCAACACGAAACCAAAGACTATTCTAAGAACAGGACGGAATTCAATCTTGTACTTTCTCAAGGTAGGGTAAACAAGGTAATCTAAGATTGGAATCAAAATAATGATAGTCAAAGGGTTGAAGTTGTTAAACAAATCGTTTGGCACACCTTTAGTAGTCATGGATCCAGCTTGAGAAGTGGCAATGGTACCGATACCACCATCAGCCAAGTTGAAAATAATGAAGTATACGAAAATCTTACAAGAATTGATAGTTTGCTTGATATCTAATACCCATTGGTCATCCCAAGTGATTGGAGTCTGCTTCTTCTCATTGTAAAACTTTCTTCCTCTGTCCAACATTGCAGAAGGTTTAGCGTATTCCCATAAGGCACCGGTTCTGTATCTCCTGATCCATCCACGAGAGAAGGTGACACTGAAAATCTTTGCAGAATTGGAGAGAACTGAACCTTGTGGAGGGTCCAACTTCAACTTTGGTTTGATAAGGATAAACAAAAGTGGGAGGAACAAGTACATGATAATTGGGACGAAGAATGCAAGCCAGAACCCAACGTCTCTTTCACAGTAAGAGGTGGCTAACTGGAAAAAGGCACCGATATTAATGGCCCAGTAGAAGCTCAAAGTCATTCTTTCTAAAGTCTTTTGACGATCAACAATGACACTTTCACCAGAAGGTAATACCTTAACAACATCATGCTTTTCATGGTACTGGTCCATTAATAATGGCAACAAATTAGGTTTGATGAAACCAGTTCCAATAGACAAAGTGAAGATACCTAAGATGGTAACAGCCAAAGCACCCTTAGCATTTGCGATAACAGACGGAATAGCAGCAATAACGAACAAAATATGAGAAACCAAGCCAGCAATCACACCGATCCAAATGGCCTTGAACTTTCCAAGTTTAGTATCGGCCACGAAGCCACCATACAATGGAACAACATAAGCCAAGAATGTCAACAACAAAGTAAGAGCAGTTGCGATTTGCAAGCCTTGGTCCAAGGCACCAGGATTGTCGGAGGAAGTCCTTGATTCTGGAGCACCCCAGCCATTAGGAGAATTCTTAGGCATAGGCCTTTGGATAAAGTTAGGTAAAATACCGGTTATAGAGTAGTATGATGCTCTCTCAGCCAATTCTGCAATACAAATCAAGTAAGAAGCGTAAGAAGCTCTTCCCAAGATCTTTCTTAAAGTCACGGCTTCTTCTGGACTTGGGATTCTTAACCCACGAGGATTAAATTCGTCAACATAATGAGTTGAATAGTTGAGAGGGTCATCGATGTCATATACCTCTACGTCTGAGGCAGCACCATCAAAGGAATCATCTTGTTCATCTCCCGAAGGAATCTTTTCGACAAGAGCTTTTTCGTTCATGGAACTCATCTTTGGATCTACTGTAATTGATAAACGTCATCCAAAAAAATGGGGACAACATCAGTTGTTTATATATGATTTGCAACTGCACCAAGTCAGCCCGGAGTCAAAGTTGGTTTCCGTGGGTGAGCAATGAAAGGGATTGGATCAAGTATCAAAAGATAAGAAATGCCTTCTTCCAAGATCCCCCATCACCAACGAATGGCTCTTTCATTGTGGCACCATTTCCATATATTCGCCTTAGACAATTCACACCATGGAAATATAAAATTGGTGCTTGCTTTAAATCCGATCCTCCTTAGGCACGATGGTATATGTTTAACATTCCACCCAGTTATCTGTGCTGAGATGGTGCAAGAAGCTGCAAATTTTTGCATCCAAATTGTCTAAAAAATAAGCCTCAGGAGACACCTTACGCAAAGCCACTTTCATGGGTATATGCAGCCTATCCATAGATAAGGAAATATAGGAAGGGTCGGACTGGAAACAACAGCATTAAAGATAAGGTGGTTGAAGATACGAGAGTGTCCAGCGGCATGGAATGTGGAGATTGGATGAAGTATTGTTGCTTGGAGCAATAGACACTTGATAGCTTGTGTTGTGTATGAGCAAAATACATGGTGTGTATCTCATCATGGCATAATCCCCTAATATTCAGCTAGGAAGAGGAGTGGCATTCAAGCAGTTTGTCGAACGCTGTGGCTGGGAAATAATGATGGGGAGAGTCTTCGAAGGGAACTATCCCCAAATATTTTTCACGGATATATACGATAGCGTGACATAGATAGGTACAAAGAACGGGCTCATAATCGACAATTGCAACGTTACATTGATTTCTCGTCCAGTTTATCCACTTCGTGGTACGGGTTCACGAACGGCATTTGAGAGTAATTAGATGACGACATTAAGTGAAATAAAGCCCTAGGACTCATTGTTTGAAAGCCATGCATGGCTTAACATATCCTTGGGAGTTGTACGTTGTTTCCAACGGAACCGTGTTGTACTGGTATGTCACTTCTAACGGAGCTGTAATGTGCTGGCGTGGAATGAATGCGTTTGAGATCATATGAGATCAGATGAGCTGACACGATAAACGGTTTGGCTAAAGCCATGGATGTGGGAACACGGAACAAGTCTCTGTAGAGTCGAATCGTGGTTCCTAATTTGCATTGACTTGACATTGGCTTGGAGATCCACTGATTTCGGCAATATCAAATTCCAGTTTGAATAGGAGGATTTGCATGCTACATACGACTCGTGGAGTGCACTTTAATGAGATCTACTGGAAATATGGGGTTAAGGAAAAGTACGATCTTTTCCAGATCTATCGTCCTTGTTGTCTCCACGCTTGTAGCAAGTGATCCGCTAAGAGAGTCAACTCAGTACAAAGGCACTCTCAACTCACAAAAACCAAATATGCGATAGATGGGACCAATTGTTCAATGGAAAGCCTGTCCATTTCTAATTGGAATCAGGGCTCGCTTCATGGTACGGCCATATTGATAGAACTTTTCAATAGTAGATCATGCAGTCGAGTTGATATAAGATTGACTACATGCCACTAGTTGCTACATGGTGTGAATGCATCCCAAGACTGCCAATCCCGAACCGAGATTACCCTTGCGAGTACATTACATAGCTTGTAATTTCCTAATTATACTTAAATGATGTTTAATGTGAATATTGAAGGAACCTATGGCCATCGTAAAGGTGTACTCGTATTTCTCTCCAATGAGTATATGTGAATTTGAGAATTCTTCTTCTACTTTCCGCTGAATTTGCTACAAACTTAGCTGGGGGGGGGGAAGCTGTGCTACCCAGGCAGCTTAATTGACAATGTGGAAACCACTTATCTGAGTAAAATGCTGAAAAAGTGTCACCTATTGGCAACTCTTATCATTTTGAAGTCTATTCTCCCATCACCAACTGCACCTCCTATTAGCTGACTTCGTCAACTGAAAGCAAGATATGCGCAAGGTAACACAAGGTAACACAAGGTAACACACGGTAACACAAGATCACCAAGGAGTGAAGATAAGCTATCGGAGTATGAATTCAATAGGAGAACTCGGAATGCATAGACTAGATGTTTGGTTTTGAACCCATATACCTAGTACTCAAGATTTAACCACCAGATCGTTCTTAAGGAGTTTTATCTTACCGATGTTAATCTCCCTCCCTATATTAGGCTTTTCAAATATCTTTCTTGGTACCTATAGCTGACAGTTAGAGGTACCCTATCTCCATACTCTTCAAAATTTCCTCAATTATTGAATACGTGAATTGCATTTTTTATGTTTTTTGCAGCCATGCCAAAATGGAACATCATACTTTTTAGTGCTCTTCAAGTTGATTCCTTCATTTGTGTTTGACATGCTTCCTATTAAACAACCTTATCAAGTAGCATGGCGAAACAAACCTAATATAGAAGACAGGGAAGTGTATTGAACCACACAATTACTGCTACCCCTTCAAGTATGCAGAAAATTCTACACCAATTCACCAATTTCACCAATGCACTATGTTCATTAAGCAGATTTATTCTTGGGGTTCCTGGTTACACAACATAGAGTCTCTCACATATGAGGCAAGAGTGGCGTGCTGTCTCTCTACAACACTAATGCCAACAAACACGGGCTTCCTTATACTCAACACACGTGATCTGGAATTGACACGTCCGCATAAACTTAGCAGGTTGATCCGGATGACAGTATATGTACCCGGAAGAAGCCCACATAACGAGGAGCATCAACTCCACATCAACTCCACATCAACTCCACATCAACAAAATGGCTGTCAACATCTTCAAGTATTCAATTCCAGAGCTCGCCGCTTTGGAAGATATAACTCTTCCATCCTTCAACTCCGATATTGCTTGGGAAATGGGCTCCCTTGCCCGTTCCATTGCTCTTGAAAAGCATAGTGGTCAAGGTGTCGTCATTGACATCTCGCTTGCTTCAGGCCAAGTTCTATTCCACACAACCACAAGTGGGAAGTTAACTACCAGCGATAATGACGAATGGGTAAAGAGAAAGCTGAAGACGGTTGTTAGATTTGGTAAATCTAGTTTCTACATGGGAAGCAAGTTAAGGCTTAAGGAGAAGCCAATTGAAGAGGTTTACTTCATTTCTTCCACTGAATTTAGCACACACGGTGGATCCGTTCCAGTGAGAGTAAGTGGATGCGACTCCGTCATAGCTACACTTACCATTAGTGGATTAGCGCAAGATCAAGACCATTTATTATCAATTGAGGTATTAAAGTTGTTCGCTGGGAAGTAGTGAAAAGTTGTGGTTTATAGCTTGGCTATTTAATTACAAATAGTTCCAAAGTATTTAGGAAAATTCCAAGGATAAATATTGACTTGAAGAGGTTCTGCCTAATGGAAATGTAAAGTAGAGGTTGTCACAATGTCTAGAGTATTTAGTAAATTTTGACACAATGAAGAATTCATCCTTCGGACCCAGTCAAACATTTCTATGTTTGCTAGAATTCAATACTTGATAGCAGATGCTTTGTTCGATTTCTATATTGTGCCCTTGATTCTAATGCTATGTTCCAATTACCTAGGTTAAACTAGGAACCCATTTTCTTAGTTGGGCATGGTCAAACATAGTAAAAGTATTTGATGTTCTCTCTTACACCATGGTGCCCATAACTTCACCTCAAGATCAAGACGATACCCAGGCTTATCTCAACCAGTAGCTCTTAGTCTAAATGTTATTACTTTAGAATGTCTACCGCTTTTGCTAAGCATACTGGTATCAATTTAGGATTCTTACAGAGACATACCAACTTACCTAAGTAGCTACGTTGACGAGAGTAGCTTAACTTGTGGTAGCTGCAAAACGACCGCTGCAAACATTAACAAAGTGATTTTAATATGGCACAGTTGACTGGCGTGATAGAAAAAATGGGCATTAAGGCCTCAAGAAGTAGCTTGAAGGACCTAAAACCTGTGAACATTGGCTTCTACTTTACACCAGATTAAATGCACTATGCGAAGTGATAAACAACCAAAAAGCCTACTTAGCTTGCATCAACGCACCCAGGTTGCGCCCACCATACAACCACTTACGCACTTGCAGCCACCTTCAAAACCGCCTCTCTGGAAAATTCTCCCATTCAAAACCCAATGCTCAATGAAGTCAATATTTCCAGATATTAGAAGAAAGCGCATCTCAATGCTTCACATTTATGGCAAGATTCAACAAACTTTGTAACTACTAGGCAGCAAAGCTTACTAAAGGTTTTCTTGTCAAGCTTGTTCCTGTTCCTACACAATCCTACCTAAACACAAAGGTCACTAGATAATGTCCTCTTCAAGCTTTTATTACTCAGTGAGTACTCGCTTAAGAGCACTTACCAATTACTAAGAGTACTCACTAAATAGTCCATCTCTATATCGTTTCGGTAATTAAGAACCCACCAAAATTAGTTCGCTGCAACCGTAATCGAGTCAAACCTCGTAATCCTCGAGGATTTCATCCCCATTCAACTACCCTCTAGTTTGGGTGTCTTTCAATAGCTCCATTCCTCTCCAAATTACCCTACACAAAACTTCAATAAATTTTTCACTGGTACAGGCAGTTTTAACGACGGCAGGGGAAGAGAGTGAAACATCGTACCATACAAACAGCACACAAATGGACAAGTAGGAGTAGCCGGAGTCACAAATACCCAAAGAGAGAGAGAGATGATTCAACGGACTAGCGGCTAAGGATCTGCAAATTGAATCCTTCAAACGGGTTTACCTTCTGCCAAACAAACCAACACTCTTGCTGAATGCCACTTCGAGCAACAATACAACCTATAACCTCCGACTCCATTCACAGGTTTACGTTCGTGCGGAGCATGTCACCCAAATCCTATCTACTCCAATCTCCTTAAAGCATAAACCCCAAAACTCACGTTCACCTCTTAACCCACCGTCCCCCACATTCGACATTGGTGCAATTCTCGCCCTAATTAAGTAACGCTATACAAGCCCCATCCTAACTTCAATACTGCAAATCAAAACCTTCTGCGGCGAATGATAAAGTCGCATTTGCAAAGCTCTTAAAAAAGAAAAGTCCTTCATACGAACACGATTTTTCAGGCTTCAAGAATTTCTGAAAGAACATGAATTTTTAAAATTATAAGCACTATTTCTTTAGCATCGCTAGCACCTCTATATCTTCAGTGAAGCCCACCCAACAAGATGGAGTCTATTACTCGTGTTTCCATGAACGTTTGTCCGTTTGTGAAGTCCTCTTCAGCCCAGGCCATGCGCCAATTAAGTCAGCAATCCGGTGGATTGGCTAGTCAAGCTCGTCAATGCCCTTTCATGGGTGCTGCTTTGATCGCCAAAGAATCGGCTAGATCCTATTCTTCTGCACTGAGACCTCAGGCTGCCCAAGCTGCTGCCCAATCGGCCACTGTTCCTACCACCTCTCCCAATGTTGCTCCTTATGCTTCGAGTGAAAATCGCTTTGCCCTGGTTGATCTTTCCAATCCTTCTGAATCTTTCGATTACCAAGGTTTCTTGTCTAACGAAATGCATAAGAAGAGAGTCGACAAATCTTATCGTTATTTCAATAACATTAACCGTTTGGCCCAGGAATTCCCGACCGCTCATCGTGCTGCGGAGGCAGATAAAGTCACCGTATGGTGCTCGAATGACTACTTGGGCATGGGTAAAAACGAAGGTACAATTAACGAGATGAAGAGAGTTATGACTAAGTACGGGACTGGTGCCGGTGGTACCAGAAACATTGCCGGTCACAATCTTCACGCTATTAAGTTGGAATCTGAGTTAGCTGCGTTGCATAAACACGAGGCTGCTCTCGTCTTCTCGTCTTGTTTTGTTTGCAATGATGCAGTTCTCTCACTCTTCGGTCAAAAGATTAAAGACTTGGTTATCTTTTCCGATTCTTTGAACCATGCACTGATGATTCAAGGTATCAGAAACTCAAGAGCCGAAAAGCAAATCTGGAAGCACAATGACTTGGCTGATTTGGAAGCTAAGTTGGCCCTGTACCCTAAATCAACCCCAAAGCTCATTGCTTTCGAGTCCGTTTACTCCATGTGTGGTTCCGTTGCACCAATTGAAGCCATTTGTGACTTGGCAGAGAAGTACGGTGCTCTTACCTTTTTGGATGAAGTTCATGCCGTTGGTATGTATGGTCCACATGGTGCTGGTGTTGCAGAACACCTTGATTTCGAGGCTCACTTGAAGTCTGGTATTGCTTCTCCTCATGCCCAAACAGTGATGAATAGAGTTGATATGATCACTGGCACCTTGGGTAAAGCCTACGGTACTGTTGGTGGTTACATCACTGGTAAAGCTAAGTTGATTGATTGGTTCAGATCTTACTCCCCAGGTTTCATCTTCACCACTACTTTACCTCCTGCTGTGATGGCTGGCTCTCTGGAACTGATCAGATATCAAAGACTGACCTTGGTTGACCGTATTGCTCAACAAAAAAACACAAGACTTGTTAAAGACAGCTTGAACAACATTGGAATCCCTGTTATCCCAAATCCGTCTCATATTGTTCCTGTTTTGGTTGGTAATGCTGCTGATGCTAAGCGTGCGCTGGACTTGTTATTAGACAAACACAATATCTATGTCCAAGCAATTAATTTCCCAACCGTTCCTATTGGTGAGGAGAGATTGAGAATCACTCCAACTCCAGGACATACTGCTGAGTATGCAACTGAACTTATTGGTGCCATTGAACTGGTATTCAACGAATTGAACTTGAAGAGAATCAACGAATGGGCTGGTGTTGGTGGGAAGTGTGGTGTTGGCGCTCCTGATGCCAAACCAGTTCAACACGTTTGGACTGATGAACAATTACGTTTGACTGATGCTGACTTGAACCCTAACGTTTGTGCACCAATCATCCAATCAGTTGGTGTTTCATCTGGTGTTGACTCCTACTAGTTTAAGTTGCTGAGGTGTATTTTTTATCCGTGACGTTTTTTATATCTCGCTAGCTAATGAACAAGAACAAGGGAATGAATTTCGAGGTTTTACTTTCTCCTCACCAGCCTGTAATGTGTAGATTTTGAAAGATACAATTTTAAAGAGACAACAGTATTTTCAACCAGCATAAAACTCAAAATTTCATTTGGATACAATTTGCTAGTCATCTGTTAAACCACATTATGGAAAGAGTCTACTCCTTTCTTGAACCCAGCTTTGATTATCCTGGATATCTCGACAGGATCAGACGTAACACCAGTTAGGTTTTCATATCCATCCTCAGTTATGAGATAATCATCTTCAATTCTAACACCTCCAATATACCAATATTGGTCCAAGATATTCTCATTGATATATTTAGATTTTGATTCATCTTTTAAAACATCTTCTAATAAGAATGGCGAGAAGTATATCCCAGGTTCATTTGTAAGCACCATCCCCTTTTGCAAAGTCCTTCTTATTCTTAAATATTTGTAAATCGGATCAGGATCATCATAATTTGGATTACCCGAAACATCATGAGTTTCCAAACCCAAGAGATGCCCTAAGCCATGTGGGAAGAAGGAAGCTGATACCTTTGATTTTAAGATTTCATCGCTAGTAAACTCACTCCTGAAGATGCCCAATTTCACGAATTCCTCAATCAAAACCTTATGGGCAGCTAAATGACATTCATCCCAGGTAACACCAGGTCGGACTAAGGAAGCAGCAGTACTTTGCATGCGTAATACTGCATTATAAATGTCCAAGTGTTCTTTGGTCCAATCTCCATTGATAGGAAAGCACCTTGTAACATCACTAGCATAACAAGACCACTCTGCACCAGCGTCGATCAAAACGGACCTATTATCAGGGGTTATATTTTCATCATTTTTAACATAGTGCAAAGTAGAACAAGATGATCCACTGCAGCAAACAGGATCATACGCGTTAATTTTGGACCCTTGTCTTATCGCATGGTAGGTGAATTCAGCTTGAATATGGGTCTCATTAGTTTCAATAGGGACAGCTGACATCACTGCAAGATGACAGTTATCTGTAATTTTGGCAGCATGTTTCATCAACTCAATTTCATACAGATCCTTGATCAATCTACATTCGTCTATTGCGAAGAAGAGATCAGGATGGCTAACTACTACCGATGGATTAAGGAAGCTCCTGTTAGAATCATTGACATCAATAGCATATATGTGTTTCAATGGAGAAATATCCAGGTGTAAATCTTTAACATATTTCACTTCATCAACATCAAATTTATCAGCAGCTTGGTCCAAGGTCAATGGCAAGCCGCTCCACATGACATCATCGTAATCAATATCTGGCAAGTACAAGGTCAATTTGTCTTCATTTGATTTGTAAATGATATGAGATCCTGGAATATCAACGCCTGAGAGATAGAAGAAGTATCTGTTCTGTCTGAATGGCTTGGGTTCATCGGAATATTCATGGAGTACTAAATCTGTTCCTGTGATGAACAAGTTTGCTCCAGGTTTGGAGAGTTTCGAACAAACTCTACGGGCATGTTTTTTAGCAGGGTATTTCTTTCCTATTAATGACTCCGGACCCATCATTTGGCGTCACTGTGGGAAAACGGGGAGTAGGAGGAACTTTTGAATAAGATTTTGTGATTATCGATTTTAGGGGAGGCTGCGAAATACAGTTCAACCAAAAAGAATGGTAGCAGCTCCAGAGCTGCATAGGTAAATATAGAGCTTGTCTGCTAGAATTAGGTTGAAATTTTCAATGGTTCAGATGTTAGTCATATAAATACTGCTTTATACCGTGAATTGGTAGGCACCGTGCTCGGCTTCCGTGTACGTATTATCATGCGGACTAGGGCAGATAGTCTTGCGTTGAAAAGCAGTATAGAGGAGCTTGACAACTCAGGAAATGCTCCTTACCACGATCCAATCTGTCAAACAATCTGCCAAACTCTGCCTTACTTTGTCTTTCTACATAACTGGATTGAACCTAGTTCTGTTTGTCATCACCACCTGGTCCTCTAACCAAATATTTCTTCTTGATTTGGTCAAACCTTTTTTATTTTCATTTTGAATCTCAAATTAACGCGTACTCACAACATCAACACCACGAACACGATGTCACTCGATAGGAGCCAGGTGATAAAGGTGTACGCCACTCGTCTAGTCAAGACGCTTGTGCCGAAGGAGTTTGGCGAAGAATTTGCCCAGAGTGTTGTTTATGACCTACTTCATAACCTAGGTAACTCCAACAACAAACTGCCTCAACAGAAGCAGTACGAATTGACACAACTAACATCCCATTATAAAACACACTTCTTGAATAATGGATTACGGCAAGAGTGGAACAGCTTTGAGAAGGTATGGGATGCGCTCCTTCAAGTGAAATCAGTTGACCAGTTGCATAGTTATCTCATGTTTTTCAATGCTCTACAAAGAGAAGTCGAAGCTGGAGGTGCTGGAACTGATGTTGGCTTGAGTGTCAGTGTTAACCCTGGAATTGGTGTTTCTACTGCAATTGGAGGTAGTAAAGGACTTGGTGATAGTGAAAGATCCATGGGAAGCGATTTCGACAACGCGTCCCCGCGTATCAGCAACCCTTCATTCACAAATCCACCAGTTCTACACTCACTGCCATACAGAGATCTGCCTAGTAACATCACAATGGAACAACTCATACAACCATATTATGATTCACTACAAGAACAAACGATTTTAACTTATCTACAGTACACCCTCTTGGGGCTCGATTCGAAATTACTTTCATTCCTGGGTGACCGTGAGATTGAACTTCCACTTAATGTGAACAGTAGTTATTCTGGTTTGCTCACAAACGTCTTAGAGAGTGGCCTACTTTACAAGAACTGTGCACTGTTCGTAAAGCAATACCGTGGGAAACTCCAGTCTTCCATAAAGACATCTTTTTTGGTGCAAGTGGACTTACATCTCAACCTATATGTTAAGCACATCAACCAACTATTTGTCAATCAACCGTTTTCACTTCTATTTGTCTACAACAGTGTCTATTCATGGATATTCGACTTAAGGCTATTATACCTGTTAACACATGAGGTGGAGAAATCGAGTGGGTTTGATTTTTTAACCCATGTTTACGACTTGACAAAATTCAAAGACGAAAGAATACGGGACTTATCACAACTGATATTTTCCCAAATATCCATTCCCTACTTTGAATTGGTCGAGAACTGGATCATAAACGGAGAGCTATCAAGTAAAAAGGTAGACGAAGAGGATGATAATGATTTCTTCATCGCATTCAAAGTTAATGAGCCCAATTTCAATGATATCATACAGTTTAACCCATCGAGGAAACCCTTCTTTTGCAGTGCTCTGGCAAGTTATAAGATCTTCCAAATTGGAAAGATGTTAATTTTCTTGACTCAGGTATGCAAGGAGTTAGAGTGGATCAATCTGTATGTGAACAAGTATTCCAGGATCATATACGAGCAAAATCAGGGCTTGAAATCTATGTCAATTAACGGTATAAATGAGTTGATTGACATGCAATACTCACAATTGCTTAATTATTTTACAGTGATAGTGCAAGGCGATAAGAATGAGATGTACCAGCATTTGACAAACTTCAAGAAGTTCTATCTAACTCAGAACAATGATTTCATTGACTTGATTATTTTCAAAGGAACCAAAATTTTGAATGAATCGTCTGCCAATATATCTCTGAACTACTTATCAAAGTTGCTTATAGAATCTATCAACGAGTCTTCTGTGCGCAACAACCAGAACTCGCCAAGATTAGATGCAAGGATTTTGGATCCGGTTCACGGCAATATTGGTTGGGAAGTATTCACCATAGAGTATCGAATTGAAGATTTGCCAATACATACCATTTTTGAAAACCAAATGATGCAATATCTAAAGATGTTCAATTTCTTATGGCGACTTCGTCATTTGCAGTATTTACTAGTGGATAATGCCGTTGAGTCGGCTAACTTGAAAAAGGTGGAGTTCACCAAGATCACGAAGAAATACGCCAAGATTCGCAAAGCTCACCAGCTTGGGGTTCGAGATCGCAAGATTGTTTGGATAGTGAAGACTTCAAATACCGTGAACTTAATCAGAAACAACTTTATCAAGTTTTTGAACGCATTGCTCGGGTATTTATCATTTGATGTGATTGAGCATCTGTTTGATAAGTTGATTACCAACAAATTGTTTCAACATAACCTGCCCGAAGATGATGGAGAAGGAAAGAACACGCTGTTGCATCTTTTGAACTCCCTTAACCCAAACTTCACCAAGTCGCTCCAAACTAATAGCATTGCCCAGAACGATGACCGTATCACCCATAACATGAACGAACTTACGTTTGATGAACTACTCAAGTTGCATGAGGCTTACTTAAACAAGGTGATTAATAATAAATTGATTAATGAATATAGTGTTGGGAAGCATACACAAACACTGTTTATTATACAAATCTATCAATTACTTGAGATAATTTTCCGGTTCATCAAAGGTTCCGAGGAATTCAATAACTTGCTCGTGAATTATGTTTTGATCATGAATATCGATGCCGTTGACCAAGAAGAAGATGAGGGGGAATACATGAATACGGATCAAGACTTGGAGGATATAGAGAGTAAGTTGCATGTGCTTGTTAAAAAGATTTACAGAGAGGTTTACGTGCAAGAATACAAAACCAAGCTTTGCGGGTTTGTCGCAGACTTGAAGAGTGATTTCGAGTTGAAGGACTTGAGCCATTCGTTTGTTTAGTTACTTGAGTATAGAGATAAAATCGAAGCTACTATCATGCGAGAAAGAGATTAAAATGGGTACAAATATTTGATCCCAGCAGGAGACGGTTTGGTAGAGCGGAAGAGGTGCTTTTCATAGCACCAAATTCAATTGGGGGCTTTACACTCTGGTGCTCAATCTACGCTACTATACACCAACATGCCTAGTCCTTCCATGACCTCCTCTTCATATAGACCTGCATGTAATAAAGTTTAAATTCATTTTCCAATCAAGATGTTTCCAGCATAGTCCGGCTTACCAGAACTCACCCGGTACACCAAAGGCTGGGCAAGCAACCCATCGCCAGGTGTCTCTCCTGGGGAGGATACCTTGAAGTATGGCCCTATGTTCTTTGTCATTTCCAAGAAAACTGCTAGAATCCAACTCCCGTGCTCGAACCCTTATCAACTATTATCAACCATCAACCCCAAACTCTGCCCCGTACTCTTCCTGCTCAAGCCCGTACTCTTCCTACCCCGTACTCTTCCTACGCACCCCCATACTCACCACTCTTGTATCATTTCTTTTATTCATTGGTTGACAATCGTCGAGCCCTCGGTAATATGGACCCCACAATATACAAGATCAGCCCCACCGTAGAGTCCAACAAATGATAAGATTGCAGCTTAAGCGAATAGGAAGTCATTGCAATGCAGAAGGTTAGGTGCAGAGAGGGACCGCGGTGGCCACTCAAGGCTGTTTGAAAATGTCCCAATTTGTGCCCGTAGGGCAAGTGCTCTGTTCCTCATATTCTCCAGCCTCTATAACTACTCCACGAAATTTGAAAATTCGTTTATAAAGAGACGAATTCCTCGAGGTGAAGAAAACAGAAAGTGGAAAACATTTCTTAGCAAACTTAGAAAGGCTTCAATTCTTCGTTATTTATTTATTTTGATTCAACATGGGAGAAAACGCAATCATTGATAACGTGAAGTCGTTTGGTGCCGGTGGGTTTGGTGGTATCTGTGCTGTTCTAACTGGGCACCCATTTGATTTGGTGAACGTGCGTTTGAACTGGTATGTACTCTTCGATGGTCCAGTGTATCAAGCAAAACTTGGCCAAGGATGGGTTAAGAGGCTTCTATCAGGGTGCTTTACCTCCGCTTATTGGGGTAACTCCAATGTTTGCTGTTTCTTTCTGGGGTTATGATGTTGGTAAGAAGCTTGTATCCAGTTATACTGGCAAAACCGGAGCTGAATTCACTATTGCACATATCTCAACTGCTGGGTTCATCTCGGCCATTCCAACCACCTTGGTTGCTGCTCCTTTTGAAAGAATCAAGGTCGTCATGCAATTGCAAAGTAAAAACACTCTGATGGGTGCCGTCATCAAGGAAATGTACAAAACTGGAGGTATTAGATCCATTTTCAAGGGTTCTGCTGCAACATTGGCTAGAGATGGTCCTGGTAGTGCTCTTTACTTTGCCACTTACGAGTACTTGAAGGTCAAGTTATCCAAGCCAGGTGAAGATTTGTCCTTATTCGCTATTATGACTGCTGGTGGGTTTGCTGGTGTTTCTATGTGGCTTGGTGTGTTTCCAATCGATACAATTAAATCGACTCAACAAAGTTCTAATGCAAGTGTATCGATTGCCCAAACAACTAGAAATATTTATAAGAGAGGTGGTATTAAGGCTTTCTTCCCTGGTGTTGGTCCTGCTTTGGCCAGATCCTTCCCAGCAAACGCAGCCACTTTCTTGGGTGTTGAATTGGCTAGAGATTTCTTCGATAAGATTATATAGATGGGTGTTATTTATTGCAAGTTTAGAGCTGTACTGTGAGAAGATTATTGTAGTTGGTGGGGGGTGTGTAGGCACTATTCGTGGTGGTGTGTATACACTATTCGTGGTGGTGTGTAGACACTATTCGTGGTGCTGATCAGCGTAGTGGTACTTAAGGTAACAATGGTGGTATAGAGAGAATCTTGGGAGTGTCAGTATTCGTAGTACAGCGAGTATCATGGCGGTGAGAGTACTAGCGATGCTAGCGAGATCAGTGAGATTATTGGTGGTAATTGCACTTGTGGTACTAGGCACCACACTAGCGGTGCTAGAAGTTGTACACTTCGTGTTCTGGTAGTGACCCTAAACTTCAGTATCACTTTACACCACATTACTGAAAGGAAAGTTTCCCACCAATACAATCCTCCCACCATCTCCCACCACCGCAGCTTATCTCTAGCTCCTCCTTAATTTATCGCACTCTAAATTAAGACGTGTCCCAACCAACATGTTCAATCTTGAACAATTAAAACTTCGAACTTAATCAACGAAATTAGGCACTAACGACCACAGTATCAATCAACACCATCATGTCCTTATCAGATGACCAAGTAAGTATAGCATTGAACAGGGACCATGCTCATTGCGAATTGAATGAGATATCTTGTAATTGAAATTGACTCTGATAACTAACACGTTCAAGGTTAAAAGCGAGCTCAGCAAGATGCAAGCCTTCATCAAGAAGGAAGCTGAAGAAAAGGCTAAGGAAATCAGATTGAAGCTGCAAGAGGAATATGAAATCGAAAAGTCGCTGGTTGTCAGAACTGAAACAAATGCCATTGATTCTGTTTATGAACAAAAGTTGAAGAAGGCTTCATTGACTCAACAGATTACCAAATCTAAAATTGATAATAAGACTAGATTGAGAGTATTGGGAACAAAGGCAGAAATCTTGTCTCAAATCTTCCAAGAAACAGGCGATGAATTGAAGGAACTTACTAAGGATGCTGAGAAGTACAGACCTGTTTTGGCAGGCCTTATTGAGGAAGGTTTATTGACCTTGTTGGAGAGTAAAATCTCCGTCAAAGCAAGAGAGGTGGATATCCCTCTTGTCAAAGAAGTTATTGCAGATGCTGCTGCCAAGTTCGAGACAAAAGCTGGATTCCCTGTTGAGATCACCGTTGATGAAGTTACTTTCTTGAGTAAGGATACCTCTGGTGGTGTTGTTCTTGTTAATGGAACTGGGAAGATCGAAGTCGATAACACTTTGGACGAAAGATTGACCATTTTATCTGAAGAGGCTTTGCCAGCTATCAGATTGGAATTGTTTGGTATTTCTGAAACTAGAAAGTTCTTCGATTAATTGCGCAAGTGGTTGTACATTGTTGCAATGTCGAAGATTTACAATAGTGCCTTGTCGTTGCTCCTTGGAGATTTGCCTTAGAAGTTGTGCTCAGTAGCTCAATACTTGTGACCTCAAGTTCCCTCTTGATTTTTCCAGCTAGAGGCTCTGCACCTTCTTCTCATCGCTCCGTGGCCCTTGTCCAACTCACTGCATTACTACTTCATTCACTTCAATCATTTCATCTAGAACGAAAACTAAAAATCCAATTTCCATTCTCTATAGTCGACTATACTCTTTATATACTTAATTCATACGTTTTTAAATAGGTTCAAATAAAGGACTTCATACAAAACGTGCTAGCCCACTTGGCTACATTCAAACTTGCTTGTATTGAAAAACCTCAATTGACAATTTAATAGCCTAAAGAACTTTCAGAAAACGCCAGAGGCAAATGGGGTACAATTGTCCTCGCTAGGATAAATTCGCTGTTTCAATCTATCGTGCTGTGTTTCTGATATCAACGGACACAGCAAGCATCTCTTCTCTCTAAATTTCACTTACGCACCAAAGATTTTCAGACACTTTCAGTCTAAATTAAAATCCTCTGAGGAGGGAAACACGATTCAACACAACGCCTTAAGGATAATAATATATCAATATGATTCGGTATACCCGAATACTACCCCGAATACAGCCTCTAGTGCGATATAACTCAAACATTCCTCGCAACAATGCTATCCTAGAACAATATAAACACGTAGGCATCCCTACAAGTCTTGTCCATGATGAGTTCCAATATCGCCCACAGAAAAGTCTATTGAGCCGTGTGGAACCAGTTCAGCCTAATGACTCGTTTGTACTGTGCACCACTTTCGATGAGAATGGTAACGTTACTGCTGTTTCCCAAAAGTATCCAAAAATGAAGTTTCTTCGAGATAATAACCTTTTCCCAAGAGATTTGCGGAAGATCGATAGTTCCTCCATTGATGTTGTGCCATCGATTATGGTAAGGCCCCCCGATGCCATATTGGTAAATTTATTGCACATAAAGGCTATCATTAAGAAGGATACCGTCATGGTATTCGACACTTCAACTTCCGCCATCGCCCAAAAATTGGGTTTATTCATGTACGATCTAGAATTGAAGTTGAGCTTACCAGGGAGCACAGGAGGAACTCCACATTATGAATTCCGTGCCTTGGAGTCCATCTTGATAAACATTATGGGCTTTTTGGAAGATGAATTGAAGCTGCTCAATAGTAGTTGTCTGTTGATTCTCACTCATTTAGAAGATCAAGTCGATAGAGGACGCCTACAAGAATTATTAATCAAGCTGAAAAGTCTACAGAGTTTCTATCAACGTGCTTTGCTTATTCGTAATGTCCTAGAAGACTTATTGGACAATGATGAAGATTTGGCGGGGATGTACTTGAGCAATCCACCTGCAGTTACACCAAATAACTTTGAAGAGATAGAAATGATCTTAGAATCCTACTATAATCAATCAGACGAAATTGTTCAACAAGCTGGATCCCTTATTAATGATATCAAAGCTACCGAGGAGATCGTCAACATTATGTTGGACACCAATAGAAACTCCATGATGCTTTTTGAATTGAAGCTAACTGTTTATACCTTAGGGTTTACTGTGGCGACGTTGGTACCTGCCTTCTACGGAATGAACTTGAAGAATTACATCGAGGAATCTCTGTATGGGTTCACTGCCGTTGTAGTGGTTTCAGTCATTCAAGCAGCCGTAATCACCATGTTTAACTTCAGGAAGTTAGATAAGGTCCAACGTTTGACTATGATGGGCAACGATCATTATCAAAGCAATCAGAACTCTATGGTAAGAAGGTACAGACAAAGAATGTGGAATCGCCATAGCTGGGCTTACCGTATGATATATGGCTCCAGAAAGACCACTTACCTCAAGCAGACATCGAAAGACAAGGACGCTCTCTGGAGGATGATTAATGAAGATAAGAGCATAAAGTGAGGGTGAAACTCATAATATTGGAAAGAAACCTGAATTGTCATCTTATCGATAATCTCATGAACATCGTGACTACACTTTGAACATATGAAAATAGACTACATTGAATAGACTGTACATAGATCTAATGTTATTATACAAACAGAGATAGTTTCCTAGTATTCTCTAATCGGAGTCCGAATCTGAATCCGAATCGTTATTTACAACTTCCTCTTCTTGTTCAATCTCTCCGTCGCTACCCATAGTATAAGCAGGTATGGCGTCTTCTTCATCGTCACTTTTTGGTTCTGGGATCTCTGTGATTTTGGTTTCTTCGTCATCTTCATCGAATTTCTTATGCTTGGTGCTGCCAGTCTCATTCTTTTGAAAGGATGAACGACGTTCTCTAAATACGGGCTGTGATTCCTTTTCAGATCCTGGCTTGATAAGAGTTCCTTCGAAAGAAACAACTCTACCAGCAGAATGGATTGACTTGATGGTGAACTTTAACTTACCTTCTACCTTATTTTCATTCTCATCGATCCAATGTCCAAAAGATTTGAATTTACTATTTTGGCCGTCTTCGTTTTCTTCAGTGGTTACCTCCTCCTCATCTTCTTGGCTGGGTATAAACTGCCAATCAGCAGGTATGTTGTATTTCTTAATAGATGCATTGAAAGTATCGTGGATTAGCAACCCCAAGTGCGAGGCTGTTTGCATGTAAATGTAACCTTCAAGAGAGTCACTAATCTGAGGTCTCCATATCAACAAGTCTAAGGTGATCCACATGAATGTGAGAGGACTTGAGCCTTCAATCTTGGCTATCAGAATCTCATTGCCATCTGTGTCAGTGGTCAAGTTATCCTTGTCCAATTTGATATTTGAGTATGACAAAACAACTCCGCGTGCCTTGGGGAAGTATTGCATAACTAATGGGTCCAAATGCTGTGCCTTGATTCCATTGATGGGGTTGTTCAAGTGGATGGGTGCAAGAGAAACATACATCTCAGTTGTGAATTTATGGAAGCATTCCGAGATTCCTGTCTCGAGGTTCACGACATTCGAGCTCTTTGGCATAATGGTCTGTATTCTCTTGTTTGCGGAAACATACCCGTTCTCGCTAGGCCTCTTTCTGTCGCTACTCATCGTTGGGGTCTTCACTGTGAACTGATGAAAAATCGATGCAAAAAAATTCTGAAAAGTCATTGCATCTCGTACTGCATGTAAAGAAAACTGGATAGTATACGGCCTATAGGTACATCAATGGGAGATGGATGTATCTGAGGAGACTGATATTTGAGATGGACATGGTTGCTGTCCATGTAGAGCCTCAGAACTTTGGCCAGATCGGACTCAAATCAGCAGACTACTTTTCTTCAAAGCTCTGGCCCTCATTGCTGTAACGTTGGTTAAGCCTGGTGGATATCTCGGCCAACTGTTAATTCTACAAGGTGACTCCGTCACACTTTCATTAAGTTCTTGAATTTAGATTCCCCTATTTACATAATCTTCTTTATCTTTGAGAGCCTGTTACTCCGCATCAGTGCATCTTGACCAGCTGCAAAACCAAAACTGGGTTGTGATTGAGAGGCTGCAAGTAACCCACAATTTGGAGCCAAAGTAGGTTTCAACACTGGCACATCTCCAGCATGAACTTGGTGTTTGAATTCAAGACCTTCCTGTACCAACAACTGATCACGTTTCTTGTAAACACTTTTACTCAATGTTGGTGCAGAGAACACCGCAAATCGGTTTAGTATCTTGTTAGCATATTTAGGAGGTTTGTCTTCAGCTGGAGTGTATTCTGGAACACCAACAAATCTAACTCGCTTCACAGCGCTGCCATTATCAGCCGAAGATGAAGCAGTGGAGGAGGTGAATGTTGATTCAAATGTATTGCTAGACTCCCCAGACTCGGTATCCACGTTAGTTGATCTAGTGTTCCTTTGAGTGTTGCGCCTTGTGTATTTCTCTCTTTCAGAGAATACACGGGGAGGTTTTGGGGGCGCGCTTTGAGAATTGCTAGGTGCAACAGGGGCGATTGGTTGGTCCACTGCGGTTTGTACAACTGGATCTTTTCTCAATCCATAATTAGATGGGGTGTTAGGGTCAAAAACAATCGACGTAAAAACTTCCTTCGGCTGTGTCATCAAGGCACCCAGCTCAGCTGATTGTCGAATATGCTGTTGGAACCTCTGTGTTGCAGTCATTGGTTGCTGTTTCTTCGTTATTGCAGCTGCTGCTGCAAACAGAGCCTGTGACCGTTGTTTCTGAGGTTGTGCGTCAGCATCTTCCTCTGCCACAGCAAGCAATTGTTTTACCTTGTTCAATGATGGTATTGAAGAACTGGGCAAGTTTGCTGGGGGATTTGAAGCATGCACTGGCGATAATTGGGCTTGGGAAGAAGAGCTTGCAGAGCTGGTTTTCTTAGTTTGAGAAGGAGATCTCTTAATGGACCCAGAGGGAGAGCGAGTCAATCCACCTGACAATGCAAAGACAGAATTTGTTATTGCTAACAGTTCTGGTTCAAGCTTGGTAGGTTGTGAGTTAGATCTGCGACGACCTGCGGCGGCTGTACCGTTCCCAGAGCTTTTGGCCAAGCCAGTATCCAAACTGGTCAACGACGAGTTCTGATTCAAGAACAACGAACTAGAGCGTGAACGATTAGGAGAAGGATTCGGAATAGGCACTGACGTACTTGATGTTTGTGCTTGGTTGGCAAATGCACTCAGAGGAATTATTTGAGAATTCCTCTTTGAGTTTGCTGAGTTCTTTCTTCCAAGAGTGACACTTGAATTACTCAGTATACTCGATGCAGACGATGATCTGGATCTGGTGACTTTAGTTGGTGAATCCAAATCCAATGCTTTCATTTCTGTTTCAACCAGGTTGACATCGGAATTCACCTGCAAAGCTTTCACTGGTGCTTTGGAGGTACTAGAAGGTATTGGGATTTCAAACAACTTTAGCTTCAACTCATTGTTAAACTGGTAGATATCAACCAAATTTTTCTTAGGCAACAGATACACCTTTCTAAACCGCATTTCAGAAATTGTCCAATTCAAGCCAAATTCCTCGAACTTTTGCAAAGAACTTTCGACAAGAAGAAAGGTCTGATTGAGAAAATTGATGAAATCCAAAATGTTCTTAATGGAAACTTCAAAATGGGCAGTTTGTCTAATAAACCTGGTTAATGTTGCGATCAATGGGCCATTTTTCTTTGTTGAATTGAAAACATCGTCCATTTGTGCCAATATGTGAAACTTAAAATAGGAAGGATTTCCAGTTTGAAACAAGAACTTTTGATCAGATAAATGCTCAGTATTGGATAAGTAAATCTTGCGGCCAAACTTGCGGAAAATGGTGTAGATATCATTGAGTCTAAGTGTCAAAATGAGAATCTTATGCAAAGAATAGTCGAAGTTAGGTATCGACTTTTTATTTTGGGATTGTTTCAAGTTTTTAAACTTTTGTATGGATACTTTTAATTTGCTGAGGGTATAAAGCAAATTATTTGTGATGAGTGGGATCATTTTGATGTCTATATCTACCAATGAGGCTTCAATGAATATCTCGTTACTAAGTAATTGCTTATCCCTTGGTAAGGGGAATGTTAAATCGGTTAATGTTAAATCGATATCAGACTCTGTAAACACTTCTTCCTTAACAATCTTTTCCAAAATCAGGTAGTGGTCGTCTGAGATCAGATTATCATATTTGGCCTTGTCTAGCTTAGCTTGCTCTAATCTTTTGTGGTATCCATTGATACACGTCAAACATAGGGAAAGCAATGCTTTCAAACACTTGACACCGGTAGCTGCAGATGGGAGTTCAAGAAGTGGTGGAGCCAGTGTGTCTTGGAAGTCATATGAAACATGGGTTACCAAAGGAGAAATGATTATTGGGGCGGCTTTAAATAGTTTGAAGTTCGATAAAAGGTTCAAACGGGTTTGGAATGCATTTTCATTGATACTGAAAAGATTACCTGTTAATGCAATTATATACTGAACAAGGGGAAGTTGGTCAGAGATTTTTGGTTTTGCAGACTCGGTGGGTTCCTTATGCTGCGAGGGTTCTTCTTTAGATGGAACTGACTCACTATTCGGAGCTTCTTTAGTAGTCCCATTCTTATCGTTGGCCATTTCTGTTGCTTGATCGTCAGCTCCAATATCACCCTTTATTTCTTCGTTCACTTCCACCTTTGGCTCCTGCTTCAACTCCACCGTGCATTCTCCAATCAACCGCCTCAAACTCTCAGTGAAAAGCTGCAACTTGGCAATTGAGTATATATATTGTATTATCTTAGCATCAAGCGAGTTTATGTGTGTGGGGAGGATTGCTATTGGAGCAGGAACTCGATTTTCTCTGTTCACCCCCTCGCCGCCATCAAAGTTTGCATTGGTGCTTTGTCCAGACATCTTCTCAATCCAATTGAACTCTATCACAACAACTTAGATAAACAGCTATCGAGTCTGTTTGAACACTTCAACTGTTAGTTCGGGGGAAAACAGTTTCTCCTTTTCCAGAATTGGCAGAATGTCGGGGGATGTCGTATCATCTGAAAATCTTCCATGGCAGTGTGATTGGTAGTGAAAAGCGTTGGCAGTGTTGGTAGTATTGTTAGGTCATAGGTCATAGTACACAGAGTACCTACTAATTGCAACAATGATCTCTAATACCTTGTATACAATTGGGCTTCTTATACTTTTGCATGCTAGTTATTCGTCCTACGAGAGCCATCAACTTGTCGCTACATTGAATAAGAGCATAGTTCGTGAGACATTATATGGAATAGTGTTCATGATAACGGGCCTGGTATTTGCCACTAGGAATAGTCCATTCTATACTGTTGGTGGGAGAGAAACGACCGAGGAGGATGGAATATTAAATGACTTCTTGGTAAATGTGAAGGTTGAGCTGGGACACGAGTATTTGAAACCCATTGAAATGAAGAAGGCAGTTGCTATAGTGGAGAAGATGGGAGTGAATAACTACGAGGAGTTGATTACTAGGATTGACTTCATTGATGTTGTCAGGAAGAGGCAAGAGCACAAGAAGTGGCAGGAAGGGTTAGCACGTATTTAGGGTTCGTTAAATTTGAATGAAAGCAATATATGAGTAGAATTGTAGTGCATGGTATTGTTGGAGAGACTTCTAAGCGACTTTGCCGTATAAGATACATCGGGGTGAGTCGGCAATGAAGAAGCTCAATGAATTGCTTCTTCATTGCCCCAATGATAATGATATAACTGCAATAAATCAACCTTGGGTATTGAATAAACAAAGCAAACATGCCCAAGAGAGGTCATTAAGAAGTGAACTCCCAGTGCACTAAAGTAGCGAGTTAACAAGAATACACAATCACGAGCTCAGACATGCAACACTGACAATACTCCTCCTCCTCCTCCTCCTCCTCCTCCTCCTCCTCCTCCTCTACGCCCACATATAAAGTTGCGGCTTGTCAGCCTTGCTATTCTATTGATATTATTATTACTATAACTCTAGCCTGTCCTTTGGAAAGCCCATGCTTTTCATATTCTATACTCAGATGCTCTTCTTTTGAGCTCTTTCTGCTTTCAACTTCATCTTTTGCTCTCTAGCCTCCTTGGCTTCAGGACCTGCTTCGGTGTCCAAAAAGTAATCCCACCATCTGAATGAAGAACTGTATCCACCCACGAAGTAATGATGATGCAAATCGTGGTGATCAGCACCAGCCCAAAATGGTAGGATGTTGTGTAAAGAGAATGGAAATTCGTAACCGGAGTGAGCGTCGACAGCCTGGAATAATCTTAATGTGATCCAAATACAAACGGTGAATAAATGTAAGTTACCTGTGAAGTAAACCCAGGCAATTGGAATGCCGACAGTACCAACTCCTAAAAGAGCAACCTCGAGAGGATGGGCATATTCGGCAGCCATACCAAATGGAGCAGCATATCTGTGATGTTGTTTATGAATATACTTGTAGAATATACCATAATGTAAGCCCCTATGGAACCAATAATGCCATGCATCCTCCAAAACGAAGAACACCGCAATTTGCAACATGATCTGAGGTATTGAAGGGAACGGGATTTGGAAACTAATCCCAAGCTTCTCGCATAATGGATGGAAACCCCAAATTGGAACAATTTCAACAAGGAAATGGGAGATGAAAATGGACTTGAAGCATTCCCACTGTTCCTGATTGCTAGGGGTCTTAGTCTCTTGGATCTTCCATTTCTTAAAATATGGGATTCTATCCATGATGAAGAACGGCAACGATCTACCGAAGTATGTGAGCTCGTGTGTGATAAAGAAGATTAAACCAGTGGTGAACAAGTCATTACCGATGTAATAATAAATAGACCCCCAGAGCTTTTCCACTATAGAGAATTGCGACAACTTATCGAAGTTTTCATACACTCCAGCGAACGTGGTTGCATTATTGAATGACGAATAGTCATGGAAAACCTTACTTGCCATGATTTAGGTGGTTGTTGTTGACGGGTTAAGAATAAGTTTATGGAATATTTTTGGGAATCGTGTTGGTTTTATACTCACGAAAATTTCATGGAAAAATATACGAGGATATTTTCAGCGGTGTTAGAGGACTGGTGAAGGCCATCAATGGCGCACAGCAGGTTGCAGGGGGGCAGTATAGCATACTGACTATTAGACTAAATTGACGTCAGTGATCTTCATTTCCCGTTTAGCACTCGTTTTTATCGCCTGTCGTTTATCCCCTGTAACTTATCCTCATCCTTCATGTTAGTGCCAGCTAAACGATGGATCGATCATCTTTCACCTTTTGGGTTTTCAGCTGTTTGGCGTTTTGACGTGGAGCTATACGACAGAAATTGCCTGGGTGAAAAAGAAACGACGCGATAAAGAGTTTCTCAACACGGACAGCTGCATTGGAACGTTGATATAGCAAGGAAGGACGTGCTCTGTGTCGTTTAGATAAGCTTTGGATTGGTATGGATTACGTGCGCAGCTGGAGTGGCAGTCATTCTGGGCCTTGGGCCTCTTTTTCGTTAGCGTTGGTGTTTGGTTAATAGCAAAGTGAAAATTGAATGAATGGGGAGTCGATTAATGTAAGAGTGAGAGGAATGAGTGAGAGGAATGAAACGGGGACAAATCAGCTTGTTTATCAAGATAATCGGAAGAGATCCGTTTGAAGCTAAGGCCTTAGACTACATGTTCAATGACGATATTTCCACTTTAAAAGCTAATGATGTTGCCCGTCAAGACGAGGCTACCAAATACCTACCTTGTGTTATAAGAGATATTTGCAACTACGACATTTCATATACCAGTACTATAGGAAACACAGTTTGCTCAAAGTACATAAAAAGTAGTATTATCTTACGGAATCTCAACGACTCTGCTACAAATAACACTTCGGACACATTGGCCTATTCAGAACTTCGTTTCTGTGTTTCCAATCTAACTGTGCCTCTTCAGTGTGCCCTTGACACCTATGCATAATACACCTATGCATAATACACCAACACATTCACATTCACGATCACATGATCGACCAGATGTACAATCCCACAACACTATAACTGCAAAGCTCAACTGCCCCATTGGCATCTGGTACTCTCTACTAACAGCTGAGGTCGATTTCCAACTCAACCCCATATCACTAAAGATCAAGTTCACTAGTAGTATTGTAGTGGAAGCAAGTGAAACAATTGAATGTCTACATGTCACATGATCAGAGCTTATGATCATACTACTAGTGGATAGGGTTTGATTATTAGTCTATTACAATCTATATGATAGCCTGGTTTGCATGCCAAGGGTCTGGATCGATAAAATCATTATTCCCCTTCACCTCTGGGCAGTGTTTGAGATCTCCGCACATTTTTGCAGCCAAGCAAATCTCCTCCAGTTTCTACGAAGGTAATCATGAAATAAGGCTTTGGTTTGGGAGATCTTCGTTTGACTAAATCTTCGTTTAAACACGTTGACCAGCAGTTATCCAGCCTCATGATCCTCCGATACAGCCTGCGAATGAAAAAAGAATTATTATTAAGTACAACATCATAACTGTTGGACGAGCTCAAGATCCAGGTTAGACCTTGGCTTGGGATCTAATATATATAAGAATTAGTGAAATTAAAGACAGTAAGCCAAACCCACGAAGACTCGTTAATCAGATCACCATGTGGCTGGACCGAAAGATTCACCTTCCGCCAATATAACTCTAATAGCAAGGTTGTTGGTATCCAAGGTATTGTTGACAACATTATTACCCCACCAAGGTGGCATAACACTATTGGTCAAGTTAAGACATAGGAAAACAAACAACAAGGACCATGCCAAACCAATATCTAAACCAGCTGACAATGAGTAGTTGTACTTGGTCCACCAGTGGAACCACTTTCTCTTGACAAACCAACCAAAGAATAAACCAACAGCACAATAAGAACCGTAAGTGTAAGCAGTGGCAGGTGGAATGTATCCGGTACCAGAGAAGAATACTGGCCAGTTAATCCATCTAATTGGGGAGTTAGGCCATTTTCTCAAGATCAACCAAGAGATAATAGGCAAGACAAAACCAATAATGAAGAAGAATAACAAACCGTAGTATAATTGACCTTGGGAGAATTGTCTTTGAGGACCAATAACACCCCAAATGATGGAAGCATTGAAGAAAACTCTACCGTTTGGACAAGTATAACCATTAACTTGGTCGACATCACATAATCCATCGATAGAACCGTAAGCCCATCTCAAAACTGCAATCTGTACAAGACAACCCCACAAGGTTGCAATTAATTGAGCACTGAACAAGACACGAGGAGCAATCTTCATGTAGTGACCCAATTTCATATCCTGAGCAAATGTAACTGCTTGATTGTTGGTGATGTATCCGAAGGTCTTGAAGAACATCATAGCAAGTGGCTTACCTGGAAGCATGTAACCGATGATAAATTCAGTAACAACGTTAAGACCAACAGCGATGTTGGTTCTGGCGAAAATGATGGCGACTGGTAATAAGAAGAATACTGCAATCAACAAGGCAACAACAAGTGCCCAGATCGGTAATTCAGTGTTCCATGCTCTGACAGTGGCAATGGAGACACCAAAGAATACAACGAAAACAATCGCGAACCACCAGTCTGGTACTTCTTTGTAGTTCTTCATCAATCTAAAGTGTACGTCAGGCTTCTCTTCGTTCTTGAATTGTGAAATGATTTCCTTACCGTGGAAAAGAATTGTGTGCATAATAGTTGCAGTGATGGAAGCAAATGATAAACCATAGGAAATGGCAAAGGTGGTGGATAAGAACAATGGAGAATAGTTCTCGTAAGCTTCTTTATTAAAAGTTAAGGTTGCCTTATCAACGATTTTAGAAACGTTATAACTATTTTGGTACCTATCGAAGGAACCAGAAGATGAAATTGGCAAGTACTGAGCATACCAGGTATTGGAGTAGTGAATGCCTGGGACGACAATCCAGAAAATAAGTACAAGAGATGCCAAAATAGTACCGATTGTAGAGGCAGGTGGAATCAATGGAGAACCAATGTAACCAGCTATTTGATTCCAGTCCAAAGCAATCATATTAGGGAACATACCCAAACCAGTGGAGCAACCGAAGATTTGATTGACAATGACGTTATTTGGCTTGATCCAAGTGATCCAGGCAAAATTGGATAAACCAGTGAAGATGAAACCAGGGAACCAGTAGTAACAGTAACTTGCAATGAAGACAATGCAGAAGAACATCAATCTAGACATCTTCCATCCATTAGCGACATGGTTCTCGTTCACATGCATATTAGTCAAGAAAGTAGTTGTGACCAAATTAGCAGGCCAAATGGCAGCAGATGGGTAGACTACAACTCTTCTGATCAAACCACCAAAGGCAAAACCAATACATTGAGTCGACCAAATGGCCAACAAGTCGAATCCCCAACCGAAGTCAGAGCCGTAATATCTGTTTTGAGCAAGCAAGATGTCAGTGGCATAAGCAGCACCACCAGAAAAGGAAACATTTGCCATGATAGTGATGATTGCATGTTCTTTGATATTGAATGGTCCTGGATTCAATTCCATACCGAAGATCTTGTAGTTAGGACAGTAACGAGCCCAGAATCTACCTATTGGCCAAGCCAAGATAGAAGTAACATAAGTAGTGATACTGAAGGAAGGTGAATGAAGTGAGAATAATAAATTCATACCACAACCAATGGTGGTCAAAATCATACCCAAGACCCAAGCTCTAATCGTACTTTGTGGTAATGAAGGATCATCTGTAGATGGTACCGAAGCTCTAACTTCAGGATATGGAGAATCGTCTTCAACAATATAATTTGCATATTCATCCTCCAAGATCTCCTTAGCTAAATGGGAAGTGACAGGATCAAATTCTTGAGATCTTGAGACAACAAGCTCAAGATCTTTGTCGCCATAATGCTCAAGATCAACGGCACTGGTTTTACCTACATCCTTGTCCTT
The DNA here is from genome assembly GCA_030558315.1 of Kodamaea suecica. Classification (NCBI taxonomy): domain Eukaryota; kingdom Fungi; phylum Ascomycota; class Pichiomycetes; order Serinales; family Debaryomycetaceae; genus Kodamaea; species Kodamaea suecica. Next base: position 39,242 of record JAJMSH010000009.1, on the reverse strand, counting down.
TTCGAGGCTGTATTGCAGCTCATCTACTTCTTTTTCCTTTTGAGGATCCAAAGCAGCCTTAAGACGATTGAACATATTTATATTAACTTTGGACTATCTTTAGTTTCAATCGACTGTCCTATGCTGCTATGAAACTCCAACTCTGCCTGGGGATGTACCTTTATTTATACTTTCTTTTCCTGATAGCGGTCATATAGTTAGATAATCAGATAATAAGACGATATCTATTTGTGAGTCAAGGCTAGAACTCCAAGTCTGCTTACCATCCCACTTGTGCCGTGGCCGCACATCTCTAGGTTCTATTATTTTTTAAATATTCTGCAAGGTTCATAATATTTGATTCTTATCGACCATCTTATTGGAACTCGCATATGTACCTAATTTTGATATCAGTTGCCGTATTGTCGAAGGATCTATGTTTTGGAATTCAGGACACTTGAAGACGGCATCTCTTGTCGTGTACTATATTGTGTGTTAAGGATTGGATTTGTGTGACCACTTTTAGATACTAGGCTGTCCTGGTCCACAGTTATTTTATACCAAAAGCCATGGAAATCAGTGATTGCTTACCTTTGAAGGGAGCACTCCTTGTTTATTCCGCAATCGAGGTTGTTCCTGTGTTGAAATCAGAAGATAAAATATCTTGTAGGATGAAATTCATTCGATGTTCCTGTCGCCAAACGGCACACAAACTATTTCCCCAAGGCTTACCACAGTCGGTGCAGAATGTGGCAAAACTTCCACTTGGACTGCCGTAGGTTATGAGGTTCATTTCGGTCGGAACAATGTCAGAATATTTAGGCTGACACACAGATCTCCACAAAGCCTTTAGTCACAACATAGGCCGGTTCTCCATCGCTGGCACCTTGTGTACGTATTTCACAGTCTGCGCAATTATTATCGGCCACTATGACATGCCATCTGACAGGCCAAAAAAAAGTCTTGGAAACGTCAAGTGATGCGCTTCTCCACGTCGAAATTTTGACATATTCTTGTAATTACACGTGAGAGCAGTTGGGATAATAGTATTGAATCTTTCGACGTTTGATAGATCGTTTTGCTGTACTTGGCCCCAAATCAAGTACATAAGTACATCGTACATGGTCAGCGAAGCTATGGTTGCTTAGTTGACCCGCCAAACTGTTTATTTCACTTGGGTCCATTCGTACGTGCGGCACAAGTCACTAGACTGGCCGCCCCTATGAAATTATGCATCTTTAATCGCAAAAGAAACAAAATCATGGAAGCGAATCAGGACCAGCGAATAGAACGTTTAAGATTTAAACATGAGTCAAGATTAGTTTCTTGGTGTTACTTCGGCTGCGGACACACGACCACAGGCCCGGTACCTCCAGTTCCACAGCTCGGTGGGTCTGTTTACTAAGACGAAGATATTTCGCATTAGGCCGCGTAAATGACAGCATTTATATTGTTATTGCAAGTTGCAGTCAGTAGACCACGTTGATATGATGTTGTTGTTTGCGGATATACAGATTACGGTGTCCGAAGATTTTCGAGTCGTCATCCGTTACCAACCACGTCCGACAATAAAGCTACGGACGTTTATGTTGTTTCACGGCAAGCGAGCACTCCTTTGGATGATCATCATAGGAAACCATGATAGCGATAACGTGTGGCTGAACATCAAAGCCGTAGTGGCCTCTCTTATATCCTGATGTGCGTCTTGTTGATTAAATTTAGGGCCATGTCACCACAGGGAACAAGGCACCCAGTATCCTTATTCTCGTGTTTTGTGGTCAGACCTTATCTACGCCAGCTCAGAGCACTCACCAACAGTCCTAACCCTACGAGGAGATCCAGCCTGAGCTTACCTACATTTTGGACAGATCTTCGACGTACTCCTTATCTTTCATATTTCTAGCTTGCCAACAAGGAACCTCCTCAGTCAATCTTTATTCACTAAACTCTAATATATGTGTGCAAACGGTATCATAGTTGCATCTATTGCACGGCTCTAACAAAGCAAGCAGCAAAAAACCCTATTCCCCCGTCTTCTTTTGGAACAGACCTCACGCAACCTCCTGCTAGTCCTATCCTTCCATCTTCTGTTTCTGCCAACGAAGAGAATTCTTCTGCCCATCCACGGCGAGGCCACGAGCTCAAGACGTTCTCACGTACATCGAGCCTCCATCCAGCTTCCTTGAGCGCAGAATCATTGAGCAAATCCACAACTACTCTCTCGTTCTCGTGTGGATGGATAGAACATGTGGAGTAAACAACACGGTTGGCTAACGGGAATTGCATCGCATGCTTCACAATCTTGAACTGAAACAGTGCCAACTTCTGAAGCCTCTCTGTGTCAATCTCCTCGTCTTTCTCTTCTTCCATAGCGTCTTCCATTGCACGTCCAAAAATCCCTGAACCAGAACAACTAGGATCAACGAGAAGTCCCGTCACCGCAGGGAAATCCAGGGGAATGGCAGCAGTAAAGTCCAAGTGGGTAATCTGAATGAGAGATGAGTTGTCTATCTTACCTGTTTCAACCACTTCTTTCTTTGCATTCATGATGAGAGTGCCTGTTGCAATTCCACACATCTTCTTCAAAATCTCAACTCTCTTCTGGTCACGTTCAAATGCATAGCACACTCCTGTTCCATCTTTATGAAGATACTGTGCAGCATGAGTTGTCTTGTTACCTGGAGCTGCAGTGGCATCTATAATCTCCAAGTGTTTCTGTGAGGTTTCATTTAGTATATGTGCTGGGAAACACAGTGCACGATCTTGGATAATCACCTGCCCTTGTAAATACGCCTGCGATGATGTTAACCTATCAGAGGGATTAATCCCATATAAATGGGGGATGTATTCATCCTTGTAAATACGTCCCAGTTGCTCCTTTACTTCTTGGAAGGTTGGCACTGGGGTAAGGTTCTTGAAGAAGTCTTGTGCAAAGACTTCTTCTTCTGACAGCTTGATGGTATTGACTCTAAACCATCTGACAGGTGTTTCATCATCCGAACCGGTTGTAGGCAATTCCATTGCATTTTTCACCTTATATTTCATCTTCATCTTGGTGAATTCAGCAGAGAGTCTGGTCTTATTAGCCAAAATCAAGTCCTTAATTGGATGTTTTCCGCTCTGTATACGTCCCTTAGGGGAAAATACCAAGTCATGTACAAGTAGCATTAGCAACGCATCGCTTATTTTATGCTTTCTTTGTTTAGCAATTTCTTGCTTGATTTTGGACTTCTTGATGACTATTTGAATATACTCTTTGTATTTCAACGTGGAATAAACGACAGCATATAAGTGTTTTGGAGCGCTTGTAATAGTCTTGTCGTTGAAAATCCTCAGCTGCAAGCTACCATGACCTTTGGATCCTTTGGAAGGCTCAACGTACTTCTCCGCTTCGAAGTAGAGTTTCATTGTGGGTATGGTACTGATGGATGAGCTACCTGAAAAATATCACTTTGAAATATGTGGAGAGTCTATCGATTATGTAATAATACAATCAAGTATTGTTGTAGGCGTATTAAGGCCTGAACGCTTTCTCCTTTATCTTGGTTATCATTACAGTACCAATCTATGCTTTCCCTAATAAATATCGGAAGGCGCTTTGAAGGTAAAAGGATATCATTATATCTCTGTTCTTATGGTTGGACCATAGACATGGCATTGCTGGTTCGATCTCATCTTGAAGTTCTCGCAGTGAAACTTTTTGCAATCAAAATGGTTCTACCGCAGTGTTTACAAACGCAACTTGCAAATGTATACACCAACGAATAAGGTACTATCAAAGTGAATTTTGATAATAATCAAGGTCTCTGATATACCTAGTAGATCGAATGTGAAATTTTGTTTTGTTTATGGTTTTGAAAAGACTGAGTACTCTCCAACCTCTCTTTTCAGACGGACAACGTGAATCAATTCTGTCTGGCGTGTTCCCAAAGATCTCGCTAGATCCCGTCCTGTCTTCCCTAAATACCTCTATTTTCTTCTCCCTAGATCCACTTTTTCTCTCTAATTTCTGCATTCACTCACCAATTTTTCTCCCTAAATCAATTTTCCCCAAGTAAATAATCCCAAAAATTTCAATACACCATGTTTCTCCCTAATTTCAACCCTGCCTCACTAAGTGTTCCCCCTAATTTCACCGTCCCTAAATCAATCAACAATTTACGTGTACTCTAATCTACGATAACTTTTTCTTGTCAACTCTCACGAAACAGTCCACCATCCACCCATTCATCGTTACCACCAGAAGGTTGAATTCCTCTTACCTATATCCAAATAATCTTCACAGATTAGAAAAGGATCTACATACTGTATCGATATAGCTTGGAAGAGGCAAACAAGTGTACGCGACTGTGTCTTAAAGAATCCAATCGAAAAGATCAACATCAACAATCAAATCGAAGGACCTACTCACTGGTAAATTCATCAATTATCCACTCGATCCAACTACAAATAAGGAGTGAACTCATAATCTCCTTACGACTTGCACCGTAAATAGCTATTGTCATAACGCAATGGGTCCACCACCTCCAAACGCATACCTACCTGGTACTAAGCTATCTATTGGTTCACATAAGATTAGCATCATCAAATACCTCTCAGAAGGTGGGTTCGCTCATGTTTACACTTGTCATATTGATCCTCCGTTTCAAGGATCACTGGTTGCGTGCTTGAAGCGTGTTGCTGTCCCCAACAAATGGGAGTTGACCTTGTTGAGACAAGAAGTGGATGCAATGCGCCGCTTGAGAGGTAACAAACACATCGTAAGTTATATAGATTCGCATGCCTCAAGAATGGACAGCACCAAAGGTAACGGCAACGGCAGCTCATCACAACAGTATGAGGTTTTTCTTCTCATGGAGTATTGTGAAAATAATGGTTTGATCGACATGATGAATTCGAGGCTAGTGCATAAACTAACAGAATCCGAAATTATCACCATCATGTACGAAATAACTGAAGCTACCGCAATGTGTCACCATTTACAACCACCTTTGATGCATCGTGACATAAAGATAGAAAATGTTTTAATCGATCGACATGGCACTTATAAATTATGTGATTTTGGTAGTTCGGTAGGATATATACAGCCTCCCCAGACTCCCCAAGAATTCACAGCAGTTCGCGAGGATATAATGCAGCATACAACCCCACAGTATAAGTCTCCAGAAATGATTGACTTGACCAGGGGATTCGCCATAGACGACAAGCTGGACATTTGGGCTCTAGGTGTATTTATGTACAAATTATGTTACTACACTACCCCATTTGAGCTGCCACTGCAAAAGAATATGCAAGACATGGAGCTGGACATATTAAACTGCTCCAAAACGCTCAGATTCAAGGACCTGCCTGGTCTGATGTTCTCCCCAAGATTGAAGAACATCATCAAATGTTGTTTGAGGGAAGATCCTAGGAGGAGACCTAACGCTGTTCAACTCTTGGGAGAAATTGCAACTATGAAGGGAGTTGGAATGCCAGAAGTAATTCCATATAGTGTGAAGCACATGAAACACGCACCTATTAAGGATACACCCAAGCAATCTGTTCACAAAATTGTCGCTCCAACACCAGAAGTTGTTGAAATACCTTCATTACGACCTAAGAAGGACCCCTTCAGCACAATAGACAAATACAGTTTGCTTCGTAGGCCAAAATCGGTATATGATAGGCCCAAGAGCTTTATTGAAGGGAGCTATTCCCTGAACAATAAGAGCTCCAGCTCGATACAGGACTACATACAACTGCAAATTGAAATCAACAATCATAGTGATATCACGAATGCTGAGCTTCAGGTCGAAGATACCAACACGTTGGACTTTCTTCGCAGCAAAGCAGAAGAGAATCAGAGGAATGATACCGGTGGTAGTTTTAAGGCATCGTTGAAGATTTTGAGAAAGATCAGTACTGGCGGATCGATAAGTTCTCTTACGAGCAACCATACTAGCGAGAAGAAGAAATGGGGTAGAGAGAGAGATAGAGATATCACTCCAACAACCAGAGAGAGAGAGAGAGAGATCACTCCTACTACGAGAGACAGAGAGAGAGATGTGACGCCACGATCATTGACCAGAGACAGAGAAACAGAAAAGGAAAGAGTTAGAGAAGTATCATCGTCTTCTGCAAAAGGTGTTGGTCTCAACCCAAGCACTTCGAACAAATCAAATAAATCTTCAAAGAGCTCGAAGTCACCACCAGCTACCAAACCTACGACGAAACAAAATACAAACACAACTTCAAACTCTACAACAAAGGTTGCTTCAAAATCTACTTATCCTCCTCTCAATCCATCCGTCTCGTCAAAACCCAGCTCCAATGGCATCAAAAATTCTGGAACTCCTCCACCCGCAGCTTCCAAGAAGCTTTCCATCCAAAAAAGAATGCAAATACTATTCAACAATCAGGAACTGGAAGCCGCTGCTCAAACTAACACAAGCTTGAAGAAAACAGCAAAGGGTTATGGGAGATACACAGATGTTGCGCCAGAAGAAGAAATAGATGCTATCAACAAGCTGACCTCTCCATCTCCTCCAACATCATCCAATGAATCGAAGCGTAAACTGGTTTTGATGCCTCCAATGATTCCAGTGGGATTATCTGCAAAGAAAACACAAGCCCGAAGCAGTACTACTCAAGTACTTGCAAGTTACAAGGCCATCACTCCACCTGTTAGAAGTGCTACAATTGGTGCTAAGAAGACTCCTCCTAAACCGGTGAAACCTAGCCATTTGAAGGCTCTGGGAAGTACAGACCGCCGTTTGAGTAACACCAGTGACATATCCTTGCCAGACTTGGATGACATGGAAAAGCAATTTGCAAGAAGGTTTCCAAGTTATGTGTAGAGTAAACATCAGATAATATTTGTGTTGGTAAACAAGCACGTGCGAAAGGAGATATCATCGGTATTCGGGTTACATACTGAACGTTTGAATTTGGGTACAATTCACTTTTTATACTTCAAAGTAACCTCAACGAGAGTATATTTCATTATATAATTTTAAAAACATACTTTATCATCATGTCTCTTTTAGATTTAACTACTTCCTGAATAATCTTCAATTGAGTCCATTAAGAAGTCCACTCCTTCATCAAATTTCTCATTAATCACATCATACAATCCGTCCACACTACTCTTCAATACACGGCCAAATTTACGTCTAGGCTTTTTGGTTTCGTCAATCGTAATGTCAGTGTTCCCGTTAGCTCCAGATGCAGATCCATTCTTTACTGGACCATTTGCATTCTGCCAACATGGATTGAGGCAGCTGGTGAAAATCACTGAATTTTGATAGTACCAATCCACCATCGACTCGTCCATGACAGGAACAAGTGACTTCAAATTAGAACGGTTGACAAAAACAACAGTTCCCTTCACCAACTCCTTAATTTCTTGCAGTGGTCTCTTTCCGTATAAGTGCACAATAGATTGGTAGGCATCGCCAAATCCTACGAAAACAAGCTTTTTCAACAGACCAAAATAAGACAAATAGTTGTCCCAGATGTACAAGAGCAATTCCTGGGCAAATATTGTCGGGTTATAGGAACCACCTGGGTTTGATGATTCGTCTTGTTTAAATATTGAAAACAGGGAGGCACCTGCTGGAATCGGTAATTGGAACGACGGAATATTTATATCAATGTATCCAATCTTTTCTTTAACTTGGCCTTGATCATCTTTTTCTTGTTCACTTTGAATCTTGTTCATGATCTGCAACAACGGGTGTTCCAACACAATCAGTGAATTTCCCTCAATGACACCGTTAATTGGATTCAAATTTGCCCAAACGTCCGGAGGATCGTGTATTGTTAATACGATACTCTCTGCATTGTATATATCTGGACTGGCTACCACTATATCCTCCAAATTCCGAGGTAATTCCGTGGTAAAACTAGTTGACTTTTCTCCCTCCGTGAAGTTAGCTATGATAGGCACTGAAATAAATTGGTAGTTGTTGGAAAGTTCGTTGTACTGGTGGGCCCTTATTGGCTCAGATATACTTGTAACCTTGAACGCAGAATTTTCATTTGACAAGTCGTAAATATCGTCAAATGACTTTTTAGGCATCCCATATTGAAGGCATTTCCAGAACTTGGATTGTATTTTGACCACTTCATCCAACACTTCGATTGTTTCCAAGCGCGGCTGTTGCAGCACTGTGTTTGGAGGCTCTCCCACCAAGACCTTTGCTACACCAAGTGCACTCTTACTGATCGAATCCAAGTTGTATCCTCCCTCTAGGATTACAGCTAATTTCCCTTTTGCTATTCCCTTCAACATGTGAGTCATTGTACCGTATCCAGATGGAGTTACGTGACAACCTCCGATTATATCACCATCTGCAGCATCAAAGCCAGAACTGATGATAGTCAAATCAGGGTCAAACTCAGTAATAACGGGTATAATGACTTTATTGAACGCATATATGTAGTCACCATCATGCATTCCTTGTGACCTCCAAGGTATATTCAAATTGAAACCTTCTCCAGCTCCTTCACCTACTTGATTTGAATTACCATACTTTGTTCCTGGGTAAAACTTGCCATTTTCATAACGATGTAATGAAATGTAAAGTACTCTGGGGTCATCATAGAACGATTTTTGCGTTCCATTACCGTGATGGATATCCCAATCGACAATCACAATTTTACGAACCGATTCAGGGTACAGCTTCAAAATATTTTTTGCAGCCACAGCAACATTACTGAAGAGGCAAAATCCTCCTGGAGTCTCTGGTTCGGCATGATGTCCCGGTGGTCTTACAATAGCAAGTGAATTTTTTACTGTGCCTTCAACAACAGCACGGCACGCCTCGATCGTACCTCCACACGATAATTTGGCTGATATGAAGGAGTCATTATTGACATAAATCGAATCACCTCGTTCGGTTTCTTCCAACAACTGTTCACGTGTCATTGTTTCAGTCAGTTGAATGTACAGCAAATGTGATTCTGAGTGCACTTCTAATATTTCTTCTGCAGTTGCTTCTCGAATGGGTATTTTCACCATTAACGGACCAATATCATCTGATCCAGAAAGAGAGCTGTCTTGAATAATACCAGCCTCTGCAAGCTTCTTGTAAATACGGTAGATACGACGAGGATCTTCTGGATGCGGATCGATGTACTCAAAGTACGAGGTAAAAATTTTGGCGTGGTAACGCATACGTACATCGTACACCAACCCAGTTTTCAATGGAGTGTAGAAGAGCTGAGGTTTTGTTGGCGGAACAACAATAAGTTCACGAGCCTTCTCTGATACATGAGTGTGAGTTAAAGGCTCTTGCTTCGGAAGTTCGTCCAAAGGCTCTAACTTTGGAGCCACTCCCTCAGGTTCCTGATATTGTACAGTGTGATTAAAGAGAGGTTCCAGTTTTATGGTGGAATCATCATCTAAAGGTTCCAGTTTCACCGGTTCTGCCTCTAAATTGTCCTTTGTAATCACCACAGTTGCGTCTATAATCTCCAGTATTGCCACCAAGTTCTCATCCGAATTCGCCAGAAAAGAAGACTGATTTGCAACCGAATTCAAATCAGAAACTACTGGGTCAGCTCGGAGCTCTATTGTCTTATTTGATTCTTTTTGTACAACTGGGTTCAAATCCATTCGAGAACCCTCTTTTTCTTCTATTTCGTCCACATATTCTGGATTTTTGAATTGTTCTATCAATTCAATATTTTTAAAGGTGTCCTTCCCCAAAAGGACCCCAACTGTTATTCCGTGTTGTTGATGTTCATCCAGGTTGGATTTGGGATGTTCGAAATCAACTTGGTTCTTATCGATATGTTGTTTAGTGTGAGCTTCATTTAGTTCATTTTCTACTTGCGTAGCTTTCGACTCTTGTTCTGGAAGTATTTCTTCTTCAACTTGAAAACTGGGCAGTTCTACTGGTTGTGCTTCATTGGATGGTTCTACTTCTTGGCTGAAAAGTTGTCCATCGCCGTTTGATGGTTCCATCGCTTCTTCAGGCGCATCCCTGGGTTGCTCAATATTTTCCTTTAAATCATCAGGCACTTGATCACTAGTTTCTGCCACATCTTCGAACTCTTCAGTGGCACCCTTGGACTCTTCAGTGGCGCCCTTGGACTCTTCAGCTGAATCCTTGGAGTTTTTAGCTACTTCATATGGTGCTCGATTCTCTTCAGTAACATCCTGAAACTCGTGAGTATCTACATTGGGCACTTCCTTGAAGTCCTCTTTAACATCCTTCAACTCCTGGTTACCAGCCGGAGAGTCCACCTTGGGCTCTTCACTGCCTTGCCTGAACTCGTCCTTGTCTTCATCAACTTGCTCAGTTTCCAGCAGCCTCTCATGCGAAGCACCATCTAACCTGATTTTCTTCTCAGAACTACCATTGCTAGTCCCATGAGAACGCTCCTCCAAATCGCCATCAACCGGCTCCTCAAAACCTCGTTTCCGGGTCTCTGATTCAGTGTCCATTGCTACCCTTTCAATACTGATTGTTTTGTTCTTTTATCTGGTCAAATTTTGTTTTATCTTTTTGTTGCCAACCGTTGCCTGCTATGTACTGAAGTTAGGGTGAGCGCCACGCGTGGTGGTTCGAAACTGCGCTAGAAGATACTGAGCACTGGAAATAAAAAATTCCCAGAAGTCTTTGGAGTCGATACTCGAAGGGGACTTAGTACGTGGGAACAGATTTACTATGTAGGCTGTAGAGGTCGATTAGATTGAAGTGGACAGGGAAAGGAAGTTTTTACCAAGCAAGCCTATTAGCTGAAGTTAGTAAAAATAGTGTATTTTGCTAGATACTTCGCTGCCTATTCCCAATCGCTGTCGAAGTGCCCGTAAATGAAATTCCATGTTCCAGACCTAAAGAGAAATCTGCACATTTGCTTGCACGAAATAATACATCCGGGTACTTGTTGTTGAGTTGAGGAAAAACAAATCCTCTCTCCTAAAATGTCCATTGCATGTCGTACTTCGCTTGCTGCATCTGCTCCTGCCCCTACCTCTGCTCGTATGTTGATCACATCCAGTGTCCTAAACTGCCTAGGGTCGTTGTCCTGCATGGTGTTTTAGTGCGTTGTCGCACGATGAACACTGCTTAAATCAACGAGCATGGGGATGTACAGAATGGAGTCAGAGTGGAAACAGTCGAGTTTGTTGGTCCCCTGAGCTTATATTGGATAGCACCCTTGGAGCTCATGATTATCGTGTCGAAGAGGGGAGAAGCAATTCAAGCGTGCAGTTGAATCGATGGCTTTGTTACTAAAAAGTTTGACTACGGTAATCAGCTATCATGAGCTGCGGTAGATTCTACCTCTGATGCTTCTGAGTCGTGAGAAACAATACGCAAACGTTCAGCTCTTTAAAGCACAACTCCAACAATTTGGAATATGAACATATCCGTGGTGGATGTTAACCTACGATTACCGCTGCAACAGTACTGACATGGTACTTGTCGGACTTACTGGGATTGATAATACATGGGGTCCAGATCCAAGGCTAGCCCAAATACGATCCAGACAAGTGGTTATGCTTATCAATGCTGTTCAATGAACGTGTTGTTATTTCTTAATAAAAGATAGGTATTCCGTGAGAACCACAATGCAGCATATTCGATCAACCCTTGTTAATTGTGACAGCTTATCCGAAGCTCACTATCATTCTGGGGACTGCTCTACGATAGTCACTGTGAAGGTATCCGAAGAAATAGGATCACCATGCTCTTTTATACATTGAAGTTAGGATCACAATGAAAAATGAAGCTGCTGGATTATAATGGTGCTGGAAGATGACAAGGTCAACATATAGGTTGTGGTTGTTGAAGTTGTGGCTATCTTCCTTTTCTGATTCCACCTTCAACTTAATGGAGTGCGAGCGTATCACATTGTCAGTATTCAATGGATTTGGAAATAATCGGTGTGATCTCACTGCCATATTCGATTTCTAAACAAATTCCATATTCGATTATTAGAGGTTTCATGAATGAACTCAAACAGAGAAGAGCAATGTGAATCTTCCTCTTGTTTCCATGTTTCAGAGTTTCTGTAGTTTACTTACATAAATTGAGAAAATCACAGTGCAGTTAATGGCTGCAAATTTAAAAAAACTTCTCTTAATCTGATTCTACATAGGAACAATCAGTTCTCCAATGATGTCTGATTGTCAATGATTTGACTTGAATCATTAGAACATGATAAAGTCTCGTCTGCATCTCTGTATTCCAGATAAAGCAGATACATTCAACATGAAGTAAGTCCAAAATCACATGGGGACATTTCCAACTCACTTAAACACTTGTAGGCTCCCAAATATGTTAGTTCCTACGAAGAAATGCCTCCATTAGAACAGTGGCTGCCATTGGTACCCCTGGACACCACTGGACACTTCTGCTTGCAAGTCCATCATCTCGTTATCAGCTAGTGCGCGCTACCAAATCGGGCCTCTCGTAAATTGTTCTACGTGCAGTAGCGTATGGACCATCTCATCACTGAAAAATTTCAGATTCAAGAGCATACACATACACCTATTGACATCCCTATACAGCTAAGAATGAGACAAAAGAGAGCAAAGGCGTACAAGAAGCAGATGAACGTGTACTTGCACACGTTCAAGTTCAGAGAACCATTCCAAACCATAGTAGATGCAGACTTAGTGATAGCATGCCACCAAGCTTCCTTTGACATCGAGAAGGGTTTGAACAGAACTATTCAAGGGGAAACCAAGCCTATGATAACACAATGTTGCATGGAAGCGTTATATAAGACCAAAGACCAAGCTGTCATTGAAGTTGGTAAGAAGTTTGAAAGACGTCGTTGCAACCATAGAGAGGCAATTGATCCAAATGATTGCGTGCAATCCATCACCACTATAAAGGGAGAAAACAAGCATAGGTACATTGTTGCAGCACAGAATCTTGAGTTAAGGAAACTACTTAGAAAGACTCCGGGAGTTCCATTGGTATACATGAATAGATCTGTAATGGTTATGGAACCGCTTTCTGACGCAAGTGGCCAATACCTGGTTCGATACGAGAGCAAGAAATTGACTGCTGGATTGAACGATACAAAGCGTCGTACAACTGAGACGGAGGGAAATAAGAATAACTCTGCTAACGAAGACTCAAACGAAGGCATAACTGCTCCGTCTGAAGCTGCACAACCGAAGAAGAGAAGAGGTGCTAGGGAACCTAACCCTTTGAGTATCAAGAAAAGAAAACAGGAATCCACTGAAGGACATCAGGAAGAAAAGACGAAGAGAAAGAGAAAGCATAAATCAGCAACTGCTGGAGAAACTGAAGTTTCTGAATCAAATGAAGCTGGAGCACCTGGGACCAATGTAACTCACATAAATGATGTTGCAAAGGAATCCCACGTGAATGAAGATTCTCTGAAACGACCTGCTGAGGAGACCAAGTCACAAAAGACTCCCGACCTCAATGATTCGAGTGAACAAGAGGTATCAAGCAATTCTCCAATCGACATATAGTGCTTTTTAACAGTAAACTGAAAAGCTACAGATTATCAAACTAATAAATGTACATTAACACGAATTCTAAAAAAGAGCAAGTATAAAAATGTAGTAAAATAACCAATCCCAGATCGTCATCTACTACCAGAAGTCTTAATCCTCTTCCTCTAATAATAAATCGAAGGTATTTGTGCTCTTCAACTCTTCCGCCGCTTCTACCTCTGCCGGCTTTCTGTCTTCGCAAATCTTCAATATGTACTCAGCGTTTTCGTCAATATAGCATAATTTACAGTTGAATGCCATCGACTTGTCTCTCAAAACACTAAGTACAGCCTTAGCCAACTGTGGCAATTTCTCATCAACTGCCTCCTGGTAATTGACTTTGGAGTAAAATATGAATGTAGAATCCTTAATCCATTTCAAAATAGGTTGCTCAAAGTCAAATCTTTGAACAACTGGCTGCAAAGCGGCTTCAATATCTTGCTTGGTGATGGCAAAAAATACATCTTGGATTACAAGGGCATTAAAGTCCTTGATATCGTCAACCTTAGCCTCCTGTGCAACCAATTCCATCTTCTTTTGCAATACTTCTACAATTTTCAAAGATGGGATTCTTGTGTTCCTAGTGATCACAATAAAGACGGATCTTTTGGGCTCTGGATCTTGGGATTCCGAATACAAACCTAAACTTTCTCCCAAATCATGAACAAATGCTCGCTGAGCGGTTTGCATAGGCGCAAAGTGGTACGAACGCTTAGGTATCTTCCCTCCGTCTTCCAACTCTTTGAAATAATTGGTGACAAAATCACGCATCACTTCCTCTATCTTGGAGCACCAAGTTGTTTGTCTCGTAAAAGTAGATAATACAGAAGCCGAGTAAGTCTCATCACTTGATGGCGAAGATTCACCGAGTGAAGCCATGTTAAAAGCATCTCTAAGTTCCTTATCACGCTTTGCTTGAATGCAATCTTCATCACATTCCAAAACTTGACCAATTCTTGTTGGTTCTTCAGAGGTAGCACCACATTTTACTTTAGCAACAAGGTGGCCACACTCACATGAAACCAGAACCAACTCAGAGCACTGGGTAACATCACAATTCTTGCTTTTACCTAACTTATTTGCATGACATTTTTGTTTACATTTGTGGGGACAGTTGGTTCGTATTTTTGAACAGTCCGAACGGCACATGGAAGAGCTATCATGTATGTTGTCTTTAGTACATTTTGAATTGCAAACACGTAAACATGGATGACCACATGCCTTGAGAACAAGGCAAGTGTTCCCACAAGTAATATTGGATTGAGAACACATCACACCAGGGATGTCTAATTTCAAACCACAATTGCAAGGTTTCTTCACTAATGTGGTACATTTAGGACATGGTTTAGAGTCATCATGGCATGGGTGAGGTTCCGGCTTATGTCCACAATCCTTTGGAAGAACACACTGTTCGTTACAAGCTAATTTAGTTCCACATCTCACTGGAGCTTCCAAAATTGTCTTCCCACAATTGCAGATCAAATCATCACTGGAAGATTCAAGACAAACACCGCAGTTACCGGGATGGCACAATGCTTCACAGTAGTGTTGACCGCATGATTTCAATCTGTTACATGTTCTTGTACATATATGCTCTGCTTCTAGGGACATTAGATCGTCATCAAAGTTGGATCTGGTATTATTCCTAATTGCCTTCTTCTTCAGCTTTTCTCGAGCAAAAGCGATCTTTTCGAAGGGACAGCAAACTTCCCTATGATAATGTCTTTTGCAATTGAGTAGAATGGCACATTTTCTCTTGCAGCGAGGTTTTTGGCCCAGCTGGACAAACTTACATGGAACTCTGAACTGTTCATAGCCACATGCACAGGGAACTTCAAAAAATTTGTAGCATTTGCATTCGCCTTCATGACATTTGAGCAAGCATCGACAACCACAAGGTAAGAGCTTGTCACAAACGTTTTCACATTCAGGAATAGGATCGGTACATTTAGTTCTTTGTGAGTTCACTTTTGTAGATCCACAATAACAAGTATCGATCTTTGATGGGGAGAGTTTACAAACTTGTTTCTCTGGTAATGGTTGACATGAATATTCTTCGAAATGAATTTCACAATCATAAAATACTTTAGACTTGTTTCCACAAGAAGTACCCCCAACCCATTCAGTATCCTCATTATTGCACAACTTCAAGTGCTTGTCGCAACACTTAACATCAAAGTCTTCCTTACCACAATAGCACTTAACAGAAACTGTTTCATTACAAGGACCGCAGAAGCCAGTGTGACAGCCCTGAGAACACTTGTGGCCCAAGTCACACAATAGCACTTTACATGGATCATCACAGGTCCATCCTCGAGTATAAGGTGTGATTAAACAAGGCAACTGTTGCTCATGGGATCCACATTGGCACTTCATGAGAGGCCCCATCGCACCACATATTGGGTGCGTACCTGGGTGACAAACAGAACTACATAAATGAATGCAGGAGTCGTACTTGTAGGTACATGAGTTACCACAACTAAATGGAACGAGGGAGTTGCGGGGAGGCTTTGTAGCACGTCCACACCAGCATGTAAATCTGGAGGGAATCTTATTAGTGGCTATGTTACAAGAAGGACATCTCCATTGTTTGGAAGATTTATCAGTTGAAGATCCACGGATTGCCCAGTCCTTAATGCAATCCAAATCGTAAACACGGTAGCATGAACGACATGACCATACGATGGAGTCCTGGTCTATTTCAGAGGTGCACACGAGACATGTGTACAAACCTTCTTGAATCTCTCTAATTATATTAGAAGAGAGTGACTCATCGATGTCTTCCTCATCAGATGATTCAACCTCATCACTTGAGTTCTCTACTCTTTCAGAGGAGGAGTCATATTCGTTCTCATCCTCGTCAATTTCGGACTCTAAGTCTATAATGTAGGGGTTTGGTAATGGAGTGGAGCCAGGGTAGCTACTTGATTCACCATTGATTGGAGTTAAGTTTTTAGCTTCAAACCTCACGGAGTCCACGCGAGTACTTTCGACTTCAGCACTATCTGAACAAGCTTCAGGTACTGGCCGTATATTCGTGTCGTCCCCGTCTATATTCGGAGGTTTATTTCTTTCCATTGGTGAGTCTTTGAAGCAGAAGGTAAAGAAGGCAAATTTTTCGATATCAAATGCCTGAAAAATCCAGTTTTTCACTCTGGATTTTCAGAAGTCATATTAATAGAGGAGCAGGTTAAACTGATATGGTCACAAGGGTAAAACTGCCAGTTAGAAACTCCGCTAAGGTTCAAAAAGCCTTGGTAGCTAAACATGATGGTTGTCAGCTTTACGATATACTGAACAGTGGGTGCTTATTTGCATTTCCTCCGTTAATAGAAGTTTTTGCAACCATTTCTGTAGTACTGGTGCATTTACAAGAAGTACCTTGCTGGGACTATATGCTCAAGATTGACGATTCAAGCCTCGGAAATCTGTAATATTTGTAGGAGCAATAAAGTAGCTAGTATTCACGTCACTTGGAAGAACTTCATGCTTGTTTTATTCTCTTTCATTTAGTATTCATTGAACGTTCAAAGGTTGTCAGTACTCCACATGAGAAGAATATCTTCATACCTTTGCTGAACCTGTTGAGCAGCTGTTCCTTTGAAAGAATGAACCCTCCAAGGCAATTTCGGTGCCAAAACAAGCTGAGTAAACCCATCCTGTTTAAGCAAGGTCTGACTTCAGTTGAAGTGGAATTCTGGATACAAGGCCTCAGTTATCGCTTGTATATAGGTCCCTGTGTGATTCTGGTTTGAACGGATGTCCTCACCATCATCCATGTTGGATATGTTTATTATAAAAGTGTACTCTTAATGAACTGACGAATATTTCAAATATAATGTTGGCAGACATAATAACCCTGCAAGTTAAGACTCACGCAAGTACAAAATTGTGTAAAGAATCAGGTAACAGAAGTAATACTATGATTCAAAAGGTTCTTAGGTAAGGAAACCCTTCTCAAAAGAATACTAACCTTCACGTATCAATATGATGAAATATTATATTAATTAACTATAGAAGACAAGGGGTATAGCTAATCCTGAAACAAATGAACTTATAAGTGGGGGCGAAATTTAGATTGATAACTTGACGTGGGAGGTAGTAAATGGGGTAGTAACATACAGGTGATGAAGTGTAATTAAGAATACCAAGCAAGCAAGGTTGTGCTTTGCAAGCAAAAGTGTAGAATCAAACGGAGGACAAAAAAAGACAGAAGCGATACCTCAGGGCAGCAAAAGGGTAACATGTACATTATTACGAAATCTAGGGTATCCCATTGATGAGTTGATGAGATCTGGGATTACTAAAAACCCTGCCTCTAAAGTATACAAGATTCTCTCAAAAATCAGTGAATTACATTCTTATACTCCTTCTCTTGAAAAAGTCCATCACTTTCCTTGCGGCACTGGCTTCTTTGCCATTAGCAGAAGACGCGGTAGTGGAGGTTGATGATGCAGACTTTTTCAGTTGAGTAGAAGAACCTGAATGGATTCTCTTTTGATCGTTAACTGATTTGGTAGCCGGTGGGAGACTGATATTAGAGCTGTTCTGGCTTGCTCTTTCTTGTGGACGTTGCAAAGCTACTGATGCTGATGCCGAAGAACATGCAGAAGCCCTAACGGGGTGTGCATTCAAATTTGAGTCCGATGGCACGTTCGTTTCCTGTGATGGTTCTAACACCTTCTTTGAAATACTTCCAGCATCAGAATTGTAACTGCTATAAAGGGAAAGCAAACTGAATCTGTTACGTTTCTTGTCAGCTTTTGAAGCAACATTAATATTTTCTTTGTTTTCCTTGGAAACCAGTTCCTTACGAGAATGGATACTACTAGGTCTTTTGGTTTCTGTCTTTTCTGATCTCTTTCTAGACTTGGTTCTTGCTGGGATCGCCGATTGATCATTAGTACTTGCGGGATTAGACTCCACACCTCTATTCAGTGCTTCTGGACTGGTCTGCGTATCAAATGATGGCAGCTGATTGATTTGAGGAGTTATATAATTATCCTTAAGAGCTGCAGCTACCATTGAGGAGGAAGCCAGTACCGAAGTACTTTTTGTCTTTCGAGGAGAGTCATTTAAGTCTAATCCATCCATTTTATCTTCCAAATAGCTCAAAACCGAGTTCCCTCTACCTGCATGTTCTGGAGAGCTTTGAGCACTATCATTACTCAAAACACCTTTAACATGCACATGTGTTACAACGGAATTTCTTCTTGAAGTCATATGTGGATGAAGTGGCTTCCTTTCGAGATTTTCCGTACTTGAATTCTCAAGATTAGGCGAAGGAAATATGTCATTTCCAATTCTTTCAATGCGCTGAATCCTCTCAACATTTCTTTCAGTTGTTTGACTTATTGGGGAAGATTTTATAGGAGATGTGCTTAAAAACTGGGAAATTGGAGCATTTACAGGGGATGGAATTTTCATGTAGTCTAGTCCTGAGCCTGATGAAGTCATCAAAGAAGAAGTCATCGACAGTGGGTGATAAGAAGTAGGTCTAGGCTTCTTGTTAGCATGTGGTAACCTATTTGAGTCACGAGGAGTTGCAGAGCCAAATGTTGGTCTGGAAAGAGGAGCCAAGACTGGAACTGTTGGCATTACTGACTTTCTAGCTGGACTTTCAACTATAGTGGCAATCGGTGTGCCAGTATAAGTCGTAGATCTTGGAATAGGAGCAGTAGGGAAGGTATATCCTGGTTTCGAGGAAGTAATGCTTCCTGAGGTACTATCCAAAGATGTTAATGAATTTCTCTTATTGTTGCTTGTTTCATCTACCATTGCCTTTAATGCAGTTGAAGCACTAGTGTAAGAAGCCAGTGCCGCCTTTGCATGACCACGGACATACTTCGTAGGAGAGGGCGAATTACTACCTGAGTTTTCGCCGGTCGTAGTTGGTTTTGGAATCTCTCTCCTGGACACAGCATTAGCCAACAGTGAAGAAATGGAGGGCGACGAATAGGCTTGTGAGATTGAAGTCGATGAATACGATCTTCCATGTTGTTTATTGAAAGTAGTGGCATTCGAAACGGCCTTAGAATCATGCATCATCAAAGAAGAACTATTAGTTCTTTCATTCACCATTGAGAAACGCTTATTCTGCTGTTGTTGATGAGTTTGCATGTGATGTTGTTGGGCAGTGGCAACATTATCCTTCTCTTTATGGATTTTGTCCCATTCTGGTTGTCTCATGGATAAGAATTGAGAATGAGGAGCAAGCCAAGGGTGATGTCTTATTTCGTTAATGTTAATTCTCTTCTTCGGATCTGGGACTATAATTTTCCTTAGTAAATCACGAGCCAATGGTGATACATATTCTGGGAAAGTTAAGGGAGTCCTACAAATGTAGTGGTAAAGTCTTACGATATCCAGGCCATCTTCATTTTCTGGATCGTCATCAAAGGGCAAATAGCCTGATAACATGGCATAAAGTATGACACCAAGAGACCATATATCAACCTTTCTTCCTTCGTATGGGGTTTGAGTTAATACTAGTTCAGGTGCAGCATAACAAGGAGAACCACAACTTGTTTTCATCAAGTCATTTTTATCTCTATTGTACGAATTGACGAACCCAAAGTCTGAGATGATGATGTTTTTATGTTTATCGAGCAATAAGTTTTCTAATTTAAGGTCACGATGGATGAGGCCCTTTGAATGCATATAATCTACTCCACTGATCAATTGAGCAAAGAGTTTCTTTGCAATATTTTCCTTCAAGTATTTATGATGCAAGATGTAGTCGAACAATTCCCCTCCACTTGCGTATTCTAGAACGATACCGATATATTTACCACTTTTCATGACCTCGACTAAATTAACGATATTAGGATGGTTGAGCAATTTCAACAGGTTGATCTCTCTATGGATTTTAATTTCCAGTTCCGAGTCTTTCAAGATACTATCTCTTTTGATTAACTTGATGGCGACTTGCGAGGGATGTTTACCATCTTTACGCCATCCCAATTTGACTTTACCAAATTCACCTTCTCCAAGGGTAGAGCCCAAGATGTATGCGCCGAATCTAACTTCTCGATGGATTCTTTTGACTACATTTTGGTTGATTCTGTTTGAGTTCGCCAAGATGTCTGAAGATGGCGTGGAGTTGTGATTATCTGCAGATGGTTGTTTGGCCATAAGTGCGGCCACAGGAGGGGTCTCCTTAGTAGTAGAAGTGGTATTAGGGAGCGATTGGTTGATAACAGAAGCTGATTGAGTGACAGATGTTATCGATTGGGTTGTGTGGTCGTTGCCATGAGAAGTGTTTTCTTTCAGGATGCTAATGGTCACACTTGGAGTGGCACTCTCGACAGCACTTGCACCAGAGCTAGGGGTAAGAGCAACACTGGAGGTGAGGCTTGGTGAGTTCTCCTTATCGTGGGTGTACGAAGTTACGTTCAGATATTCATTAGCGTATTCTTTGGCAGGCAAGGCTTGGATCTGCGCATTGCCATTGGAACCACCAGGAGCAGCTCCAATGGTACCGTCAACGGTGCAACCCTCTTCCTGGTCCACTATTCCGCTGCTGACCAGATAGTCCTCTTGATACATTAACGGTTGTTGATGGTGTTGAGCCATCACTTGCGAAGCCATTCTGTAAGAAAAAGGTAGATGTACCTTCTTTTTACAACTTCTCTCTTAACTGTGACTTCCCTCTTATTTTAAAGAGTTTTTTTTCTTTTGTTGTTTTTCTACTTTTGATTCGAATTGTAAACAATCGAGAAGGAAAAGCAAAAAATAAGTTGCAGAAAGCGTACAAGGATAAAAAATAAATTTTGACGATAACATGGTAGTGGATGGGATGGTTTGCACGGGGAGATGGAGTGGCGTGGAGGGAGGTAGGGAGAGAGTAGAGGATATTGGAGGGAGGAGAGGATATTGGAGGGAGGAGAGGATATTGGAGGGAGGAGAGGATATTGGAGGGAGGAGAGGATATTGGAGGGAGGAGAGGATATTGGAGGGAGGAGAGGATATTGGAGGGAGGAAGTGTGATCAATGGGGACGGGATGAGGGTTTACACCTCGTGTAGGAACGGGGAAGAGAGAAGATAGGGAAAGAGGACCTTGTGCAAAGGTGCACGATACAATGTCAACAAAGGGTGTACTGATTGGGAGCAAAAATGGATGCAAATTCTAGGGAGAAATGTTTTGAAGTAGAATATTGAGGAACGAAAGGGTTTGTAGTGCTATTTGAGGAAGGATTTTGAAGGGGCGCAAAGAGGGAGGGCTTGGTTTGCGGGTCTGGAATTGTTGTTTGTTGTTTTGTTGTTGTTGGTTGTTATGTTTGACAGTATTCACCATCTGCGCTACTAATAAGTTTCTTGTTCCTGCTACGTCTCACTGCTGCTCTACAATCCACTCCACTGCACACTCCACTCCACTGCACACTCCCACCCACCAAACCACTCCAAAACATCGAAACCAAGAACACATATATTGAAAAAGAGGCAAAACTACCCACCTCAAACAATACGTCCAATCATCCCATCTTCCGTCTTGTAAACACCACAACACTGTACTGCCTCTTCGTCTCGCCATACATTCTCTCAACGAACACTCGCAGTCATTCCCTCCACCCAAAGACATTCTTGTTGACTCTTTATCTTATATCCCTGTTTTGTTTACTTCCCAAATAAGGAAATGCTCATTTGCAACCGCACATTACGACGTTCTTTTGTAGAACCAGATTGCATGATTAGTCCTTTTGTATTCGCTATTTGACCTTTATACGTTCCAACATTCTCCAATTGAGTAGTTAGGTCTGGTTGGATATCTTTTTCCCACACCACGTCGTTGCAATGGAAATTGTCTATTAACATTGGCTATTAACATTGGCTATTAAAATTGGCTATTAACATTGGCAGGCAAGTATGTTCCGTTCATGTTGCGTGGAGATAAATTGGGGGGTGGGTTTATGCAACCCCAATGGCTTTGGCTTTTGGCTTTCGCAGAAATCGGCAGGTACACCACAGGACAACAGATAACAAAACATGACATCACCATGCTACCAGCCTGACCGAGTTTAAGGAGCACCACCTCACGATAAGACCATAGGGTCAAAAGAAGATCGCCCACTGTATCTTGTACTATCAAGTAATGGAAGGCAGTCAAACAATAACACAATGCTTGTACAGTGAGGAAACATACGGATCTGACGTCGTAGAATCAATGTGTTCAGTGTTGAAGCAAACACTATCTCTTGGAGAAGGCGTAAAAGATTAATAGCAAAACAACAAACGTGGCCACTATCCAAAACGAGGAGAGTTGAAGACAATAGAGACTCGCTCGAGGTCATCTATTAGTTTCATTATGCCCTGTCATCCAGACTCAGTAGATCTGTTGCTTTTGTTTATTTTTCGGAGAAGGTTGTAATTTCATGCACACGGAGATGTGCCAAAGAGACGTCAATATACGAGCATTGCATTGACATGAAGAGAAGCAGCAGGAAGCATTTGTGGAGCACCGAGGATTAGCAGATGGGAGTGGGTTCTATATCGGGCCCAGTTGGTGGATTGTTAGGAGTGGTATTAGGATGGTTAGGATCCAAAGTATCGGTAATTTTGACTGGAATAAACACCGTCCATGGAGATTACTGGGCAGAAGGTAGGTACTGGGCAGCTTGAAGATACTCAGATTGTCTTGAATAAGAAAGAACTAGGGTGACTGGACAGAGGTAACTTCTGATTCCTCTCTTTCAATACAATTGGCACTGTCAGCTTGGTTTCACTAAGTAACCCTTTTTCAGTATCACCACAACTTCAATGACTAACTGCAAGATAACACATGCTTGCGAAATCAAATAAATTTCGTTCTGAAAGGCAATACGTCGCCTACAGAATGAGTTTCACCTATACTAGGACTACCATGTGGCTTCTACAATAGATGTCTTATAAGCATAAGCTCACGCAACACGCAACGAATATCTACAAGACAAAACCCCCACCTAACCACCCAACCACCAAAAACCTCACCCACGTCCCCAACTCAACATTCGATGAGCCTCACCGCATCCTATCCTAGTACTCTCCCACCAAGTCAGCCGACTACCATCGCACGTTTTTCAGTGCACCACCCACTTCTTGATCCATAAATATTCGCGTGAAATCAAACGCGTCGATTGTATAATCCACCACAACACACCAGATCACACTGACATGACACGAGGTGATCAAGACGAACCTGTGGAAGAAGATCCCGTGAGGCTCACTCAAGGAGAAGACGAAGAAGACGATGACGGAACCATTTCGGGCCCGTTGCCCATCGATCAACTCGAGGGATTTGGTATCAATAAAAGTGATATCAGTAAACTTAAGGCTGGTGGCCATCACACTGTCGAGAGTATTGCCTACACGTCCAAGAAACATTTATGTGTTATCAAGGGGATCAGTGAAGGTAAAGCTGAAAAGATCTTACAGGAAGCTGCCAAGTTGGTACCCATGGGCTTTACAACTGCCCTGGAGTTCCATAGTAGGAGATCTGAATTGATTTGTCTTACTTCCGGCTCCAAACAATTGGATACATTATTGGGTGGTGGGATTGAAACAGGCTCTATTACTGAGGTCTTTGGTGAGTTCAGAACAGGAAAGTCTCAATTATGCCACACTTTGGCTGTAACTTGTCAATTACCTGTTGACATGGGTGGTGGCGAAGGTAAATGTCTTTATATCGACACAGAAGGTACTTTCAGACCCAACAGATTGGTCTCCATTGCTCAAAGATATGGTCTTAATCCAAATGATTGTCTTGATAATGTTGCCTATGCTCGTGCCTATAATGCCGAACATCAACTGCAATTACTTCATATTGCCGCAAAAATGATGTCTGAGTCAAGATTCTCATTGTTGATTGTCGATTCGGTTATGTCCTTGTATAGAACTGATTACTCGGGTAGAGGCGAACTAAGTGCTAGACAATCTCACGTTGCTCAATTTATGAGATCTTTGCAAAGGTTGGCCGATGAGTTTGGTATCGCTGTTTTGATCACGAATCAAGTGGTTGCTCAAGTTGATGGTATGGCTGGTATGTTTAATCCGGACCCCAAGAAACCCATTGGTGGTAATATTATTGCCCATGCGCTGACAACTAGATTGTTCTTTAAAAAGGGTAGAGCTGAGACTAGAATTTGTAAGGTCTATGATTCTCCGTGTTTGCCAGAAGGCGAGTGCACCTTTGCTATTTATGAGGATGGTATTGGTGATCCTCGAATTGAGGAGAAGGAAGATAAAGAGGATTAGTAAGTGTTGTTTAAGCGAGTGAGAGTTAAACCAGGAAATTGATTGAGTTAACTAGAATGTGTGCAAGAAGGGGTATGGGTGCAAGAGATTACTGTTGCAATATGGTTAAACGTTGTTTATTGCTGTTGGAAATTGGTGCACTACGGGAATGCCAGTGAACTGAAACCAGAAAAGACAGCAGCCAAATTTCACGTACGAAGACAAATCTAGTATCAAGTAAAAGGTGGTGGAACTCCAGCCAATGTCTAAAACACGTGCAAATGATGGTACGATAGGAAACGTGCACCTGACACGAGCAAAGGAGGCATACATATGAAAGCACTGAGATATTAGTCTTGGGCATGAAGTAAATGTTGACATTCAAACATGCCGCATAGTATCTAGCGCAAAATAGCCTTAACGATGTCACAATACTCCTTCGAAATTCAACAACATATTCACCATCTTTGAATACATACCTTGTAGAACGACATTGTCAATAAACTTCGTCTCTGCACCCAGTTCTTCATGTGGAGGATGCTTCGAGATAGCATCGAAAATGTGAATGTGGATCAACCATCGAAACGGGACTCGAGAGTGGAATCAATTTCCAGAAAAGGAGTGCCATGTAGTTTATCTCACAGTTTTTGTGAGAAACTCCGGCAACAGCACACTGTTGTATAGAAGTGATTTAGCCGGTCCATAGCCACGAAATAGTAGCATGCATATTGAAGTTGAGATTTCAGCTCCAGTACGCAATTCCAGTTATGTTTGGTAGCAATAGAGTGACGTAGGAGAAGTATTCATCCAGGCGCATGCCCTGTTCCAGATCAGCCAACATTAGACCAACTAGCTCTAGTGCCACCTTCTACGTTGGTCGTACGAGATCAAAATAAACGAAGCAAGCTCCAGGTTCCTTGGTGATATTGCTTCTATGCACATGAAGTATTGTTTGAGGTGAAAGCCCAAGAGCTCTGTATGTGTTCGGGTTCTTTCCTAATAGATGAAAGTGTGAAAAACTAGTTAGCCTTAGCTGTATGAGTCATGACTTCTTCAACTACATCAACTCATTGAATCCTTTGCTTATTCAATGGCAATGCCAGTGCTCCTTCGTACCATCAGTTTAGTTCAATCTAGTACAAGCAAGCCATGTGATATTTGACTATTTTTTGCAGTAAAAAAGCGCAAAATCGTTAGTTGAGGAACATTTACGCCTACCTCCTCCTCATAGGCATATGCGAGTGTTCCACTCATTTGAAGCTTAGAAAGCACTGTTTAACGTTATAAAGTATCATTTCGTAAGGTTGACATAAATCGCTCAAACAATCACTTGGCAGGGTGTCTGCCAACTCAATCGTACGGGATACCTACTGCTACTATAGGCCAACTACTACTATCACAAAAGGCTAATAGCACTGAGTCAAAAACTATTAACTTACTTCAAATTTAAGATGAAGTACATTTATATAATCTCCTGGTTAGTCTGAACAAAACGATAGTTTCATCCAAACTGCCAACCTCATATCATCGAATCCCACATCAATCCCGTTCTCTCTCCATACTTTCATCTTATAAACTTTTGTGAGTCTTCTAGGGGGTGGTACGCGTGATTAAACTGCATGTGATCCGATTCGGACCGCAAGAGCTGAACTCCAGAAATTCATTCAAAACACCTACTGGACCCACCAGTCAACAGGAGGAAATCGCGAAACGTCCAGTGTGCGTTACTTATTCCCTCCTGATCATTGTGTATCAGGGTTTGAAAACTTCATAACTTGTCTCCGTTAGTCACGACTTAGTCTTGGTATTGGCTCTGGTAATTCCTATTTCGACTTTTCACTTACACAAAACATTTTAGCGCACCCCAACCGCAGTACCTAGCGGAAAGTTTTTTTTTATCTTTTTCATCAATTTGGGTTATGCACGTCATTCACATACTGCCTCAATTTGTATTTTTCAATTAAAAGTTTACTTAAAAATCACCTTTTCATCATTAATAAGTCAACCAGATTGCTTTGCTGTAGCTGTTTATATCGTTAAACACGTGAAGAAAGTCTAACCCTACCGAAGATCCACGGTTTAGATTGTCATTCGACCGCAGTATTTCTACTAAAAAGAGGGAAACAGGTCGATCCAATAAAGTACAGTTTGATCCAATCAATTTTAAAAAAAATTGATCCATATACCACCAACATCCCCAGCCAATACTCCATTTAAAGAACCTACAAACAGTCCTTTTTGGTCTTTTATGATATTATTATACGAGTGAATAATGGAGAAATTAAAGATTAAATCCATTCTTCCAAAACCATCGCCAATGTCTTATGGTAATGGCTCAATCGCTTCGACCCAATCTGGATCCAATGTAAGCACTCCTGTGCTGGCAACCCTTTCCGCGCTGAAGAGAAAGCTGCAATCCGCTTCTGCTCAAGGAAAGAAGCAAAAGAAGATATCGTCCATGAATTTGGCTGCTGCAGAAGAAACATCACATTCTCATCCAGATGATATTCCTGAAGACAAAAAACAATCCGGTCATAGACCTGTAACCCTGTGCACATTCTGCCGTCAGCATAAGATCAAGTGTAACGCTTCTGACAATTATCCAAGTCCTTGTCAGAGATGTGAAAGAATGGGACTCAAATGTGAAATTGACCCCCAATTCAGACCTAAAAAGGGTTCCCAAATCCAATCGTTGAAATGCGATGTCGATGAGTTGAAATCTAAAATCGAGCTCTTAACAAAGAATGAGTCCTTATTGACCCAGGCATTGACACAACATAATTTGAACTTCCAACAGCAGATGCACAATCATAATCTCAATCTGACACCAAGGCCTCGGTCCACTATCTCCTCATCTAACGCTAACACTCCTATGGCCCAACCTCCTTTTAGTGGTGTCTTGCATAACTTTGATACTAGTAGTCTTGCTGTGTCCCCCGTTACGAGCCAATATAACGATACTGCTACTCCTCAACTAGGGGCCCAACAACAACAATCACTTTCACAACCTATATTGCGAGAAAATTCAGATAATTCTCCTTCTATAGATGATCCATTCCCTCATTTGGATGAGTATGTCTTAGGAACCGTTACACTCCGACTGAAAAAAGCTGATGAATTGCATCATTCCTTCATCACCAAGAATTTACCTTTTATGCCAATCTTGACTTCCCGCTCTGCTGGTGAGTTGTACCATCGTTCCCAATTACTCTTTTGGACTGTAATGGTAACTGCTGCATTATCTGAACCTGAGCCAACCTTATACATGTCTCTAGCGTCCCTCATAAAACAATTGGCAATTGAGACTTGTTGGATCAAGACTCCAAGATCAACACATGTTATTCAAGCTTTAATAGTCTTGTCAATATGGCCCTTGCCAAATGAAAAAGTATTGGACGATTGCTCCTACAGATTTATTGGTTTGGCCAAAAATTTATCCTTACAATTGGGGTTGCATAGAGGCGGCGAGTTCATAAAGGAATTCAGTCGTACGCAAGTTCATTTGGGCCCAGATAGTGACAAATGGAGAACTAGATCGTGGCTTGCAGTATTCTTTTGTGAGCAATTTTGGTCCTCCGTCTTGGGTTTACCTCCTTCGATAAATACTACAGACTACCTATTGGAAAATGCTCGTATCGACCACAACTTGCCAAAGTATTTCAGATGCCTTATTTCCCTTTCGATTTTTCAATGCAAATTAATTAATATTATGGGTATTTCGGTTACCAGACCCGATGGGTTATTAGAACCTTCGAATCGTGCTGCTTCCTTGAATATCTTGGATAGGGAGTTGGACAGACTTAGATTCAAGTTAGGAATAGAAGAAGGCCTGGCAATTGAAGTGTACTTCTTGTATGTCAAGTTGATGATTTGTTGCTTTGCTTTTTTACCTGGCACTCCAATAGAGGACCAAGTGAAGTATGTTTCATCTGCTTATCTTTCTGCTACCAGAATTATCACAATTATATCCCAAATGTTGAAGACTTGCCTGTTAATTGAATTACCTATATATGTGAGACAGGGGATGACGTACTCAGCCTTGATGCTCTTCAAATTACACTTGTCACGCTACTTGCTAGAGAAATTCGCCGATAGCGCGAGGCAGTCCATTGTCACGGTGCATAGATTGTTGAGGAATACGTTAAGCTCCTGGAAAGATTTAAAGAACGATATTTCAAGAAATGCAAAGGCGTTGGAGAATTTGAATATTGTGCTATACACCTATCCAGATATTTTCGTGAATGAAATGGACCAAGATGGTGATGGAGGTGATGGAAGTATCATATCAAGAATGCGCTCACACTTGACAGCTTCTTTGTTCTATGATTTGATTTGGTGTGTCCACGAGGGAAGAAGAAGAACATTACTAGACAAAGAAGCAGGTACAAGTTCTGGGGTTAATGGAAATAATGGAAGCGATCACAAAAACTCAAAAAACCCTATTCCATTGCCATTCTATAACCAAATATCCAGGGATGATTTCAACGCTATAACAACAACATCATCAAACGGTACCACCATCACTACATTGGTTCCTACAGACCAAGCAATGAATCAGGCGAGACTGAACGCTGCTGTCATGAATAAACCTTTGGAAATAAATGGTATACCATTGTCTATGTTGGAGGCAACTGGAAGTGTCAATGATCCAATAAATGCTGAACTAATCAAAACAGAAGAAGGAGCAAGGATTATAGGACAATTCTCTCCTCGTCCTGAAACGCTAATAGCTGAAACCCCTATTCCACTTTCAGTAGGCAAAACGCCAATGGGTACACACTCACTCATGACTGCAACTCCATCATCAGCCATGGGTGCCAATACTTCTGTTATCAACGGGCAGCAAGTTTCCACTCTACCTTCCCAGGGAGTGCCACTGCAACCCATGTTTACGAATAACCAAAGTTCGACACCTTACCATTTATTTGCAGCATCGTCAATGCAATTACCACTGCAATTAGGGCCACCAGGAGCACCTAATGTGAACGGATCAGAACATCCAGCACCAAATTACCAACAATTTGCCCCTATTGGGCCCAACGGAGAAGTGATAAACCAAATAGACAACTTCTTCCAGCAGCAGTCCAATGGGTGGTTCAATAACAACAACTACCAGGACGATGATTTCCTTGGTTGGTTTGATGCTTCTGAGAAGTAAGTGGTTCATGACACCTTTTTATACGAGATTTCTTCTATTAATGATTTTCTATTTTTTCTATTTATAATTGTATTTGTTAATTGACGTGTATGGTTACTTGTGACCTTCGGTTAGTGAAAGGGATGAGATTATAGGTAACCTGATAGTAGGAATACTTAGGCCAAAAGCTCTAAAAGTTCGCCAACTCACTATGTAATGAAGATAGGACAACTATCGTTCAAGATCTATATATTCACCAACTCAACAATATACAGCTGACGTATTTTGTTGCCGTAGAGATTGCCATAGAGAACCATGTTGTCATTTGTTCAGCACGGCATAAGGAAATCTTAAAGAGCTTTTCCAGAAGGTCTCTAAGTCAGCTTCTACTTTTGTTTAGCTGCAAGATTCCAAAACGGCTCAAGATTCTCACTTAAAATGTACCAAATGCAACTTCAAAAACCTGACTTTTACTCCAAACGATGTGCTTGGATTACTCAAAAGCTTTCTCTACGGCTACTTGTATTTTTGAAGCTCTATGCACCTATTGACATGGTGTATTCACTATACCTTTATTGAACTATAGCAACTTCCCACGTGACAAATTGCAGTATTACGTCATTCACAGTACTAAAGAAGCAACTTTCTCGAATATCAAATATTTCACTGCCTCCCGTTTACAATACTTGCAAGCGAACTATACGATGCTTGCTAGACAAATCTTGCGCTCAGCCACTTTGGTGAAACCATTCAGGACAATTGTGGCCACTAGATTCGTTTCTTTCCTGCAAAATGTTCAACCAAGAATCAGAATTGGATCTACTGCTCCTAACTTCCAAACCGAAACTACTCAGGGACCAATTGATTTCCATGAATGGGTTGGTGACAAATGGGCCATCTTATTCTCTCACCCAGCTGATTACACTCCAGTTTGCACCACTGAATTGGGTGCCTTTTCCAAGTTGAAGCCTGAGTTCGACCAAAGAGGTGTTAAATTGATTGGTTTATCTACTGAAGGTGTTGCTTCACACCAGGGATGGATCAAAGATATTGAAGAAGTTGCCACTGGTGGTGAAAAGTTCGGTTTCCCAATAATCGCAGATGAATCTAAGGAAGTTGCTTTCAAGTACGATATGGTGACTGAACAAGACTTCCAAAACTTGAAATCAGGATTGATTGCAACTGTTAGATCTGTTTTCGTCATTGATCCGTCTAAGAAGGTTAGATTGATCATGACTTACCCTGCTTCTACCGGTAGAAATACTGCTGAGGTCTTGAGAGTTGTTGATGCATTGCAATTGGCTGATGCTAAGGGAGTAGCTACTCCGATCGATTGGGTATCTGGTCAAGACGTTATCATTCCTCCTACTGTTTCTGATGCTGATGCAAAGAAAAAGTTTGGTGAATTCACTAAGATTAAGCCTTACTTGAGAACCACAAAGGTTTAATTAGTATATAGTAATTGAATATCAACATTTTAAGTGATTTAATGTATTTATAAGAGGTACAGTTAATACGAGAGTAAACACAGAAATAAGACTCTTGACTAGTTGGAACTAGTATATTAATGTCCCTGGGGGGTTTGGGGGTGTTTTATGCTCTTTCTTTGTGGTGATGCTCCCTGAAGGACTCCTTGGAGCTAAGACTCTAATGCCTCGATGGGGTTAATCACATATTGCCGAAAATAGCGTCCAATACTTCAACCAAAGACAGATTTCCTCAATTCTAAGTACCAGATTCACCTTATCAGATTCACCTTATAATAGTACCCCTGAGAGTGTCAGCATACGAGGCACACCCTTCTTTATTCGTAAGTTTGAATTCTTCGCCATTCTCCCCCAAGTAAACTGCCTCTCCACCCTCATTAGTTTTTAAGTGCAGCTGTATCTCAGTCCAAACTTTTGACTTCAATCGAGGAGGATCAGCTGCACTCTTGAAGAAATCAAATTGTAGTCTTTCACCAATGGCACTACCTTTAGGAGCGTTAATCAATTCAACTACATCATCCCTTTCAGTAGCCAATAACATGGCCTCTGAAACCACACCTCTCATCTTGGAGGGTTTCAAATTGGTCAACACGACAACCTTTTTAAGCAACATATGATCCAAAGGGATATAATCAACTAATCCTGAGCACACCTGTATTGCATCCTCCGTGTTGATTTGTATTTTGGACACATAGAGCTTCTCAGCATTCTCATGTCTTTGGCATTTCACGATCTGGCCTACCTTTAAGTTGAGCAAACTCGGTGGAACTTGGCAAGTTAGTCATCAATTATTGACTTCTGATTCAAGTCTTCTTCACGTACACTGAGGTATGGTTGAATACCCTCTTCTGAACACAGATCCTATCCTTATCATCGTCGGCCTCTGTATCTTGACAGAAATTTCGTTTTCACAATTAACCCCAATTAGGAAACTTCGCTTTTCAGTTCGATACGCGTGCAGAATTGGAAAATTTATTTAGTGCTTTACACCACTCAATTTCAAAGTGAATACCCTTGTAAAGCAAGAGATATCAACCGTAAAGAAGTTGCTAATCACGATTTGGAGACCTTAATTCAAAATGGCGAATTTTGTTTCTTCTCCAGGAGGAATTCCTTCAGATGCTGCACATTTGATGCATTCCTCACAACCTCCATCTTCCATTGGAAGAGAGGCGTTCACTCCAAACCAGAGCAGTCATTTGTATCTGGAGTCGAACTCTCAAGGAGCTGCTACTCCACAAGCAAGCTTCACTCGTGCTCCGGCAGCAGCTATTCCGGGTCGTAGAAAGCAAATCGCAGTCCCCAAGGTAGTCGATGTCACCGGTGAAATGGTCAGAGAAAGTTTCGAACACTTCATAGAAGAGTTCGCTGAATCAAACACAGATCAATTTGACGATGATCAATGGGATGGTAAAGTGTACCTTTCGCAAATACAAGCTATGAAAACTTATGAATACTCTACTTTATATGTTAACTACCAACATTTGCTCTCACGAGAAGATGGTGCATTGGCTTCCGCTATTTTAGAACAATACTATCGTTTCTATCCCTTCTTAATCAAAGGTTTAAGAAGAGTGGTGAAGAAATATGCCCCAACTTTGTTATACACTAATTTATTGGGCACTAACCTGGGAGAAGATAATAATGGTAATAGTGAAAGCTCTGGATCCACCACCGGATCTCAAGCAAACGAACGTGTCTTCCAAATCTCAGTGTTCAATTTACCCTCTGTTCAAAGAATTCGTGATATAAGAACCAACAAGATCGGAAGTCTTATGTCTATTATGGGAACTGTCACTAGAACTTCCGAAGTAAGACCTGAGTTATACAGTGCTTGTTTCACTTGTGATATGTGTTCTGCAATAATCGAAGGAATTGAACAAGTTTTCAAATACACTGAACCAACTTCGTGTCCTTCATGTGAGAACCAATCTTACTTTACCCTTGATGTTTCGAAGTCACAATTCATTGACTGGCAAAGAGTCAGGATACAAGAGAATTCAAATGAAATCCCAACAGGCTCCATGCCCCGTACTTTGGATGTTATTTTAAGAGGAGAGTGTGTGGAAAGAGCAAAACCTGGTGATAAGTGTAAGTTTACCGGAACTGAAATCGTGATACCTGATGTTTCTCAGTTGGGATTACCTGGTCTTAAACCACAATCCATCAAGGACTCAAGATCGGGATCTTCTGACTTAAACCAAGGTGTCAGTGGATTAAAAGCATTGGGAGTTAGAGATCTTACATACAAATTGGCATTCCATGCGTGCCATGTTTCTTCAATGATCAATAAAAACAATAGCGATGATACCGAAGAAGAAAGCAGCGGTGCAGGTGCAGAGGTGGATTTCCAAGGTACAAACGATCAAGAGGTATTTTTGACTTCTTTGACTGAATCAGAAGTCTCTCAATTAAAGGAAATGGTTAAAGATGAGCACGTTTACGATAAGTTAGTTCAATCTATTGGTCCTGCTGTCTTCGGTCACGAAGTAGTTAAGAAAGGACTTTTATTACAATTATTAGGAGGGGTTCATAAGAAAACAGTGGATGGTATTAATTTGAGAGGTGACATCAACATCTGTATTGTTGGTGACCCATCCACCTCTAAGTCTCAATTCTTAAAATATATCTGTGGTTTCTCTCCACGTGCGGTTTATACCTCTGGGAAAGCTTCCTCTGCTGCCGGTTTAACTGCTGCCGTGGTAAAGGATGAAGAGAGTGGTGACTTCACAATTGAAGCTGGTGCTTTGATGTTGGCTGATAACGGGATCTGTGCAATTGACGAATTCGATAAGATGGATTTAAGTGATCAAGTTGCAATTCACGAAGCTATGGAACAACAAACCATTTCTATCGCTAAGGCAGGGATTCATGCCACTTTGAATGCTAGAACTTCGATTTTAGCTGCTGCAAATCCAGTTCAAGGTCGTTACAATAGAAAGATGGGTCTTAGAGCAAACTTGAACATGACTGCTCCAATCATGTCCAGATTTGACTTGTTCTTTGTAATCTTGGATGATTGTAACGAAAGAATTGACACCCAATTGGCTTCTCATATTGTTGATTTACATATGTTACGTGATGCTGCTATTAACCCTCCATACTCTGCGGAACAACTATCAAGATACATTCGTTATGCAAAAACATTCAAACCACAAATGACCAAAGAGGCCAGGGATTTTCTTGTTTCAAGATACAAAGAATTGAGAGAGGACGATGCCCAAGGTTTAGGGCGTTCTTCTTATAGAATCACCGTAAGACAGTTGGAATCGATGATAAGATTATCAGAAGCAATTGCTCGTGCTAATTGTACAGAAGAAATATCCCCAAGTTTCGTTGCTGAAGCTTATGATTTATTAAGACAATCGATTATCAGAGTCGAGATGGATGATGTTGAGGTTGAGGATGACGATCAGGATGTCGATGATGAAATACTCACAGAAACTCCAGTACAACAAGAGGACCACATTGTACCTCCTCCTTCAGCTCCAGTAGCTGCAAAGAAATCTGCCATTTCATACGACAAATACGTTGCCATGATGAACTTGATTGTGAAGAAGGTTTCTGATAATGAAAATGAAGGTGGTGATGGATTATCTGCTGAAGCTTTGATAGAATGGTACTTGACCCAAAAGGAAAATGAGATCGAAACAGAAGGAGAGTACTACGAGGAACGTAGGTTGGCATACAAGGTGTTGAAGAGGTTATGCAAGGATAGAATATTAATGACTATGCGTGCACAAGGTGAGTCAGTGGACGAAGGAAACACAGTATACATCATACATCCGAATTGTTCAATCTTGGACTTCTTTGATAAACTTCAACAAGATGAGGATCAAGAGGATGACCAATAGGTTCGTATGGCTACGTGTATTGTATTTGTATTTTATGGTGTATTATTAATGAGTTTATCTAATTTAAACAAATTCATGTGTAATGTAGATTGGTTTCTAAAAACAGCTGCACTTCTATCTCAGGTATCATTGGTTTGTAGTTTTTACTTGGTCAAATGATTAGCGCAGTCTACACAATGATCTATAAACACCTTGGAATTCTGGAACATTCGTTGGCATGATCTACACCATCCTGAATCACATTCTCCAGAAAACGAATCATGTTTATCTTTGACAAAGTGTACCAACTTCAAATGCCTCTTTAGCACGTCCAACCTATTGAATGAACCACCATTTCTATGACAACTTGGATCATGTTTCCAATAAGGACAGTGAAACATTGGTTCTTCATGGGATTTAACATGTCGACGAAGGTCTGACTGGCGTTGGAATGACCAAGAGCATCCTCCAAAGTAGCAAGCATGAGATTTTACACCCTCCACTTCCAGTTCCACTTCTGGTTCTTCAACACGTTTCTTCCTGGCCTTCTTTGGCTTCTCAATCTTGAAGCTATGATTTGAGGGCAGAACAGCTTTGGAATGAAGATAATGGTAGCTTTTGTATGCGTAAAACGTCCCTGCTACTGCATTTTTGAGATCATTGTTTGTGGAATTCGTTTGGATGATTTGCACAGGGGATATTATCGAATCGTTTGAACCAGACAGTGTTGGTTTTGCAGATGAAGCTGTCAGATACGGATCTTTCAGCTGATGCATAGGTGTTGATTTCTCAAGAGAGGTACCTATTGGATTATCTAGTGAATAATGAGCATCGCTGTGGATACTTGTTGAGTATTGTGCATGATCAGGGTCCTTTAACGAATATTGAGAGTCTTCGGCGTTCCTTAATGAATACTGCGTACCGTTTGTATACTTCAAGGAATACTGGCTACTATTGGACTCATTTAATGAGTACTGTCGCACAGGGCCCTGTGCAGCAAATTGATTATTAGTTGAAGCAGTTTCGTAGCTACTCAGATTAGAATTCGAGGACTTGCTGGTTGTCGAGGAGGAAATACCTTTTTGGTTGCCAATTTCATTAGGATCATTCGCTATACGGGCATTAACGCTTTTCATTGTAATATTATTACCACCAGGCAAACCAATACCATTATTAAATGTGGTATTCAAGTGCAGTAGGTTACCTTGTATACCTTTCAAATACTCTTCATTCATGTACTTATGATACTCATTATGGTCTTCAACGCTATCGCTGTATGACCCTGTTTCCCTTTCTTCCCCCTTTGTCTTGGAGTTATCGTGTTGCATGGTTGAAGTCGTTCTACTATGACATGGAACGGATTATTTCGAACGCAATTTAGGCGTTGTTTGTAGGAACTATTCGCAGTAAATGCTGTGCACATCCTCACTAAATCCTCGCTAAATACCTTCGTGAATTTGTTCTGTCAATTTCCCTCACTAATTTCCCTCACTAATTTCCCTCACTAATTTCCCTCACTAATTTCCCTCACTAATTTCCCTCACTAATTTCCCTCACTAATTTCCCTCACTAATTTCCTTCTTGATTCCTTACTAAACAGCGTATAAGTACACACCAATGCCCTCGACCTCCGATACATGATAGATCTTTCAAAACCTCCAATTTCATGTAAACTTCGTTCGCATGTCTCACCATATTCGTGAAGTGCCTATGTGAACTCTATTCGTAGACTCTCTCCCACTTTCACTACTTTCAATACAGTTGCACTTCCCCGGATTCTGATAGGCCCAAACTATTTTTAGGGGGATTTCTCCAGCGAGAATCAAATTGATTAAGAATTGCAAATTGCTGCTCATTCAAAAGTTCACTCATTGTACCGCTCAATATCAATCCCTTACAATGTCTTATGGATCTACCTTGAAGGAAGCCCCTTCTACAAAAACTTATGCTAAAATCCCATCTCAATTCCGCAGTTTCATCGAGGCTGGACCTGAGTCCAGGTTCCCACCAGTTGCTAATAGATACCACTTGTATGTCCTGCTTGCTTGTCCTTGGGCACATCGGTGTTTGATAACGAGAGTACTTAAGGGTTTAACTTCAATTATATCTCTTTCAATTGTCCATTGGCATATGGATGAACGCGGATGGAGGTTTTATGATCCTTCAATTGATGCTCCCGCAAATGGCATAGAACTTGGTACTATTGACCATATCAACGGTTTCAAAAGAGCTAGTGAATTGTACTTGAAAGCCGATCCTGGTTTTTTGGGCCGTATCACAGTTCCTATCTTGTGGGATAAAGAATTAGGGACCATTGTGAACAATGAATCAAGTGAGATTCTTCGTATTTTCAATTCTGGCTTCGACTCTATTCTTCCAAAACAATACAGCCTGGTTAATGTGTACCCTGAAGAATTGCACGGAACCATTGACGAGTTAAACGATTGGATATACACCAATATTAATTTGGGTGTTTATAAATCTGGATTTGCTAAGACTCAAGAAGATTATGAGACCCAAGTTACTCTAGTATTCAAGTATTTGGATAAGTTGGAGAATCATTTAGCTTCCAACCATGCAAAGAACCACGAATTCCTTACTGGTAATTCCTTAACTGAGGCTGATATCAGGTTATATACTACAATCATTCGTTTTGATGTCGTCTATCATCAACATTTCAAGTGCAATATTAGAATGATCAGACATGATTATCCAAATATCCACAAATGGTTGAGATTGCTTTATTGGAAGATTCCTGGGTTCCAGGAAACGACCGACTTTGATCATATTAAGAAACATTATACAAAGTCACATAAGGATATAAATCCATTAGCAATTACGCCATTGGGGCCAATTCCTAACGTGTTTCCATTGTGAAAAGACTACTTGGTAGTTTGTTTGACTTTGAATGGTACGAATAAGAGTCTTGGAGTCATGTTGGGTGAAAAGTTGTTTGATCTGGTTATTAGAAAGTGCCCATCATGGTCAATTCCTCACAATGTGGGTTGTGCATGCACCTTTGTTTAGGTGATGACATGCTGATTAGTTTAACCGAAGGTCTCATTGAGTCAGTTTGCTCAGGGCAGATTCTTAGTAAAACCAGGGTTGATGACACATGAAACTCTGTCTATCCTTATACCATATTTCCGTTCAAAAGGTCTGCCCAGACCAATTGTTTATCGATTCTACAATATGGATTTAATTTTACAAAGACTACCTTGTTCTAAGGACTAATAGAACTGTTTGCGATTGCTGAGATCAATAGGATTTTGATTTTTTTGCATTGTGATAATGTAACCTGATCTTGTCTGTAGCCTTTGGGCATTTCGTCTGATGAGTTTACTTACAGTATAACTCCGTCTCAAGTTTTCTTTATAATTACCTGGTACTTCCTCTAATTACTTCACCACAACTATTCCACCAATGTCGTACAAATCTCTAATACCCCAATACTCTCTACAGTGGTACCCTACTACTGCAGTGCCTTTCCATCACGGCAATTCCCTTCTACAATATACCCTACCCCTAAAACAACCTCCCCCTAAAATAACCTACCACCACATTATTGCTAACCACAGCACAGTATCACAATTTCACCCTAGTCCTTATAGCCTTCACAACGTCCACGTCCACGTCCATCTCTCTCTAAAATTCGTCTCATTATGTGCGCAAACTATTTTGCACCCGTTGCTCATTAGTGCGGCCATACTTGCGCCATAATTAACCCCAGTTACATCACATACTTCCACTCCATCCCATCGATACTTCGCTAATGGACCCAAGTCGCGAATTCCCATGCCTCCACCTATCCGCAATGAGTATACCTTTTCAATGACCAATTCCCCGTTATTTTGGTTGTTATCTCCCTCTCAAGTTTGGTCACTTGCTCTCCCTATCTCTCCCTATTTCTCTCCCTATTTCTCTCCCTATTTCGCTCATTCAATTTTTTGCCGTCCCCAATTATGCCTCATATTCGCACCGCTAATTCTTAGCGATCGCACCGCCGTTGACTCTTATCCACTGCATTGCTCACCTTTCACCGTTACCCCCAACGCATCTTTCTAACTGCTCCATATCGTTATTCCCAACGCTTAACAACTCTTCAACAACTCTTCAACACCATCGT